>OY744521.1:3274275-3706775 GCA_963556195.1 Sepiola atlantica
TACTTTATATATTAGATATACACAAGCTTATATACACACACACATATGTACTAATATATATACATATACACACCAGCTTATATACACGCACATATGTACTAATATATATATACATATACACACCAGCTTATATACACGCACATATGTACTAATATATATATACATATACACACAAACAAGCTTATATACTAATATATATATATATATACACACACACAAGCTTATATACTAATATATATATATATATACACACACACAAGCTTATATACTAATATATATATATACACACACACAAGCTTATATACTAATATATATATATATATACACACACACAAGCTTATATACACACACATATGTACTATATATATATACACACACAAGCTTATATGCACATATGTACTATATATATACACATACATACATGTACAATATATATACATAATATATATATATACACACACGCACAAGCATATGTACACATATGTACAAATTATATATATATATATATATATATATAAAGAAATGTGATACTTAAGGCAATACAATGCAGAAGTGTGACGGATAGACACAAGTTGGAGCAAATAAGACATAATATATATATATTGTACGTGCGTGTGCACGTGTGTGTGTGTGTGTAGAATAATAATCCAAATAACCCAACGTTTAACTGAATTTGACCAATAAAATAGTTTACGGCAAACATCAAAATATCATTAATATAATAATAGCAGCAGATATGACCAAACCAACAAAGTCTCCTGCAGCTATAGATAATATCATGTGAACGTATGTCTATCGAATAGCAGATTTGCTTTTACTTTTAGCTACAAGTCGTTACAATCGGTTCATTTTGATTTTTTAAATGGCTTATCCCGAAACAAATTTAAGAGCCAAAAATGTGAAGTTATCGAAATGTGCTGCACATCCGTTTGTGCAAATAATGATGACTCTGAAATAGCGCAGGAACTAACAGCTGCTGGAATCAATGCATGTGCATATCTGGAAACATTCTAATGTTGTCTGGGAGTTCGTTGGGTGTGGCTACTCAGAATCTAGTGAGGTCTGGAACATTTCTTCGTCACCATTTTTCGGGTTAAAATCTGGCAAGCACATAGACCTCAGAAATACCTTTAAGTTAGTCATGCATTTCTGGAACTAATTTCAAGTTAATTACACGAGGGGGGAGGGAGGCTACATTATCTTGCTGGAACAAATAACCACTGGGAAACAGGATAAACATAAAAGTGGTGCAAATTGCCTACAAGATCTGTGAAACTCAAACAGAATTCTTTGATGTTCTGCTTTTTGGGTATTTTTGTTTTTAACTATCTTCTCAATACAATAGTTATTATTTTTGTTTTTAACTATCTTCTCAATACAATAGTTATTATTTTTGTTTTTAACTATCTTCTCAATACAATATTATGTACATTAGTTGCAGATATTAACACTATTAATACGACAAATTACAGATCAAATTCTGTTAAACATTTCATGCAATGGTGCCAAGAAAATGCCCATTCTTACCATTATTTCTGAATTCATGTAATTCCAGCTGAAATCATTCTATGCTATTGCATTTTTATTTATCTGATCTGACCACTTGTTATGAAAAATATATTACTCTCTTAAGAAAATAGAATACTAAAAAAAAAAAAAAAAAAAAATTCAATTGCTTAATAATAACAGATATAGTTTCTGAAATAACGGTTCAGATTTAGGAAGAAATATTTTTAAAATGGCCACCATAGTTAGAACTGCTATTAATTATTTTGAAAATTTTAATTAAATAACCTTTCACTCTTCTTTAATAGTTAATCCTATTTTTTTCTAATCTCTTCTTTTAACTGTAATATCTTTTACACTATTTATTAGTTTTGTCACTTTTCAATCTCAATATTACATTTCAATTTCCAGTGATAGAATCGGCAACAAACCCTGGTCATGCAGCAGCGTCAGTAAAGAGCTGCAAGCAGTCAAAATATGACGGCCTTCGACAGATTTGTGTTTCAACTGATCGCCATGGAGACAAGTGGAGCAATAGGCCACTACCACGCGCGACTTCTTCGGCCTGTTAATGACGCGCCACACCGGGGGGGGGGGGGGGGCCATCGTGAATTGACTTGGTTTTACAAGCGCCCCTCCATCGCCACTATTTTAGAAAACACCTTGAACTTGCTATCGGCCTGCCAAGCCAGCAGGACATCCAATGAAGCTTTCTGATGCTTGCATGTTGGTTATCAAAAAGGGCCATTTTATTAATTAATTACTATTTGCCTCCCCATTTTCCGTCTCAATTTTTTATTAGTTAACTATCATTTAATATTTGTTGTCACATTCCTAAAATGGTATTATCCTTGATTATTTTCTCCTTTTTATATAATTTCTTTTTTCATTATAATTATATCTTAATTTCTGTTTCATAAACATATTGAATTTCTTCAATAAATACTAAATTAAAGATTTAAACAAAAAACTGAAAACTGTTAATGTCATATGGATTACTGTCTTTAAGGAATGTGTCTAAACAGCTCTATAAAAAGTTCTGTCTATTTAAAAAAAAAAAAAATTTATATACAGCTTTAGAAAAATATCCAGCCCAGTGTTAATGTCATATATGGGTTACTGCCCTTGGTTTAAGGAATGGCCACCAGGGCTAGGATCTATAAGAGTCTTGTGGCCATGTTGGATTTGGAGAAGTGAAATAACAATTGGACCAGAAGGACTGTTTAAGGAATTGGTTTACCAGTGGAAGGTATCAGGATATTTAACATTAGTAGCAGAGCGTAGTTCCGATCTACGGACCTCTGGGTTATAGGCCCAGCACGCTTCCACTGCGATATTTAACAAAAACAATTTATAAAAAAAACACCAAAATAAGGTGTATTATTTGTTTTATTCAGAAATTAAAAATAAATTTTCTTTTGATGTAAATATTATTTGTTTATTCAGAAATTAAAAATAAATTTTCTTTTGATGTAAATATTATTTGTTTATTCAGAAATTAAAAATAAATTTTCTTTTGATGTAAATATTATTTGTTTATTCAGAAATTAAAAATAAATTTTCTTTTGATGTAAATATTATATGTTTATTCAGAAATTAAAAATAAATTTTCTTTTGATGTAAATATGTTTATTAAGAATTTAAAACAAAAACCATTTCCATGCCTAGACACTTGAGCTAATACTCTATGTGAGGTTATATTAAGGCTTTAAAACAATGATTGGCTCCCTTGAAATAACAGTTGAAACCATTCACCCTATCATTCCATTTCTCCAGACAAATACAATTGTTAGCTTGAAAATTCAAAGCTAACAATCCTATTGTGTCTATTGTATCATTAAAACCAATTCCAAAATAGCATTCTTCATTTACTTTTTTTGATTTCTCTCTTATTTAATATATATATATATGTAAACCTGCACTTATATATATGTAACTTTAATATTCCTGAATTCAATATGGAGTACACTTTACATTTTTTCTGTTAAATTTTAATTTCTAATTATCTTCTCAATCTGACAACTCATTCAGTGATATTATTTAAAAAAAAGAAAATGGAGGGGTGAACCAAGTAGTTAAGCATCACCAGCAAATAGTTGTGTTTATGAATTTATATCATCATTAGATCAATCATTTATGAACATTTAAAAAAAAAAACAAAGTGAACCCTGTGATTAAGAATTTTTACTTTCATAATTCAACCTGTTAAAAACTCTTACAATATTTACTACTTTGTTTGGAGTATCAATATTTTTCATTTTCACTATTCAAATTGTAATTAGCGTATCAAATGTCTTGCTAAAATGTTAATAGATAACATCTGCATTATTCCCTTCCATCAAATATTCATTTATAATACCAATACTTTTGAAAATATTAGATAATATTGATTTATAATGGACAAAACTATATTGATTACAATTTATATCACCCCTTACAAAATTTCATATGTAGTTCCTAATTATTTTTTTGAAAAAAAAAAAACTTGCACAAAATACATGTTAGAGAAACTGGTCTCTAATTGTAATTATTTATTTAATGTATCAAACCTTTTTGTACTGGTATTACAATTGCTGTTTTTTTACATATCGAATATTTTCATATTCAATACATTTTTTTTTAAACAATTTAATTATTGCATTGATAAATCCTTCATTTGATAAGTATTTCAACATTTTAAGAGGTCCCATTCTTTTACTCAGATCCAACTTTAATAAAAAAAAGTCTTTAGGTCCTATTAACCATAGTTTATAATCCACAATACCAGTTTGCACAACATCGTTTTAACAGGCTAGGTCCATAGTTTAACGTAGTCTCATTTATAGATCATCTATCGAAAAAGAGTTGAAAAACAAATATGAAGTCAGTCTTTCAGAATCCAATGATATTTTCTGGTTCAGGTGAAAAGATAAGGTTAAAACTTATTCTTCTCGGTTGATGACTAAAAACCATATAGAATTAGTGTAAGCTATCCAACGTACAGCTAAGTTGAGTTGCACGATTGTTGAATCGAAGAGTGAATTGGGCAATTACAATTCTCATCGGTTGCAAGCAATCCTATTTTTTGCATCACTTCTAGAAACTTGCAATTTCATGTGATGCTCATGCCTGTATATTCACATATTGCCAGAGAAAAAACCAAAAGCAATATTTCATGATGCGTACTCGGAAAGGAATGTTCCAGGCCATTGACCTTGTGCTAGATCCAGCTGAAATTCACAGTTGTTTATGTGGGGGTGGTAAACAAAGGAGATGTGACCTTTTGAAAAGCGGTCGAGTGAAAGTGTGTCCAGAAGCCTGAAAGAGTAGGACCCCTGATACAAACAGCAAGAAGCAGACAATGTGTGGGCAAAGCTTTGCTAACGCCACAATTTACTTTTTTCTCTTTTAGAATTGATTGTGCGTACGTACTTTGGTTTCTGCCACTGCGACTAAAAAAACTATTAAAGATATTTTATTCAACAAATACATAAAAATTTAGCTGTAAAAACTTGTGGAAGGAAGACAAAGATTTTTTATAAACCTGAGTCACGCCATTTCTTTACCCGAACAATAGCCGTATTTTATAGCAGTTGCAACTCTAAATGAAGTATGTTCAATCTCCCAGGCATTATTAAAGGATACTAAATCTTGTCTGTATTCTATAGCTTCTACACTTCTACATTTTTGTTATCATATGGAGTACTGCTCCCCCATTAGGGGAGGTACTTCACAGGGCACTCTTTTCTGCCTTGACTTAGTTTAAAAATCAACTTTTGCAATCTACTGGCAGGGGGGGGGGTGATTTCTTTTGTTCTCTACAGCTCCATTCCCACAAAAGAGACGTTGCTAGTCTTTCTCTACTCTCGTTATTTTCTGGAGGGTGCTCGACTCAGCTTCAATCTTTGGTTCCTCCTTGTAAAACTTTCACAACAAAAACTCGTTATCCTATCACAACTGCAAAGAATTTTCCTTTTTTTCCTCCGTGAATCTAACATCAAATTAAATTTCCATAAACAGAGTTTCTTCCTAAGAACTTCCCGTCTCTGGAACACATTGCCACAGGATTGCTTCCCTGAGGCCTACATGGTCATCGTAAAATTTAATGTCAATAAACTAATGTCATAAACCGTCGTCAAATTTTATTTATTCCATTCATTATTTTCAATCCTCTCATAATATTCTTCATCATTTACCCGTTAGGCTATCCATCTCATTAAGCTTTAAGTAAAAAAATTTTTTTTAAATGTCATAACATAAAAATGATTTGTGCGCAAGAAAAAAAAAAAAAAAAAAAAAATGAAAATCCTAATTTTTTTAGCATTTTAGTTTATTTTACAACCATATTGAATTTATTCAGACTACATCCATTTAAAAAAAATTTTTTTTAATCTTTTGCAGCTAGATTACCTCTTAAAAATCATACGAGCTTAGGTTTCCTCGAGGGCTCGAGATGAACTGTCTCTTGTTATCTCGGGGACAGTAGGTTTTATATTTAAAAACACGTTGACAGAAGAGTTTTTCATTAAATCTGTATTTTATAATTATCAAATGGAGACACTTCTTCATTCGAAACATATCGAAATGAAAAGAGGAATTATCTGAGCTTTAAGAAATTGAGCAAACATTTGATTTATAAAGTTAAAATAATGAACAAAGTTTTTTTTTTTTTTTTTTTTTTTACTATTGGGTCATGACTTATCACGGCCAAGAGCCACTCAAGAATAAGGGTCAATAAGATGGAATGATTGTCAGTTGAAAGATGAAGAATATTATGGGAGTATCCAAAAATGGGTTATGGAATGAACTCAGTTTGATTACTTATGGGGAAGGATTTATGACAAGAATCTGTTGACATTGGATTTGAAGACGACTTTTTTTTTCTACGTAGAATTTGGTATATTCGGACTACTGTTCTCATCTTTGGTGTTTTTATCACAACGTTTCGGCCGATGTAACCTCCGACCTTCTTTTATTTTTTTTAAATCATAAAGGCAGAGAAATATTCACCTAATTCAGATGGACTTTTACTCTCACCCAAATCATCGGGTAACAAATTTAATAGGATAAAGTTGTTTTTTTTTTTATATACACCAGTTGGAAATTATATTTCATGCATTTTATTGGCTAACATTAAACTTTCATTCTGATATTTTCAACATAGCCGACACGAGAGATACGTTCTTTACATAAAATTGCATGAAGAAACTTTTTAATGTATTTCATTCTTTTGTTTTTGTTACTGAAACAGAGTTTAAATAAAACTAATTTTGATCTAAAAAGTTTGTTTTATTAAATGAAACTAATGTCTAAACATCAGAGTTTGTAATCGACGGCAATGATGATTAGATAATAATTCAAAATATCTTCAGGCAGAATTTGATTCTTGTCGATTTTTTATTCCCAACCTTTAGTGGGCCATGAACCACCTAAAGAAACCACATTATTCGATTTAAACATCATCGTCATCATCAGCATCATCGTTGTTGTTGTTGTTGTACATAAAACATTATTCTTTGTTTCATTTAAGAAAACGAATTTTAAAAACAAAATTTCATTACGAAATTATATCCGCCACAATGCTTTTCCGTTTCTTTGTAAAATGGATATGAAAATACAAAGAATCCCGGACAATGCCAAGTAGGTACAGCTAGTTTATATTTATAAATTATTTATAGGGTTTTGACACCCCCCCCCCCCACACACACACACACACAAAAGATGAGGAAGTTAATTTAGACAATAAAAAAGTAGTGACTTGGTTCAGGATTTTATGTTCTTGAAATATTTTTCTATTTTTTCTATTTTTTTAAATTTTTTTTATTTTCCATAAAGACAAAAAAAAAAAACCTTCCATGTCTATCAAAACATTAAAAGATAAAAAAAATAAGTTGGGAGCCATTGTAGAAACAAAAAGACAAACGAAACTGGTTCAATAGTAACAAATGAGTAGAACACTTGTGGTTTGTGAAGGGACTACAAGATTTGAGCTGGAGAGGGATGGATGAAATTAACAGCCACCTTCCCTGCTCCTGAAGCAGTGGAAATAAACTGTACAATGTAGCTTTTAAGAAGGGTTTATTCCGGGGGGGGGGGGAAGAAAGCATCACTGAAGAAATGATATAAAGATTTTGATTTTTTTTTTTTTTTTTTTTTTTTTTTTACAGAACAATGAATTTGCTCTAATTCCAGAACCCTGGCTCGAATTTCCAAGGTCATGGCCTTTAAAAAAAAAGGGTGTGTGTGTGTGTGTGGGGGGGGGGGCACAGGTTTGGTTTGCCTGCACAAAAATGTTGGGGAACTTGTAACTTGTACAATGATTCAATAATTGTAGTAAGAGTTTGTCATACAAGTCAAGAATCCGTCCTCAACAATCAGTCTGACAGAGTATGGACCACTGTGGCATCAGCTAGCCTTGCTCCGTTGTTGGGGTGACGTAGGGTCCGGATCAGTCCTAGAAAGTGCATCCTCCCAGGCTTTACCTTCTTTCTTTGCTGACGGGTCTGTTCATGACTATTTTCATAAGGCTAGAGTGCACCAACCTTCTGGTGAGCTGGTTTATCCTATCGCTCACCTCCCAGGTCTTGTGTCACACTTTCCTGTGGTGGGAATGAAGTAACTACCATAAGTGGAGATGTTTTGGCATAAAATAAAAAGATTCTACTCCAACAGCAGACATTAGAATAGAGCATTGGCTACCCAGTTCGCTGGAGTTTGGGATTGTACTACAAAAGAGTGGCGACATAAAAATCACAGCTGGAGTATGGAACATCCGCGACTGATATAGCTCGGTTACAAATATCGTCATTTTTTACAAAACATTCAAAATATAGGCAACCTCCATTTGCAATATATGTATATGGTCTTCTAGTGTTTATCAGAACCCAAAAAGTGACAGATTGATATCTATTTATACTAAATCTGAGTAAATCAAAGTTTGTTAAACTTCGATTTTAATTATAAAAATACATGCTAAATATTCTGTTTTGAGGATTGAGTTAGGCTTGAAAACTTCAATTTTAATTGTTCTAATAAGTCGTAATTTGCAATTAACTCACAAAATTACCCATCTTTTACTAAATTTCTGTCTATCACTCCCCCCTCTCTCTGTGTATGCTGTTTGACCCCCTGTTCTTATTTTACATGGTATCTATCACACTCGCTTCTGTCACTCTCTTCGTCTAGTGAAAGTAATAAAGGAAGGAAAGAATGAAAAGATTGCAATAATCTATTAGAAACAAAATCGAATACCACCACAATTAGTAATTCTATTTAACTTATAGCTAGAAAGGAGAAGAGAGTTCTATGAACGAATATATTTTTAGTTAAAAATCATTGCAAAACTTGAATGATGACTAATCTGTTCTCACACCAATTTATCTCATGCTAGATTAGACAATGTGATTAGATCCAATTCTTTCAGAATAAAAAAATCAGAGTTGTCTATTCTACAACATCAGATATCCATGATGAAGAACCTACAGCTGATGTCATCATAACATATGGTACGAAACTTGTAAACGCCCTAACCCTAACAAAGAGATCAACATTTGAGTCTTATGAAAAGGTTGCAGTCTTGTCTAAGATTAAAAAATTTTTTTTTAAAGATATTTCACCCCAAACAAGACAGGTCGCCACTGTAGATGTAAGGGCCTACTGAGAATTAGGGAGTAGGTTTAGAGCGTCATCCTAAGTTGGGAGCTGTGTGGCGAGATGTCTGTTTACATTAGTTTTAAACCTCTGCATGACGGTACAGTTGGGAAAACAGGGAGCAGGAATGGAATTCCAGAGGCCGGCAGCACGAGAAAAGAAGCTGCTGGAGTAGAAGGCTCTTCGACATCTGGTGACTTCCACAGTGAATGGATGGGATTTAGTTGATTGTCGGTGTGTTCTAGTGTATTTGCGTCGAAGGGACACTAGAGCAGCTAGTTCAAAATACGTGCAAAGATAGAAACAAGTGTTTATTATGTTCGATGTTTCTTTTAAGATAAACATCATGAAAATACGGACGAGGGAAAAACAAAGGATGGAAGCTTGAGAAAAAGTAGCATGTAATGCAAAAACTAAGCAATTAGCATCATTTCCCCAGAAATGACGAGAATAAAACTGGTATCTGCAGACTTTCAGTGGAGATGACAATGTCTGCTCTTCATGGCAAGACTTTCAGTGGAGATGACAATGTCTGCTCTTCATGGCAAGACTTTCAGTGGAGATGACAATGTCTGCTCTTCATGGCAAGACGAGAAAATGGAATATTTGGATTATTCGGACTACTGTTCTTATCTTGGATGTTATTATGTTTCGGCCGATGTAACCTCTCACCTTCTTCAGGTGTATCTTATCGAACTCCAGAATCTTTAATACGTACGGAATTTCAAACGGAACCCTTTATTTAATCCACGTAAGTAGCTTGCTCTCGTTCCATCAGCCATGACAGGGTAGAAGTCTTAAGTAATTCATAGTTGTATTCTTAGTATCGCCCGCACTCAGGATTGAACCTTCATCCTCCAGAAGACTGTCACTTAGAACTTATTACTTAGCACTTTTATCCGTTACGCCACATGGACTATGTGTCAGCATATGACAGCTATCAAGTTAACACCACCACTTTTTTTTTAGAAGATGAAGACATGCAGATGGTTGACGAGCTTAAACTAGTTCATATAAAGAAGTAAATAGAGTGACGCTTGACGTCTTCACAAGAAAACCAAGAGGTTATGATTGTATCCTAAAGACTTTTCTCATAGAACATTGAAAGAGGATTACCTTTCAAACCGGACAGATTTGGAGCCAATCTTTAATATGCGGATGCAATCCAGTTGTACCTAATTCAAGAAACTAATGGCTGGCTTTAACGTGGACAAATTTGCAAGAAAAAAAAATGCCAATTAAATGTGGATAAAAGAATGTCATGAGAAATACAAGGGATACAATCTTGGCTGAACGGCCGCCATTTGTTTTTGTACTTGCTGACATCTCATGGGATGAAATGAAGAAACTGATTGGCGAGTTGAATGTGGAGATTATTGAAACTTCACAACAGAATACGAGGATC
Source organism: Sepiola atlantica (assembly GCA_963556195.1). Classification (NCBI taxonomy): domain Eukaryota; kingdom Metazoa; phylum Mollusca; class Cephalopoda; order Sepiida; family Sepiolidae; genus Sepiola; species Sepiola atlantica. The sequence continues at coordinate 3,284,816 of OY744521.1, forward strand.
ACCAATCAAAAAGATACTATCATATTACATAAGACAGGACGAGCTTGTGTTCGCTCAGTAGAACTCACCTGTTCTCTTCATCACAGATGAGGCATCATATAATCTAATCATAGTTTAAGTAGAAAAAAAGAGACACCAAAGGAAAGTAAACATTCACTTACTCTGTTGACTATCGACTTTGTTTTTTTTTTTGTTTTTTTTTATAAATAAATTAATAAGCATTAGATTTTATTTAGTTTTTTAACAAAATTTTTTAAGGGTTTGAATTTTGATTTTGAATTGTGAACATGAAATCCTGAACACTGCAATTTATCGACGGAATTTTAGATCACTGCAATTTATCGACGGAATTTTAAATCAAACTAGCTCTATTTTAGTTTCCCATATTTGAATTAATAAAAATGTTTTAAGTGATAAAAGGAAAAGAAGACGCTTTCTTTCGACAAAGGTAGATGGGAGACAAAGGCTTTCCTCTGTATGTCCCCTTACAGATGTATGTGCATGAAAATGTCTGGATCAAACATCGTCGTCCATGAACCCGGGGAAATAAAATATCTGAAAACGCTTAATCATCTCCGGTTATATATCGACCCTGAGAAGAAGCATCCACGTGCAACCAAACAAAACGATGGGATGAATCCTGCAGCGAATGCAACACTAATTTCTCTGCAGAGGGTGCAGTTGTCTTTCTAAGCTCCTCGCAACAAAGGCTAATAAAGATTTTCAACCCATCACATCGAAACCAAGAGTGTTAATGCTAACTTGTACTTGACTGAATGGTTTAACGGTCAAGTGTTGGAATTTTCTGGGAAATCTTGTGTTCTAATTTACCCGAGGATTAATATCAATCCCCAGTCGGTCTTCAAAACATTTACTTCGATGTAGCTTTGCTGCCAGATTGAGGAGTTCATCTTCTAGGCTAATCAGAAATGAGCCCGGAAAAAAAAAAAGCATCATTATACAAACAATGCAATATTTTCCGAAAGAACATTGGGTTGCTAAATACATGGAAAGGTCCCTCGACATAACGATTGCTGATTTTGTGGGTCTAAGATTCTCAATTACACTCAAAACCCTTTAGCAAAGATATGCAATCATTCCATTCCATTGATAAGTGATGTAGTTACCCCTTTTGTGGCAGGTCAAAACAGTTTTCTAAAAATATTTGCAATTCTCTAATAAAGACTTCTAAGTGATGAGCATAAGTGTTTGAAAAAAAGATGTAGACATTCCCGGGGGGGGGGGGGGGGAGAGAAAAAAATGCTGCTTAAAAAGTAGACTTCATTTCAGCTAATTGGAAATTCATGTTTTACGGATATATTTTAATTACATTTTTACCGTTGGATTCTTTTTCATTGCCCCCCCCCCACTCTATTCAGAATTAGTTCTGTGATTCATCGTTGTTCTTCTAGTGTAACACTTTCAGTTCGTAATGATGGTTGGCCATGCTTAAGTAGCCAACATGTATTTTTAATCTTGATGTATTTTGTTGCGGTAAATTATAAACCATGTTTGTTATGCTTGCGCTGAATAAATTGTGCAGCAAACTGGAACTAATAGCTTCCGTTATTATGTTTAGTTCGGGTATTTTTCTTTCTGTTAGGGGGGTGGTGGTGGTGGTGGTGGTGGAAGACAGAGATAAAAAAATGTTCAAATATCACTTGAGTAAATATCACTATTTTTTAAAAACCTATTTGAATAGGTAGATTTCTAAAACAAATATCTAAAACTTGGTACTAGACTTTTTCGGTGAATAAATAGTAAAATTTCAGTGAATGTGGATGAATAGAAATAACGTGGATCAGTTGGATGAATTCAGAGAAAGTGGTAGGAGGGAGAAATTGAGGGGGCCCTTTTGGGAGTTATCAAAGGAGGCATAACAAACAAACAAATAAATAGTTTAAAGTTATGACTTTCTGGTTAGAAGTAAGTGCATTTTTTGTACAATCCAGAGTAAAAGGGGGAGAAAAAAAAAACAAAAAAAAAAAACAACTTATAATTCAATTGCTCATAATTTCTGAATAATTTTCTCAAATGACATAAAAACTTTATCCAATGTTAGATATCAAGGTTAAAAAAAACATTTCTTGAAATTTTTATCAAATTCTACTTCGGTACTTTGCCTATGACTATATATATAGCAGCAAAATACTGTAATCAACAAGACCGGAAGTAATATAATGTTCTTTAGCAAAATAAGCTCAAAAAGTATCAAATAAGGCTTGAAAATTGATCCTCGGGCAAACTATCTGATCTCCAATAAAAAATATGATATTTATTTTTGTGGGAGGGGAGTCTTACACTTTTCCTGAAAAAAATCTGATAAGTATTCCCTGGGTTAGTAAAAAATTTACAACACCAAGTTATGCTTAATTTTTTCTCATTGAAATTTTCTTTGAATTCTATGTATACTTTCTAAACATCTTAATAATTAAAAAAAAAAATGAATAAAAATTATTGGTCAGACAAAATTGAATGATTTATTAGAATTATATTTCTAGAGAAATTTATACTTCAGTTTCTTTTTGTAGCAAAGTGAATAATGCGAAGTGTTACGACAGAAAATCTTGATTATAACAGAATAGAATTTTGGGGCATTTTTAACGAAAGCCTATAAAACAAATTGAAATCTAAAAAATTAAAACTTGCTAAACTAGACATTAAAACAAACAAAACACCCTTCATAAACACATGCATTTGCATTCAGATTAATAAAGGTTCGACATGTTTTTGTAGCGACCCTTCGGTGCCCAAAATGAAAATGCTTAAACTTGTTTCTGCGCATATGGTTCAACACATGCACTCGTCTGAATTAATACAAACAAAATCATTTTAAGCCAATCAGATGCATTGCTCTGAATTTATCAAATTTGCTGTTTTGATCCATCCCGAGTAAATAAAAAGACAGATTTTTCGTTCAACAAACATGTTGAGCCCAAAATCCACGACAGAGCTCACATCGCCATCCCACTAGTTTCCCTTGCCCTCTGTCGGATGATGAGAAGGCTAAAAATGAATTTCTACACTCACGCACACAAATGCAAAGGGAGGCAAATCTTGGCTGAACATTAAATACCTCCTGTCTTTAATAAAAAAAAAACATGGATGTATAGAATCTATGTGTGTGTGCATGGAGCGACTAAGTTTAAACTTCGGTGCCCAAAATGAAAATGCTTAAACTGGTTTCTGCGCATACGGCTCAACGCATGCATTCACCTGAATTAATAAAAACAAATAAAAACATTTTAAACCAATCAAATACATTTCTTTAAATTTATCAAATTTGCTGCTTTGATCCATCCTGAGTAAATAAAAAGCCAGATTTTTCCTTCAACAATGATGCTGAGTCGTAATTCACAACAAAGCTAACATCGACCTTCTGCCAGCTTCTCTCACCCCCCACCCCAACGTCTGTCGGGTTTTGGGAAAGCTAAAAATGTATTTCTCCACTCACGCACACATAGCCACTCTGACACCAACGCACGCACATACACAATGCATTTACTCTTTTACCTTATCGTCTGCATATTGAAAACAAATGTATAAACTTATCCATTTTAATACTTTTAACATTTCTCAATGAACTTTCTACAATGAAAACAAATGAACATTGATTCTTATTAATAACTTTCAATCAAATCAACATTTTATAATTGAGTTGATTACGATTTTTCAAACCTGTGGATAATTCACAGCCCTTAAATTATCAATTCAGGCTTCCTCGATATCTCACCTAATGCATTTGAGTCCTTGTTCTGCAAGGACTCAAAATATGGACAAACATTCTATGTTTTCCTATCTATGTAAACTTTCATTTTAAACATAAATTATCTCTTGTGAATTTATATATTTGTACTCATTAATTTGTTTTTGTGTTTATCATAACATATTTCTTGCTCTCTTGCGTTTCAGTATTACCTAAAACGGTTTTCTTTAAAAGTGTTTCTCTAAAACTGATTCTCCCCAAAAATCGACCCCAAAACTGAAACCCTGAAAAGGGTCTTTTCAAATCTTCTCATTTACGACCACTATAAATTCGAAGGTGATTTTGTCATGTACACACCTACACCGGCTAGGTTGTCTTGTCCTTTATTTGAATGGAGATAAGATATAAATAAAAACATATGTCATTATCTAAAGAAAAAAAAATATTTCTGTTTCAGCAATACTATTTTCACTATGCCATTGCAAGTTTGATAATTAGAAACAAAATTAGAAAAATCATAGAATAAATTACTTAACTAAATACATGATTATGGCAACAACAATCCCAAATCCTAAAAAATAGACTGTGGCAAATACTTCAAAACAATTTATCATTGAATCTAAACAATTACATTTAATGCGTTCGTTTACAAAAATGTGTTCTTCGTTTATGTTCTTTTATACGGTTCAATCCCTTATTAATAACCAAGTTTCATTTTTTTTTTCATTTTAACCGTAATATTTTTTGATAGGATTTTGAAAGTTACATTTAATTAGAACAGGTTTTTAGATCTTTCCATTTTAATTGTTTTCTAATTTCAAAGAATTTCTTCACCTTTTAAAATACAATTAAAATGGATGCCTTCTTTACAAAGAAACAGAAAAGCATTCTGGTTAATTTCATAATTAAATTATTTTAAGGAAATTGACATCTTTGAGAATCAACACGTGCAATTTAAATGAAAAAAATATATACGACAGTCGTCTCGCCTGACAAAGTTGTTCTACAACGAAAGCTTGTAAAAAAATAAAAAATAAATAAAATAAATACATTAATTATTTTTTCATTTAAATTGCACCATGTGTTGATTTTTCAAAATATTTCACTAAAATTATTATTTTTTTTTTTTATTTAGATTGGGGGAATTTTAAGACATTCAAAAGGTGGATTATATAACTAAGTAGTTTTTGCTGTGTTGATCCTTTTTTTTCCGTGTGTTTATTAAGGAAAAGTAAATGAAAAAAAAAAGAAACATTTTGAAAAAAAAAAAAGAAAAAAAAAGTAAAACAATTATAAAAGAAACACACAGAGTAGGTACTCCTGGCACGGCATTCACCCTGGTCAGATATAGCCAGCCTCCGAAGGGAGTTTCTGGAGAATTAGATTCATAAGTGGTCCTCAGTCATATGTATATCCCGATCATCGCAGATAATGTTTGTTTTTTTTGCTAGAGTTTTTTTTTTTTGCAGGGAGGTGTTGCCGTCCACCCACTGCCTGGTATTTAAAAATGGTCACCCATCGGGTATTGACCAGGCTCAACGTCACTTAACTTTAATGATCTAAGAACCTGTGTTTTAATATGATTACGGCAAGCCGGTACAGCTAGTTGCAAAGAAGAAAAAAAAAAAAAAAAAAATGTAGAATTTTTTTTTAAATTCTAAAACGCTGGCGATGTATCGTACGTAGGTCAGTTTATAAAGTGAATGTCGTATTGCGATGACCAAGTATGAATGCGAATTGACCATATTGGATGATATTGGATGTATGGGTCAAGTTATTTACATCGAGGAGGTTAGACACAAGGTCAAAGTATTTTTATTTACCTCCTCTCCAGGAGAGGCTAGACACAACGTCAGGTGTGGTTAGCCAGGGAACTAGGATTATGGCACTCTAGCCGACAAAAAAATGCCTGAGCGGCCCCGACAGCATTCTCCGGTAGGGGCGCCTCGGGCGATTAGCAATAAACTACCCCCTTCTCAAAGGGTGAGAAGGCAAAGCCTGGGAGGGTGGACCTCCCAGAACAGTACCTCAGACCGGCGGAATCAACGCCCAAAGACTAAGACGGTACCGGTCTACATCTTAACCAAAAGGCCAAGACAAGGATAATAGTCAGTGAATGGCCAACAGACACCCCACACAAACCTCCTGAGATATAAGCAGCGTTCAAAGCTTATTGCAACCACAGTATAGAGACGTCAACGTATTGTGAAAGAAAGCGGATACAATCAATGGCCAACTATTCCCCTCAGAGGAAGATGGAGTGAAAATCTTTAAAAAAATTGACATTATTACAAATGAATTTATTCTGAAGACAGAATACATGGGGTGTTGACGTATCTTTGTGATGATATTTGAGGTCCCGCCCCAGAGTTTCTTGTGACTCATGAATGAAATACTTGGTTCTTTGACTGAGACGAGCCAAGTTGGTTAAGATAAGAAATAACCAGCTTTTTCTTATTCTCTTGTATTTTTGTAGTTCGATGCAAATAAACTATTATATCGCAAACCCGACACAACAAATACTGACCTAACATGTCACAGGTGGTCTCGTTGTACACTAAGATTAAAGATTTTTTTTGTCAAGACATTTTTTTTCATTTTTTTTTTTTTAAATAAAACCACTGCCAAAAATGATTAATAATTATAAAAATTTAAATGTAAAAATAAAATTTCTGTAATTTTTTAAATTACAAATTTTTTAAAGATTTTGTCCGTTTTTCAACTTTTGTGGTGGGCTTTTTTATCATACAACTCGTGAAGTAAATACTGCTATTTAACAAGTTTTTAAGAATTCTTTCAAAATTTACGGTTTGTTATATATATATATATATATATATATATATATATATAAAATTCCCGAAACAGTTTTTCATGGTAAACAACTGATGATCCCTTAAATAATGTTAAGACTAGCGTAAATTCTTGAAAGCAAACTAATATAGTGACTGTAAAAAGTAAATTGACTTACAAAAAAGTGATTTTCCAACGAAGGACTTGGGACTAAAATGGTTTTTTTTCATATAGTTCTAATAGTTGAAAAACTTCCGAGACATATATATATTACATAACAAATCCGACTTATAAACCTCTTATCAGAATTTCAAACATTGGGATCATTTTGCATTAAACTTCCAATCTGCGGAACACAATACCACGGACTACTTTTCTGCCGACTACAACATGGTTGCCTTAAAGTCCAATGTTAATAAATACTTGCCGAACTGCCCTCTTAAATAATCACGAATTCTGTCCCCCCTCCCACATCGTTGCCAAACCTCTCATGGTGACTTGTTATATATATATATATATATATCTCAATAAAAAAAGTACACACTGTCTAAAAAGTGAACAGTAAGTGTTCAAATAAAATTGTTCTCAATGTTTACTTTTTAATTCTGTTATGGTGTGCACATTTGAACGCCATGGTGCACCCACCTTATTCTTTGAAATTACTTGCACTTTAACATTTTAAAGCTGATTTAATGGGGACAACAAAAAAAAAAAAAATTTTACCTTTTAAGCCCACGGTTTTTTTTACAGAAATTGTAAATATATTAGCAAAATATGTTCAACTTATCCTTGGAAAAGATAGACTTATTATTTCTGTTACCAAGTATCGTAGATATTCTCGGAAATCCATGTTAGATAATATTGTTCAGAAAATGCAAACATTTACACATCCACGTAAACATCAAAACGATGAGGAGACTTGAAAATCACTAATTATATATGGCTGAAATATGGCTAAGATATGGCTGAAATATGGCTAAAATATTATTCTCAACATGCTTAAACAGTCATCAATGAACTTTTTATTTTTAAAAGCAAGTTTTAATAAATAATTGGCATCGATTATTTTTAGTTTACATTTTATGGCTCGTAAATGGAAGGGGGGGGGGTACGGATCATATTTAAAAACAAAAAGAAAATTTTGGAAAGGCAAGCATTAGAAATTACATTTCTTCCATTTACAAACCAAGAAATGGAAATAAAAAAAAGCAAAAGGAAGTCCTATTTATATTACAATTGAGAAAACTAAAATTTTATCAAATTATTCCAAACTTAGAATTAGATTTTAATAAGTTTTTTAAATATAATCATTACAGAATGAAAAATAGTAATTTTCATTGTTCCTGAATTGAACTTGACCCCCCCCCCCCCAAAAAAAAACCCAACACTTTGCTTAACAAAAAAAAAAAGAAAAAGAAAAGAAAAGACATTTTTAACATGAGGAGTACTTAGCATGGTTTAAAGATTAAAGTACAGTGTAGTGGGCATCAGTTTGTTCATACAAGTCGACTGATGACAGATGAAGCTATTTTTCACCACTACATAAAAATGACAATCAAAAGGATTATAATTACTTTTGTCTTTGAAGCATCTGATTGTAAAAAAATAATTGGAACATATGAGTCATCTGTCTGTCATCTGTTCATTCCTCAAAACAGCTTGAATGAATAGGTTGTTTAGGGATTATATTTCAAAAACTTTATATCAACTTTAATATAGGACATGTAATTAGGAAAAAGAAATCGGTTATTGCATTTAATTTTTATTCATAAAAGAAAATTGCAATAAGAAACTTTATTTAAAACTTTGATCATTCACAACATATTTTTTTTCAAGAACTATAAATATGTATTTAGTTTAAGTTAAAACTCCTCAGCTTAACATTCACATAAATTATTGTCATAGCAAATAACACCCTACCTGAGAGGTCAACATTCAAACTCCTCGGCCTAAATTTTACAGATAACATGAATTAGAACAAATACATTGAAGACATTGCCAAGGCTGCTGCAAAGAAGGTGAGCTCCCTCTACCGTGCTAGTAAACTTCTCACACCTGACATTATCCTATATCAAGTGTTCAATCAAGATTCTCCTCTATCTCTCACACGTTGAGTTAATAAAGCAGTGAAGAACATTAATTTCTCTTTAGCATTCAATTTACTTATCTTTTTGTTTTTGCTGGGGATGGGGTATCCTACTGGATGCCAAACATTAACCAGCTATTTCAGAGACTCAGAGATTTTTTTAAAGATTCTAACCGTCCCCCTTTAAGTGGGAGTGTTTGTATCTCTCTTGCACTTGGTTCACTGGGTATATTTGCCAGGTAGTTTTTGAAATTCTTTTCCAGGAATCTGGTTGCTCCTATAATTACTGGAATAATTTATATTTTTTTTTTTGGGGGGGGGGGGGGGTTCATTTTACTTCAATCGAAGTTCTCAGAAATCAAGGGGGCCCCCTTTCTGGGGCTAACACTTGATCTCTATATGAGATACATATATATTCCAATATTCCAATAAAGTTCTCCTTGATCTGTCAAAAGTTAAGTTAGTAAAGAATATTAATTTTTCTCTCCCCAACTAACCAGTTAACAATGTTATAGCATATCTTTCTTGTGGTCTTTTAGTTTTACCGGATTCCAGAACAAGAATCCATCTAGTCTGGTGGAGTATCCAGACTAGTGCTGTTATTAGAGGCAACATCACTTGAAGGTGCACCAGTCCTCGTATAAGCCAGTGTTGGTTAGCCATACCGAGGGGATCTTATTTGGGCTTCAAACACTATTATTTTGGATATTTAGTCAGGGTTTACTTGGAAGTATACTCATGTCAAGTTGTCCCGACAAACCCCTCAGACACTCGAGGTAAGTGTCTAGTAGGCATTTAAGTACTTTTGTTTCATTTTACTTCAGTCGAAGTTCTCAGAAATCAAGGGGCCCTTTCCTGCGGCTAACAGTTGATCTTTATATTAGATACATAGATATTTGAATATTCCATTAAAGTTCTCATTTACATGTCAAACGTTGAATTAGTAACAAAGTTAAGAACATTAATGTTCCTCTCTCCAATTGATCAGTTAACAATGTTGTAGTATATCTTTCTTGTGGTCTCTTGGTCTTACTGGATTCCAGGACAAGAATTCATCTAGTCTGGTGGAGTATCCAGCTAAGTGCTCTTACTTGAAGTAACATCACTTGAAGCTGCCCTATTCCTCGTATGAACCAGTGTATAGGCTTGTCTATGGGATCTTATTTTGGGCTTCGAATACTATGTTATTTTGAATATTTGGTCAGGTTTATATATATGTAGATGTGTATTCTGAAACTAAATTACCTGTCGTACATGGATAAGTATATTTCATATTGATAAAAGGGGGACATTATCATGAGATCTGCAGTTGCACCGGACATCCATTAAAAAAATACCATTTTTCTTTTTACTTATTTTATTCAGAACTTGAAAAATAAGAAATGGTAATATGGAGTTCAGGGCTAGGAGCATGAGTGCACATGGGGGGGGGGATCCGCATTCATTCCAGGGAAACGCAGAGTATTTATTGGGGGGGGGGGGGGGGTTAAAGTCAATGAATTTACAGAAAATTATTTCAATAAATGTCACTGAACTTCTATCGTTGAATATATCGTTGGGTCCTACCCCCAAAAATTGAATATTATAAAAATGCAAAAAAAAACCCAAAAAAACAAAAAAACAAAAAAAATTAAAAATTTAATAATTGTATATGGTGTTACTTGCCGAGATTTAACAGACTTAGGGTCCCTCATTCAATTCTAGGGGGATGTCGGGTTTTACTGCTAGTGATTAGTGTTGGGACGACTAATAGGAATCAGGAATCGTAAAAATCAAAACTTTTTCGGGTATCAGAATTCGTATCGGAAAAATTTGTGCCTTTTTTTCGATGCTAAAAACGATTCTATTAATTGTTTATTTATTTATTTATTTATTTAAAAAAAACAAAAACAAAAAAAAAAAACTTAATTTTCCATTGCTGGTACTAATGATAAAACGATAAGTTTATTTATTTTAAGCTACCAGTAAAACTAAAATCTATCCCCCCCCCCCCGACGTGTATTTTTACGTCAGTGAAAATATATGCACATATTACAATGGTTTTTACGGAAATCTGAAAATTAAAAAAAAGCAAAACAACTCTATAACAAAATATTTTGAGATTTTAAAAGAATCGGAATCGGCAATTGTATCGGAATCGGTAAAAATATCGGAATCGCCCCATCACTGCTAGTGATATAATAAAAATAGAAATCTTCATATTCAAGAAGGAAATTAAATATTGCATACTGAAGGCAAAATTAGAATAAAAATGAATTCTATGTTTTGGTAAAAAAAACGTTTCTTAAATCACTGATATTGAAAACGTTTTTATGTTTATAATACTCAAACAATAAAGTGAATTCTCCAAAACACACGCTTTGATTATTTAGTTTAGGTTCAAAGGTTTCATTTAATGGAGGAGGGAATTACTAAAACTGTGTTTAATAAGAAAAGTTATTGAATTAATTATTGACTCATGTACACATGTCATGATGGAATACATACAAGACTCAGTTTTAAAAGAGAGCATTCTGGAAGCAACATTTAGTTCTAGACTTACAAAATAACCATTTCACATTGAAACGGTATAACTTATTTCTGGCAGAGTTTTTTTTTTTTTTTTTTCTTTCTTTAAATCAAAAATATTCTTCATACATTTATATCCTACAGATACAAAAGTATAAATTTTTTGTAAATTCTATTCAAATAATATATTTACTAGCAGAACCCGTGTAAATTGAAAAATGATATTTTCAATACTAATTATCTTGTTCCTAACCTATACGTTACTTTGTAAATGCTTTAGATTAAATTAAATTTGCCTCCAATTCATGAGTAGCATACAAAGATTCGGAAGGTCGTTGCTTTTGATGTAAGCGTGACACACAAAATAACGCACACGCTATCGTATTAATATGTGTCTTCCCGGTCGTCCCCTCCCTATCTCCTTTCCCCCTTCAATGTAGAAAAAAATCTTAGAGGTTGGTTGAGATTGAACTATAAACCAGTCGGGCCGACGTCAAAATCCTACGTCGTTTACCGTTGCGCCAAAGGGAAACACTTGAAAATATTACGAAAATTAGGTGACTTGAATGCTTTTTCAAATCTAGGTGCGGCACGCATGCACAGAGCTTTTGATGTAAGCGTGACACACGAACACACGATATCGTATTAATATATAAATTCTACAATATTTTGTTGTTATTAGTAATTGATAAATTTTAATCATTAAGCCTAAAATGTTTTCGTAATTCCAACTATTTTGCAAAAATGTGTATTGATTAAATTTGCATTGTATAAATTAATCGATTCACCAGTGCACAGTAATGATGGCATGATAAACATGGCACGCGTGAATAGATAATAAAAATAACACAAAGCAAGAAATGGTTCCAAACTTTTCCTCAGGTGACCCCAATCACGCAGCGCATGACATGGCTACTAACCCAATAGTTTTACTGGCATACGCGTTAGCATATCTTACTGGCATACGCGTTAGCATATCTTACTGGCATACGCGTTAGCATATCTTACTGGCATACGCGTTAGCATATCTTACTGGCATACGCGTTAGCATATCTTACTGGCATACGCGTTAGCATATCTTACTGGCATACGCGTTAGCATATCTTACTGGCATACGCGTTAGCATATCTTACTGGCATACGCGTTAGCATATCTTACTGGCATACGCGTTAGCATATCTTACTGGCATACGCGTTAGCATATCTTACTAGTTGGCTTATAAATAATAAATAAATCCAGGAGCGAATTTAGAAAAGTTTAGGGTTGAATTTTTTTTTAACTTTTACATAGTTTTTTCAAACATACGAAAAAAAAAAAAAAGTTAGTCTATGGGTTTCTGACTTTTTAAAAAAAATATATTTATTTATTTTTTTAAAGATATTTCACCCCAAACAAGACAGGCCACCACTGTAGATGTAAGGGGCTACTGAGAATTAGAGTGTAGGTTTTGGGTGTCATCCTAAGTTGGGAGCTGTGCAGAGAGATGTCTGTTTACATTAGTTTTAAACCTCTGCATGTCGGTACAGTCGGAGAAACAGGGAGCAGGGAGGAAGTTCCAGAGTTCGGCAGCACAAGGAAAGAAGCTACTGGAGTAGAAGGCTCCCCGGCATCAGGGAATCTCCACAGTGAATGGATGGGACCCAGCTAGTTCATCGGAGCACAATCCATTAAAGTATTTGTCAAACATGCACAAGGATGCAACATTGCGGCGATGGAACAGGGGCTGGAGCTTGGTGGATAGTGAGGGACCTATTAAATTAGCGACTCTTTTTTTAAAACCTTGTCTGAGAGAGAGAGACTAGTGGATGATGCCTCAGCCCAGATGTGGCAACAATACTCCATGCATGGGCGGATGGTGGCTTTGTAGAGATATAGGATAATGTCAGGTGTGAGAAGTTTACTAGCATGGAAGAGAGAGCCCACCTTCTTTGTAGCAGCCTTGGCAATAGTTTTGTTTAAAATTAAATAATTCATAGGTATTATCAAAAGATAAAACTAGATAATTTAGGACTTGGAAATTATCAAGTACATTGAGGTCAAATTGGTAATAAAATTTCAAAACAGTGATCCGCCATTAATTAGTTCAAAACTTTTTTTTTTTTTATCTTGTTTTAGATACATTAGAAAATCAGTTTATCAAACTTATCTGGTTATTATAATTGTTAAGTGATTCAAACACAGCTTCGTACTTATCAACATATGAAAAAAAAAAAAAGGCATGTTAGTTTATGGGGTTCGAACTTCACATCATGGAGGCTTAAAAGATTATTGCTCATCGCAATCTAATCAAAAGTTATTAACAGTAACATAAGCAAAAATATATATTAACAAAAATTAAATATTTTCTAACATTTTTAAATTACACATACGAACATTTTTATTTAATTTACATAAAAAAAATATATCCACAAAAAATTACTAATACCAAACATTACTGTTTGAAGTAATCGACATTACTTCATGAAGATATGGACTTTTTTTTTTTAAAGCTTACAATTTTAGTGAAAAGATTCGGTTAATTCCTATTTTGCTTCTTTAGTTATGTAAATTATTTAGAGTAAAATGGCCTTGGTATTACTACCAAATAACCTATTTTTACTTAAACCATGTTTTAGTTAAGAAAAATAGCAAGTTTCATTGTACACGTGAAATGCCGAAATAAAAACTCACCCAGAAAAATGTAGTCGACATGTTAACAAACAAGTCGAGAAAACGGTTAGCTTAGGAAGAACGATAACTCACGTTCATTACCCTGTCCTTTAATTAGAAAATAATGAACCAGTCATCCTTATTCCTTAGCTAGCCTCATTCTCGACGTGTTTATAAAGATAATTACCCTTTTCCAATCGTTTTCATTTCCTAAAACTTTCTATAACTTAGTTCTTTTAATGTTGCCTTACTAAAACATGGTTTAAGTAAAAATAAGTTATGAGAATAATACTAAAACTATGTCGAAACCAATTCATTTCATTTTAAATAATTTACGTGACTGAAATAGGAATCAACCGAATATTTCTCTTAGTTTAGTAGTACATAAATAACTTGATGGTGACCAGCACCCCCCCCCCCAATATTTAATTCAAATCTATTCGATCTATAAATAAACCTAATTATCTGCCTTCTCTTAATTATATTCTCACCATTTAAAACAAATACATTGTCGCATTGGCAAAAAAAAAACAACAAAAAAAAAACACTAGTAAAACTTGTATATATTTTGTACACGAAATATTTAAGTGACATATGATGGCGTTTCAATATTTTTAAAAACTTTGTGAAATGTGAAGAGTTTAATTTTCTTTAAATCCTGTAAATTACCAGTTTGTTAATTAAAAAAAAAAAGAAGTTACTTAAACGTAAGAATGCTAATGAAGCCGATTAAGTAAACTGAAACAAATATTATAATTCAATTAAAATTATGATTGCTAATGTTAAGTATTAAACTTCATTGTTTAAAAAAAACGAAGATAAATATTTAATTTTAAAAAACTGTCAGTTATAATTTACGGACGGCAGAGATTTGGACACTGAGAGTTTGATCCAGATTTTGACCCAACTATTTTTTTCGTGGGCAGATGGGGGAGAAAGATTGACCCAACTATTTTTTCGTAGGCAGATGGGGGAGAAGGATTGACCCAACTATTTTTTCGTGGGCAGATGGGGGAGAAGGATTGACCCAACTATTTTTTTCGTGGGCAGATGGGGGAGAAGGATTGACCCAACTATTTTTTGTGGGCAGATGGGGGAGAAGGATGGACCCAACTATTTTTTTACATGAACAGATGGGGGAGAAGGATTGACCCAACTATTTTTTCGCTTCTATGCGAAATAAATTCAGTCAAAATTGTATTAGTTAATACTTGAAAGATAAAAATTGATAAATCTATTTGTTCGAGAGTACCTGAAGTTCTGTATATTAAATAAAAATTCATAAAAATATAGTTCAATTTGTACTTCGCGAGTAAAAAGATTTTGGGTCAAAATTTCCTGGGTAAAAATTCTCTACCGTGAAAAGATTTTGGGTTAAACACAATCTCTTGGGTCAAACTCAAAGAATCTGAAAACTGAAATGTAAAAATTATTAAATTAGTCCAAATGATTTATATATATATGTATATATATATATACACACACAAACAAGCCACCGCTTCTCAGGATAAGGGTCAATGAGTTTGTCAGGTAGTCGATGAGACAACACCGTGAGGATTGGTAACGATAGTTGAAACTGGGCAGAATCTGATTATCTAAAAGGACGGCTCAACAAGAACTTACGACTCTGTTCTCCACAGACGGGTAGTTCTTGGAAAGAAACTCTGCTCATGGAAGTTGCGTTTAGTTTTATGTACACAGAGGAAGAAAGGAAAATTATTTACAGCTAGACGAGTTTTTGTGAATGTTTTACATGGAGGCACCATAGATTGGAGCACTTACCATGAAAATAACGATAGAGTAGAGAAAGACTAGAATGGAATTTCGAACGAAACCTTTTATTAAATCCACGGGAGTAGCATGCTCTCGTTCCATCTGCCATGACTGGGAAAAAAACTTCAGTAATTCGTAATTCTTCGTATCGCCCGCACTGAGGATTGAACCTTCAACCTTCAGATGACTGTCACTTAGAACTGAATTTGACTTAAAACTATATCCACTTGTGGACAATTCTAGTGTGAATTTTGGGAGCCTTAAACCTATTGTTTTTAATCTGACTACTTATCACCATAGATCACTACTTATCTATTTGTAATTATAGGTTCCAATATTGTATTGAATTCTATATTCCGTCCAGATTCCCGAGTTCAACAAAGATTCCCTACAAGGTAGACCTGAAGAAAGTCGGAGATTACATCGGCCGAAACGTGATAAAAAAACAAAACACCCAAGATGAGAACAGTAGTCCGAATATACCAAATTCTACAAATTATCAACCCTCATCTGAAAAATGTCGAAACCTAAAATTGAATCTATTATTTTATAACGCTTCCCAGAATTTGTCATTTTTAGTGAATGTGTGCAAATAATAACTGGTTTCGTAAACTGACATCTTGTGTGGATTGCAAGGATTGTGGATTAACAACGACAACGCCGCCGCCGCCGACAAACATTTACTGACTGTCCTACTTTTGAGGATTATTAATGTCTGACTTGCGATTGGACAGATTTAATTGCCCACGGCCAATATCTAAATGGGTTTACTTCTCAATTTTAATCTCACCGGATTAGGATTATTATCCAATGGCGTTCTATTTGTACAGTTTGAAATTAGAAAAGAAATTTAAATAAGTGGCTCGTTTTAAGAAAATGTGTCCAGCAGAGTGTATGACAAATATATACGTTTCGTTAATGGAAATTAAAATTATAATAAGGTTTTGGTAAAGTTGTAGATTAACACATCCAGTTAAAAACCGACCCTGTGTCTAACTCTGCCCTCGTGGGGAGCCAAGTAAATAGGAACACATTCCGCTAAATCACCCCCCCCCCCAAAAAAAAAACAGAAAATGAGATTCTATTTTTTTTATTTTTAAAAGACAATTACACGTGAACACATTGGAAAACTTTGCGGAAAGAAGAAACAAAAAAACAAAACAAAAAAATAAACAAAAACAATTATTTTAGAATTAAGAGTGGGGGATTAATTTCGTATATAATTTTAACGTTAAATGATCCTCCATTTCCTGGTCATTCTAACTTTTTAGGGATGTGTTTAGCCTTAAGTCCGACTAGCAAGGCCATAAAACCATACGTAATCGCCTTGAAAGTAGACCCCCCCCCCTCAAAAAAAAGCACAGAATATATCTCATAGCAAAAAAAAAAATCGATAACTGTCCTATAAACGCTAGAATAGCCCGAAATAGGGGTGGTGGGTCATTCTACGTTGACGTGATCCCCACTATTTTTTCCGCCTAAAAAAGTAGAATTGAATGGGGGGGGGGGGGATATAAAAATCATTTTTTTTTCTCTCAACTAAGTTTAGTGAGTTTTCATTAATAGCAACTCAAGCCCAGGTTTTGATGGTTTCATAAAGTCAACAATCCCAGAGTTACTCGCATGATACCTTTAATATACAGTCTTTGATAAAAGTACCAATTTATTAAAAGGTGCTTCACTTTGGCATAGATTCTCGGGTTTATATCATAATGGAGTGTTGATTCTGTAGTTTCCGGAGGATGCAATCTCCTTTGAGATGGTTTATTGCCGGTCGCCAGAGACTCTCCCCTTCCCAAGGGAAATGCCGACGGGTCCGATTCTCTGCAACTTTTCCAACCATCCATAGTGACACCCCCCCCCCTTTTTTTTTGGCAGCGAAGGAATTGGTTACTGGATTCCCTCGTGTCAGATCCAGTTTTTGTGGGAAGAAGGGTAAATAAACTTAGCATGTGCGAAGAAGAATGGACCTTTTTAAATTTAAGATTAGTTTTTAAATCAAGGTATAAATAAAATTAAAACGCCCACGACCAAATTTTGACCAAATTATACAAAGTTAACGAAAAAAAAAAAATGATTGAAAAATAAAACTAATATTTTGTATGTCTGGTTATTTTTAAATATTAAACTCGTTTTAATCTTTCTAAGAAAGATAAAAAGAAAAAAAAAAAACAGATTTTTTTAAACTTAAAAATAAGAAGGAAAAAAGAAAACATCTTTTTTGTTTGTAGACTCTTAAATAAAACTAGTTTTATTTTAAAAATAAACAAGACTGGTCAGTGTTTACTGTCAACGTTCGTTCAAATAAAAATTTGAAAGTTTTGCAATTTCGGAAGTATTAATCCTCGCTTCTCGCCTTCAAACATCATTAAAATGCCCAGATTTTGCTCAGGACATCCTCCCGGGAATTACCCCCTCTATTAAGAGGGGAGAGCGGGTTTATTATTGCCGGCTGTCTAAGAATTCCGACGGGTCCGATCCAAATTATTTTTTTAAACCATCCAGAGTGCCCCCCTTTTTTTGGAGGAGCAATATTCCCCACGTTTAAATAACACCAACCTCCAATCTTTTTAGAAGGGGGGGGGTATCATCCTCCCAGGCATGGCCTCCTCCTGCTCGAAAGGAGGAGATATAAGTTTATTGCTTGGTCGCTTGAGACGCCCTGACTGAGAAATACCGACATGTTTGAACAGTTATTTTTATACCCGCCTAGAATGGCCCCTTTTTAGGGGTGAGCTGAACTTCCAACTATAAACTCGACCCGGTTTCACATCACGCATTGGTGAGGATGCACGTAAATACAACATCTTTTGCAACATCTTTTTTGAAAGAAAAGAAAGCCGAGAAAAAAAACGTGCGAGTAAAAATAAAAAAAAAAGATTCTACAACGATGTTTTCTTATTTCTCTGAAACGAAATAATAATAAAAATTAAAAGGTTGTTTTTATTAAGTTGTTAAAGTTTTGTTTTTTTAATGTCAGAAGAAGAATGAAGGTGTGGCAAGGAAAGAATTACCTAAATTATAATAAAATGTTTTTTTTTTTTAAATGAACGAATAAAAAAATAAAAAAACTAACAAAAGTTGCATTAATTTATATTTTTTGCTAATTGGAAACGAAATCCCCATTTTGCTCGCCAATAATAACTTGGTTTAGGTTTGTGTGAGCGGCTTTCGTAATTAACAGTAGTCGTAGTAGACGGCGGCTTTTTTGCAGCTGCTATTCGTACTAGTTGTTATGGTGGAAACTTTAAATATGGAGAGAAGAGACAGAGAGAGGGGGGGGGTGTTTGTAACTCACATTCTAAGAGTCCTTTACTTTGTTCGCCATTGGAAGGGAGTTCAATCGAATCACAATTGTTTTCTTCGGCCTTCATCTCACTTGAAAATTATCCAACTTGAATTGACCAGGAGGAAGTGCTTGTTTTTTATCGCTCCCAGTTGTCGAGATATCGAGTTCATTGCTTCCTCCTCCTCCTCGTGATCTAAGGCAGGATGGCAGAATGAACTTCTCTTTTTCTTCTTTACAAATGGCCCTCACTAAAACGGACTCAGCAACAGCAGTCCGTCCCTCCGTACTCGGAGGGGATTAAACAAAATCCAGTTGAAACATAAGCGACCGAAAACCAATGATAATCGGTTCGCTTTTTGGTTTTCTTTCTTTCTTTTTTTTTTTTTTTTTTTTTTTTTTAACTATTAAGTTTATTCAGTGCAATTATTGTGCTTTTATAAGATTTTTAATAAAATTGGAATTTATTTTCACCAAAACTGAAGGAAAACAAACATTATTCAAAGATTAAGAGAAAAAAAAATAATTAATTAAGCAATCAATAATAAAAAAAATTTATTTTAAAGTTTCAGAATTTTTTTTAGATTGATTATTTAATTCGATTATTCGAACTACTATTCGCATCTTAGTTGTTGTTATTCACAACGTTTCCACCGATGTAACCTCCAACCTTCATGTACAACTTTTCGAACGTGGACCTATCACAAACATTCGGATAACAATCAGTTCGAAGTAGCAGATACTACACTTTGCTCCTAGTCAAAGTGTCGGTGATTTGTTTGATTTGCAACTTTAGTTATTTCTATTTTTTTATTTTCAGCTTTCTTACTGCCCAGTATCTGTTCTGATAGCATACTTCATCTTTTCTGTTCAGTGAAGGAGAAATCCTTCTAGACTGAAACAATTCTAATTTTTCATGTCCCAATTCAGTGCTTCTTTTTTGGGGAGTTGAATCCCCCCCCCCCCCCCCTAAAAACCGACGCTCTGTTCTGTCTGCTCCTGTGGAGAAGAAAAGTAAATAGGGACACTGCCAACAAAATAATAATGAAAAAGTAAAACAAAATCTCGACCTATTTTAATGGTCACACAATTTTCGAGTGTCTTCGGTCTCTCCGTACAAGGGTTTGTCAGGACAACCTGACATAAGGATACTTCCCCTACAAGTAAACCCTGACCAAATATTTAAAATAACATAGTATTCGAAGCACAAATGACATCCCCTCGACACGGCTATACACTGGCTTATACGAGTAATGGTGCATCTTCTCTAAGTGATGTTACCTTAAGTAACAGCACTTAGCTGGATACTCCACCAGACTAGATGAATTCTTGTCCTGGAATCCGGTAAAACTAAAAAAAATCACAAGAAAGATATACTATAACATAGTTAGCTGATCAATTGGGGAGAGAAACATTAATATTCTTAAACTCGACGTTTGACAGGTAAAGAACTTAAATGGAATATTCAAATACTTATGTATATCATATAGAGATCAAGTGTTAGCTCCAGGAAAAGACTCCTTGATTTCTGAGAACTTCGATTGAAGAAAAACACACACACACACACAGGTTTTAAAAATTAATGTAGAGAAGAAATTGACATATCAAGTCAATGGACGTTAAACATGGTCAATTTTTAGATGAATTACAATTTGGAAATACCAAGTGCTTTAAAAACAAAATAATTCACCTAGGTGTATTAATAGATACCAGTTTTCCTGGGAAATATAACCGACGACAGACTAATGTCATGTCACGGGGATGGTTCAGGCCATCCATTCGGCTTACGGCTACCAAAAAAAAAAAAAGTAATAATAATTATTATTGGTGCTTGTGTAGTCGGGGTCGTTAATGCAGGAGGGATAATTAGGATTGGAAGAGAGGGAAATCGTATGTTCGTAGACAGATCTGTACTGAATGTCCCAGCGAGAGAGGCTTGGGAATATCGGATCTGGCAAGTCATAAAAATGCCGAAAGATTGGCTTTCTGGGTCGCTTTTTGACGAGTATTTTCTTTGGGTATTTGCGGTTGAGAGAGCCTTTCCCAACCTCATACCCGATCCCTCGGTCGAATTCCAAACCTGAATCGCGCTGCCAGAGACCAGGGCCCTTGCACGGCCCAAGAAGAGACTATATTAGGATCTAGTGGAGAGTACTGCTTCGGATCATTTGAGGAGCAAGTTGGATGGTCGGAGGAGGAGATTCGCTCTCAGTGGAGTTGGGCGCCAGGTCAGAGGTATCTCAACAACCCTGAGTACTCTCTGACCTGGCGATTGGTCCGGAATGAGCTGCCCCTTTACAACAAGCTGACCAGTGATAGAGTGAGGACGGATCCTTATTGCATGCGCTGCAAAAGTAACAAAGAGAAACGTCCAACCTTTTCCACTTGCAGCAAACTTTGGCGACTCTGAGAGTATGTCAGCGCAGTAACGACTCACATCGATGCCGAGTACCCGACGGTCCTAAATGAAGCATTGGTCATCCACAACGTAGTCCCACCATGTCCTAGGGAAAAAAAATGTTTTTTCTAGTCATCCTAGCCGTAGTGAGAATTGTGATGTGGGTTGATGAGGTCTATGGAGGTGGATCTGCTTCCAATCGGAATCTGGTCATCTACTTTAAACATCAGCTTAAATTGAAGATCAGATGCCATTGGAAGAGATTACATCGCATGGAGTTCGATAGAAGATTGGTGCACGACACTAGTTTGTACATCAGTCGAGGAACTGGGTACGAGTTTGTGTTCCCTGCATAGGCATGGCACACATGGTCTTGGGTTCTGAATGAAATCATGGCAGCCGATGTAAGGAAGATAACTAAGACACTACAGCCACCCACCCACTCAAATTTAAAAGACCTTTACCTAGTGGAGTAAATGGGTCCCGACCCGGGATTTTCTTTTTTGGGGGGGGGGGGGGTACTAGAAATCCTCCGAAGATGCCCACACAACACATTTTGCCCAATGGTCACCCCTAAACTGTTGTATTATATCTTTGGAGGACACCATCCATTCCCATATTCCACCCCGATCTGCTTTATTTTTGACATCCCACTTAGCCCCCACTCTCATCTAGAGACCGACCGGCTTATTTTTGGAGCAGCCAGAAAATAGTTGGCGGCCTAATACTAAGCAGAGGGTTGGGAGGACCCTACTGACCTACAGTTGGGAGGGCCCTACTGACCTACAGTTGGGAGGGCCCTACTGACCAACAGTTGGGAGGACCCTACTGACCTACAGTTGGGAGGACCCTACTGACCTACAGTTGGGAGGGCCCTACTGACCAACAGTTGGGAGGGCCCTACTGACCTACAGTTAGGAGGGCCCTACTGACCAACAGTTGGGAGGGCCCTACTGACCTACAGTTGGGAGGGCCCTACTGACCTACAGTTGGGAGGGCCCTACTGACCTACAGTTGGGAGGGCCCTACTGACCAACAGTTAGGAGGGCCCTACTGACCAACAGTTGGGAGGGCCCTACTGACCTACAGTTGGGAGGGCCCTACTGACCTACAGTTGGGAGGGCCCTACTGACCTACAGTTGGGAGGGCCCTACTGACCAACAGTTGGGAGGGCCCTACTGACCAACAGTTGGGAGGGCCCTACTGACCTACAGTTGGGAGGTCCCTACTGACCTACAGTTGGGAGGACCCTACTGACCTACAGTTGGGAGGGCCCTACTGACCTACAGTTGGGAGGGCCCTACTGACCAACAGTTGGGAGGGCCCTACTGACCAACAGTTGGGAGGGCCCTACTGACCTACAGTTGGGAGGTCCCTACTGACCAACAGTTGGGAGGGCCCTACTGACCTACATTTTTTCTTTCTTATTTGAAGATTTGTAAATGGTGTCCAAATCTGCACAATTAATTTTTTGTAAATAAAATCCTTTAAAAACAAATTGGGGATCATCTAAGTAAGATCAAGCCACCGAGTAAATGTGGTATTTTGGTGAGTGTCTAGCGTAGGGTAAGCCCAACAGTTTTTGACAAAATTGGATGATAATCGACCCTCCTCTCCCCAAAAACGATTTGGGCTTCATGCCTAAGGCAAAAAATGAACTTTGAATGGTTTTTGTTAAGAAAAAAAATACATTGTTGTGAATGTATATTTTTTGCTTAAATAAAATAACTAAGATTGATTAAACATATTTTCAAGAGACAATTTGTATAAATCGAACAATGAAACAATGTTAAGTAAAAACAAATTAAATAAACTTGTTAATTCAAAATATTTCTAATATAAATACGATATTTTCAGGTAAATTAGGAATTTTAATAAAAGTACAAAAAAATAAGTAAATAAACTGACATTATTTTTTAAATACGTTAATTATTTTCGCACAAATTAGGAATCACTGAACCCAATTTAAAAAAAATTATATTTAGAGGAGAGGGGTCTACTTTTTTAAGTAAACTTGGGGCAGTTTACCATTTTTTTTTTTGGGGGGGGGGAGGGGGGGTCTACAATTACGTGGGTTTTTTTACGACCTGGAACTTGGCGAATAAAGGAAAAGGGGAAGTAGTCCGTCGTATAATTTTTGCACCAGGGATTATCCCGGATCAATATGTGATATTATTCTTCTTTTATTTTCACAGTTTATTTAGTTTTTATTGTTTTGTGTACCTTAATTAACAAGTTTAATTAATTGAGCAAATGCGAAGTACATGGAGGACCGCTGGCTTCCGGTGAAGAAAGCTTGAAGAAACTGTGTACGGATGCCTGAAAGTGATACAATTGTTTTTTTTTTCATATTAATTTCAGACTTTTCTTTTTTGTCATATTAATTTCAGACTTTTCTTTCATCATATTCTAATAATTAACATCATACAGACTATTTGAAAAATAATTTATTTGATTGTTTTCAAAAATTTCATTGAAGAAAATAAGCAAAATAGAATAATTTTTTTTTTTCAAGAAATAATGTTTTTGAGCAATGGAATGTGTTTTTTTATTTAATGTTTTTTTGGGGAAATATTTAGTGAAAATAATGTTTTTTGGGTTAGGGTTTAGAGTTTAGGTTTAGGGCATTTCCAGTTCTAAGAAAAAAAGTTTGATTCCGGAAGTTACTCCATTTCCAAGAAAAAAGGTTTTCACTATTATTAAAAAAAAAATGTTTTGAAAACAATCAAATAAAAACAAATAAATTATTTTTCAAATAGTCTGTATTATGTTAATTATTAGATTATGATGAAAGAAAAGTCTGAAATTGATATGACAAAAAAGAAAGTCTGAAATTAATATGAATAAAAAAAATTGTTGTATCACTTTCAGGCATCCGTACACACTTTTTTCAAGCTTTTTTCACCGGAAGCCAGCGGTCCCCCATGTCCTTCCCATCTGCCGTTAATTTTGTTTACTTAACGTTGTTTCATTTTTAGTTCGTTAATTAACGGGTATAACAGCATAACAACCGAGACTTCCGAAGACGCGCTGAACTTCGAATTTAAGTGCCCGCTACATTACGCCCATATATCGTCATTTTCATCAATACCCTATACTGGATGAGTTTGTATTATGAAGTTAAATAAATTATTTATAAACAGAAGAAATAGATAAATTTTGGACAAAACAAATTTGGGTACTTGTTTAGATATTGACCCTAATTTCCGTGACTGCCCGGCAGCAGCAAGCCGACAGCTAACGGAAGCGTCCGAGACCTGCCGAAATCGAAAACGAGGCTGGCGTCTGACGCTTGGCACTTGTTGACAATGAATTTTGAAGTGTTGTGTAGTTCAATTGCCTCTCTCTTGCAGTGCATTAACTTTTGCCAGCAGAAAGCTCTGCTGGCAAAAGATATGCGATGCGGCGGCGGCCGACTTTGCCGGCTAGTACCGCGAAAGACAGTTACTGAAAAATATGCCTGGAGATGCCCCACCCAGGAATGCCGGGCTTGGATTTCGTTGCGATCGGGGACGTTTTTTTCGCGGTCCTCCTCTTCTGCCTGTATTTCGCTAAGCCCCCCTCCAAAAACGAAAAACAAGCCCTTACCCCTCCAGCTAAAATAATGGAAAAAAAACAAAAAAACAATGCGTAATTGCAAAAAAAAAAAAAAAAAATGGTTTAAAAAAGTTATTATTTTCGCGTTCTACAGTTTATAAAAACAGTTCATTTCAGTTACAAAAAAAATGGTTTAAAATGTTAGCGTTTATAAAAAAATTTCTTACATAAAATGGTTAAATATTAATTTTAAAAAAGTGTATTCATTTCCGCTATGGGTTTGTTCATTTATTTCATTTTTTGTATAAAAATATATGCATTTCTTTTTCTTTACGTATATTCATCGTCTTACATTGTTGTCGTCTGCCGACTCGGCAGGTCTCGGACGCTTCCGTTAGCTGTCGGCTCGCTGCTGCCGGGCAGTCACGGAAATTAGGGTCAATATCTAAAACAGTACCCAAATTTGCTTTACTAAATATGTATGTTACGTAAACATAAAAAAAATTCCAAGTCTTTTTAAATCTAACATTACTAAATTTCTAGGTACTTTGTTAGATTGGGACCCGTGCTAAAAGTCCATCGGCGTCGGTGTTTTACGTAAAAAGATCTTGCTGTCATCCCCCCACCCCACCCCCACTTGTAAATTCTGCTCCGTTTGTGCTTTTTCGGATACAGCTAAGTCAGCGGATTCTTCATTCGGCACTGTCCGGCGTTTTACGTAAACATCCGGAGAGTACCGACGCCGAGGCACTTTTAGTGCGAGTCTTTATGTAAAAAAAAAAAAAAAAAAAGCAACAATTTCTAATTACAACATTCGGTGCTTATATAGATGAAGGCGCATATGAAAAACTCATTTCCAAATAAAAACTGTTTATACTTATAAAAATTATCGTATTTTTCTGAATCCTAGCGTCGCGCGGTTAATATTGAAGAGTAAGGTAGATAAATCGGCATAAGGCACAGCTCTTCAGAAAATGGCTGTGAGACCGATCTGCACAATATACGATCAAATTGATTTTTATGTTTAATTAAAAATATACTCGATAATTTTTTAATGATTTTTTTTTAAGAATACTTATTTTGGGTTGGCTCATAAATATAAACAACCATTTTTATTTGGAAATGTGTTTTTCTTATGTGCCGTCATCTGTATAAGCACCCAAAATTTATATTTTTGGACACATACATTTTCTTCAATAACTATTTAATGAAAAAAATTGCATTATGTTAAGTTTAATTAACTTTTTAATATTAATATAACAAAAATTTGTATGAAAAAAAAAGAAAAAAAAACATTCATTCGACAAAAAAAAAAAAAAAATACCATGATGTTAACTTTATGTAATTTATTTTATTTAATTTATTTATTTTTTTCACTATTAAATATTTTGGCGATTTATGACTTTCATACTTTCGTTTTCACTCAACAGCAAATGACGCCGTTTCTCATATACGGATGGCCAGAAATGATAAAAAAAAAAACTCTCCACAATTTCAGACTTGTCCAACAAGTGTATTATATTTATTTCGTAATAAACAAATAATAAACAGAATACTGGATCTATTTTTTAAATTATTTATTTGTTTTTATTTTATTGTTTTGAACACTTTTTTTTTGTTATCACAAATTGTTTTTTGAACACTTTTTAAAAAAATGTTTTCTAACCAAAAAATGGTTTAAAATTCTTAATACAGACATAATATAATATTGTTGTTGTTTTTATGTTTTCACAAATTGTGTTTTTGTTTTAAATTTTAAAGTTTCACAACTTAAAAAATTGGTAAATTTATAGAAGTGCACCTTTCGTATTTCGACCCCTAAAAAAAAAAAGTAGAAACTTTTTTTTTTTAGGGGTCGAAATACGAGTGATGAGATTCGGTGGCCAAGAAATGCGTGCTCACTTTACGTATAACTTATATAGGAAAATGATTCCCCACCCCTCCTAACATCTAAAATAATAAAAATTTTCATAATTTCTTTTCATAGCGGATATTTGTTGCGGCTGTTTATATGTAATTTGCCCCAAAAAGTAGAAACTTTTTTTTTAGGGGTCGAAATACGAAAGGTGCACTTCTATAAATTTACCAAAAAAATAGATCCGGTATTCTGTTAATTATTTGTAATGACCTAGATTACGAAATAAAATTTATACATTCGTTGGACAAGTCTGAAATTGGTATTTGGAGAAAGTTTTTTTTTTCATTTCTGGCCATCCGTATATGACAAACGGCGTCATTTGCTGCTGAGTGAAAACGAAAGTATGAAAGTCACAAATCGCCAATATTTCTATAAATAAACACATTTCAACGAAATAGATCACTTTTCAGTTTTTCCTTATATGTTGACCTAGATTTCTGTGTATTAGCGGTACAAAATGCACAGGGGACTTAATTGCGACATTCACCGGCCAGCACGGCGCGCTCCTTCGTATTTTTTCGTTGTTATGCTATCATACCAATTAGCTGGTTTCATTTTATCGATTAATCATTGTTCATGTATAGTATTCGTGTCATTTTTTATTAAATTCCTAATTTGTATACAAGTTTATTTTAATTTTTTTTTTACTTAACATTGTTTCATTTTTCGATTGATTGTTTCAGAGTAGCAACTTGTCTCTTGAAAAAAAATGTATCTTCATAGTTCAATCCTAGTTATCCCCCTTGCATTAACGACCCAGACTACACAATCGCCTTATAAACTATTATTAATAATGGAGTTTATGTATCTGTCTGAAGCCGAAACTATATTATTAGTTTTGATTGCTCTCTTTTTATATATACTTATCAACTCCTATATATACCCATTCCAAAACTTCCCAAACATCACGCGTCTTTCAATTTACATAATTTGTTTTAAAGCTTCTAATAAATTGATATTCGCAAATATACATTCATGATTGTGTTTTTTTCTTCAGATTTCTAGATGTATTTAAAACATTTTCCTAGATAATAATAATCTTAATAAAAAATTATAAAAAGAATTTTAATTAAAGACATTGTTTTCAAATAGTTTGTATTATGTTAATTATTTGAATATGATGAAAGAAAAGTCTCAAATTAATGTAAATAAAAAAAATTTGTATCACTTTCAGGTATCCATACACGATTTTTTCCCCGGAAGCCAGAAGTCCTCCCCAAAATTCCCTTATCCCCAAAAAAACTTATTTTATTATAAAAAAAATACAATTCTAAATTTTCCATAAAAAAGTTTTTAAAAAATCACTTATGAGCATCCGTACTTGAAATTTACTACAGGATAAACCGGAAGTTAGCGCGGTCGTGAATCCTTCTGGAACGCCCACTTCGATCGGTGCTAAGTTTTTTGTTTTTTTTTTCAGATATGATTTTCAAGTTAAATTCAATTTTTACGGTATCGTTTGTGTATTAAATTGTTAGGTGTAAGTACAGAATAGTTGGTACTACTTTAGGATTTGTGCCTAATTTCCGTGACTGCTCGGCAGCAGCGAGCCGACAGCTCGCGGAAGCGTCCGAGACCTCTGAGTCGAAAACGAGGCTGTATAAACAAAACCGCAAAATGCAAAAAAAAAAAAAAAATGGAAGGTTGGCAGACGACAACAATATAAGACGATGAATATACGGAAAGAAAAAGAAATGCATATATTTTTATAAAAAAAAAAAAAAAAATGAAAGAAATGAACAAACCCATACGCAGAATGGAAAAATGCTTGCAATTAAAGTTCTAGTGGATAATTTTTTCTTACAGTGAGTAAGAATATAATGCTTAATAAGTATATATTATTGTTTTTATATAAAAATATTTTTTTCATATGGCCGCTCATCAGCATAAGCACCTTTTCTTTTATATAAAAAAAAACTACTTGATTAATTTATGTGATTTTTGGTATAGGATATATTCCGCCCGTGACAGGTACGTACATCAAACAGATATTCCTCAGTTTGTTTTATTTTTATTTTTTGTTGTTTTTTCAAATTTTTCGAAAGTATCCGCTAAACTGGAGTTGCACCGAAAATATTTCCCAGTGCAGAGTCCTTTCGGAATGTTTGTTTCCACATGAATTCAGCTAGGTACGATTCCACCATTTGCGTGTGGATGCCACATTCAACTTTGTTTCTTTCTTCGCCTCATTCCACATTCGTTCAACTTGAAACTAGAGTTATCCCCCCGCCCTTATTTGACTCCTAAAATCAAAAGATAATTTTTTTTCTCAGCCCTACGGTAAACAAGCACCTTTTTCTTAAATAACGAGAAGACGTTCAACATGCCAGAGTCTTTAAAAAAATATCGTCTATCCAATAAAGTTAGATGTCTTGGAGAAACTACACGTTTATCGGGAGCTAACATCTTCAATATAGGCAAAACAACGTAACAATGAAAATAAATCAGTAAATGTTTCTTCGTTTTCCGTTTTAGAAACCTGTTTTTGTCGCCTTTCAGCCGTTGTCAAGTTTTGATTTAAGAGAAACTCGAGTTAAAAATCGGTTGTTTTCTAAATGACGACTAACGATTAATTGGACCGTGACTATGTTAGACAAATTTTCATTTTTACATCGCTAAACTGATTTTTTTTTTTTTTTTTTTACAAAACTGTTCAACCGATTCTTTTATTTATTTATCGGTGCTGTTATAGATGACGCGCCTGATTTCCGTGACTTCGCGTCGGTAGCAATCGGGCTAGTCGCGGAAGCGCCCGAAAGTTGCCGAGACGAAAACGCCAAGCGTTAATGGAAGACTTGCAGGCGATAATATAAGATGAATAAATTCAAAGAAATAGATAAAAAGATAAAAAACGAACAAACTGTAGGGTGGGGGGTCAAAGGAATCACATGTGTAGAAAGAAAAAAAATGGGGGGGGAGGGGGGGTCAATGTTTTTTTTCTTTCTTGCTAACATAAAACAAAAAAAAGAAAGAAAAATGGGTTAGTGTTAGGGCTCCCGTTCTTAGCGATAGCCAAGCCCTGCATTCAAACTGCCAAGCTCTAACTGGAAGACGATAATATAAGACAAATAAATTCAAAGAAAAAATACATAAATTAAAATCATTTTTTTTGTGTGAAAATAATGGGGGGGGGGGGGGTAAAATGTTGTCACTGTTTTTATAAGCTAAAAGAAAGAAAAACTGATATTATTCCGTCAGCGCTCGGGCGCTTCCGCGACCTGCCCGATCGTCGTCGACGCGAAGTCACGGAAATCTGGCGCGTCATCTATAGTTGTACCTATTTACCTCGCCGTGAGGACGGAGTTAGACACAAAGCGATGCCATCGTAATAGTAAACGATAGCCACGCACACGGTCGGTTTTTAATGTGAGGGGAAATCCAGCTTCCCAAAAACGGGGCAGTTTGGATCGAGATTAAAATTGCCTCAGTATGAAAGCATCTGTGCTTCATATTTCGAGAACAAAGAAGATTAAGTGTAGTATCTGTTCTGACACTTTTTAATATTTTTTTGCAGAAAATATTAAAAATATTAGGCACAACGCCATCAGAAGTGATGGGGAAATGGTTGTCGTTTATCAATAATTATAACAATGTCTATCCTACTCTTAACTAGAATAATCCCATTCACCACAATACCACATTTACATTAGAGGCCATTCTACTTAAGATATTTCCCAATTGATTGAAAATTTTATTGTTCATTTATATATATATATATATATATATATATATATATATATATATATATATATATATATATATATATCACACAAACATTTCCTTGGTTAAAACAAGTGGGGGAAAAAGAAAAAAAACATTTAACCTTTTCTAATAGACCGCCCACTGTTTTTCAGGTTTGTTCAGAACCAAAAACAAGCAGGTCAGTCTCTAAATAGGAGTAGGAACTAAGTGGTAGATAAAAGAAAACGGAGTTTGGAGAGTGGGTTGTGTCCTTCCAAGATAAATGTAATTTGGGAGAGGCCGAGGACAAAAACTGAAAGTGGGGAATTGGCATCTTGGGGGGGGGGGGGGAATACTTTGTTCCTCGCCAAAAGGCCAAAGAAATGGAGCTTGGATTCGGGATATTTTAACAAAGAAAAATCCACAAATCTGCCTGTTACGACGGTTGTGGTCCATCACACATACCATTCAGAATAAATTGTTAAAAGTTAGTTTTCATTAAAGGGGAATAACTTATGATTTTCTTTGCAAACCCATTTTGGTTTAATCAGTCCAAAATAAATGATAGGATTTGCAAAATAATTCGATATCCGAACTCTGTAAGAGAAAAAAAAAATTTGCGAGTAAATGAATGAAAAATAGATTTACATTCATTAAATAAAAGTTAAAGTTTTTTGTTTTTTTTAAATATCAACGCTATAATATTTGAATGTTATTATTCACTGATTTTTTTTTTTTAATTCTCTGGAATATTATTTATTAAGCGGTGAAATAAATTTTAGACGGAAGGATGGGATTCAGGTTTGGAGTTTTAATCGACATTATCCCGAGGAATTTTTAAAAATCGGTGCTTTTACACTTTAGCGGATACTTTAAATAAAACAAACTTAGGAATATATGTTTGATGTACGTATCTGTCACTGGTTGAATATATTCTATACCAAAATTCACGTAAATTAATCAAGTAGTTTTGTTTTTATAAAACAAAATTAAATTTTAGCCGTGTACGAAGAGGACAGCCATTTTGAAAGTTTCCAAAGGGGGATTGAAAGTTTTAAAAGGGGGATAACCGTACTTCAAAAATCGCTCCATTTGATCACGTGACGTCGAGAGATACATTTAACTTTTCCCATTTTTTTTTTAAATGAAAAATACAATTAAAAAAAAAACACAATTTCTGAAAGATAACACAAACGTACTATATAAGACAAAATGAGATATTTAACTTTTTCCCCCCTTTGGAAACTTTCAAAATGGCTGTCCTCTCCGTACATGGCTAAAATTTAAATTTATTTTATAAAAAAAACTTGATTAATTTACGTGCTTTTTGGTATAGGATTTATTCAACCCATGACAGGTACGTACGTCAAACAGATATTCCTCAGTTTGTTTTATTTAAAGTATCCGCTAAAGTGTAAAAGCACTAAAAAAAAAAAAAATCAATGAAAAATATTTCTTTATCAAAAAATGTTAAATGCTCAAAAATAATCTACAAGATGTTATTAAAAAAACTTTAAAACTAAGTAAAATATAAATGAATGAATTGGATAAGAAAAGTTATGCATTCATAAAAAAAGACGAAAAATCTGTAGTAGAAATTGTTTAACCTCCTGCAAAGGAGGTATATAAATATATTATTTACACCATTGAAAAAAAACTTCACCTAACCTTGTATTTAACCTCTTGCAAAGGAGGTATATAAATATTATTTACACCATAGAACAAAAAACCCTCACCTAACCTTATGTTTAACTTCCTACAAAGCAGGTATATAAATATTATTTACACCATTGAACTAATCTGAGACATTATTTTTTGATGATTATAATTTTAAAATAAAATCATTTAAATATAGGGGAATTGTGACAGAAGATGACAGACACATAATCCCCATTATAATAAGACCAAAACTCACTATGAATTATGATGTCTTCAAAGATTTAAATTTAACATCTGCTTCATCACCCGATGTATTGATTTCTTTTACACAATGCGATTCGCTATTCAATAAAACTGTACGACAGAAATCTTAGCATGTGTTTATTTCGTATTCTTTCAGTATTTGTTGCATCATCGACAATAGGAGACGTATTGAAAGTAAACATCTGGATGGAAAGTATGAAAAAGGTATTGAAGTAAAATTTAGAGCGGAGAAATTTTCTGGCAAAGTAAAAGATTTCCACGTAGACTCATTTTGAGGCATGTCATCGAGGTGTCGCGCTCAGCCTTCGTTGGGACTACGGCTGCGTACACTTGACAATAATAAAAAAATTTTTATTTTTTTTATTCGGAATCGACTTGTCGGTCCCTGGGCCCGATATCAGCAACAGAACCGGGGGGGGGGGGGGTCTCCAGTTCAAGACACCGAATATAGAGATGAAGAACAAAACAAACAAGCAAAAAACCATGCGAAACAAACATTCCGATAAAAAAGGTTGACGCTATAGAATTCTCGTGTTGCGTATCAAAAGTATAATCACCGACAAGCGTCTGATTGTCGGACAGAGTTTGTTTTTACAGTTTAAAATCAAAGTGATCTCAGTAGTGATAAGATATTCAAAAGATAGAATTTGGATTCATAGCATATAGAAATCATATTTGGCAGCGTTCTTCCTTTTCCTACGAGACAAAAGACGGGTAAGGGCATTATCTCTTTCTCTTAATCTTCACCCGATTGCGTAGGTGTTTTTGGTGGTGAATCGAACTCACCACAACAGGTGACAAAAACTTTTAATTAAGGTCACAACATGCGTCTTTCAGGGCGAAAATGGGATAGCGAGAGAGAGGGTTCACATGAAATAGCACACGCCGTTTCCTCAACTCAGCACGTCTTTCCTTCTCTTTCCTCACAGACTAGTTAGAAAAAGATAAACTATGACAAAATGATCTCTGCTTGTTCAATTAATAAAAAAATATTGAACTTTTAAAATCCTAACTCGCTTACTCGTCATATGTGACAGGACATGAATGAAAACGAATGCTAGTCGGATGTTCCACTCTCCTTTGCTACCATAAGGCTGAGCGTGGACAAAGTAAGGTTTTACAAGGTTTAGTCCAACCACCTTCAAGGTGTTGAGCCTTCTTGATAATCATCACAAAGTGTCGCTTCAGTGAACCGTAGCTGTCTGAACAGAAATAGAAAATCTGTTGGATCATTGCAATGATCTGGATCATCAAGATTTCTGTTGTGATGAGATAACCTGACTTCCCCATTCACGAAATAGATGGACTCGTCAGACTATAAGTACGACTACAGCGAGTCATTCGAGACAAGACACATGCAGTCTTAACATTCTGTCTTACGTATTCTCTAGTCGGTCTGCCCTATTACATATTGTGTATTCTGTAAACATTTCTCGTATGTACAAGATATATACATCCGGAAATAAATCTATTATTTTAAAGACCTTCCGCTTGGATTATTTGTCATGATATCTTCAACAAAATATATCAATTTCTTAATAGCATAACGAGTGCTCCGACTTTCAAAATCAGCTTGTATTGCAAGAGGGACCAAAAGTTTTGCAAGAGGGGCCACAGGTATTGCAAGAGGGGCCAAAGGTATTGCAAGAGGGACCAAAGGTATTGCAAGAGGGACCAAAGGTATTGCAAGAGGGGCCAAAGAGTTAAGAAACTCAATCAGCAAGCGAAATGAATTGGTCTCATCAAATAGCAGAACTGCGTCCACTCATGTAGATGAGTCGATCATCTCCCTATTCTGAATTGTCCAATCGTATTCTAACAGTGTAGCTGGTCTCATTTATGCTGTGGTGGGTCTGCCTAGCTTGTAGCAGTGCTTCCATCCAGTTGTCATACCAGCCGAGGTTCATCTCAGCATCATTCTGGCAACCTAGGGTCTATCCTGAACCATCAGACCCTTTTTTGCAGAGATGAGGATTAGTCTGGATTGGTTTTAGGAGGTGCAACCTTCCGGGTATCACCTTCTCCTTAGAAAGGGTGGGTTGGTTTATTGCCGGTCACCCGAGGCAACTCTACCCGAGAATGACAAGTCTGTTCTCGGTTATTTTTGTACTCTTCCCGAGTGCCTCATCAGGGGAACTAAGCAACCCCACACACATTAAACAGACTTTATGTATATCCTTGCTGCCGTGGGAAATGAGTAAATAGTACTGCCTCTGTTTCAGTTTAGGTATTGTAGCCCTGTATCATATGAGTAGGCATAACTACCTATTACATGGGGTATGTTTATTTCTCCGTCTTTCTGTAAAGGGAAAATGATGACAAATAGTGGAATGAACTGTGGCCAAAACAAAAGGCTGTGAGCGCTGGATGAATGAAACCAGAACTTAGACTTTGTTGATGCCTTTCCATCAGCCGTGCAAATCACTGAACCAAACATAAAAGCAATCCGAATGTTCAGCAGATTGCCTGTTTGTTGCACCTGTCTAAGTAACAAGTGTGTTTCAGTTGGTCGCCGTCTCATTCGTTGGGGACGATACTTTTTCACTTTATTTTGTATTGGCCAAAGAAGAAGAAGCATTATCAGAAAAGATTTTCAATAAATTTTTTCTGATGTAGAAAAGATGTAAAATAATAAATCTTTTCTGATGTAGAAAAGATGTAAAATAGGTTTCCATTTTGTGTACACTCGATTACAACATGACAACTAGCGTCGGAAAAGAAAATACAAATAAAGCCATAACCTACTTTCGCTGACAACAGGGATTGTCCTGTGCAGTCCTAGGAGGTCCAGCCTCCCAGGCTTTGCCTTCTCAACTTTTGAGAAGGGGTTAGTTTATTGCTAATCGCCTGAGGCGCCCCTACCCGGGAATGCGGACGGGGCTGCCGAAGCATTTTTTGTAGGGCAGAGTGCTCATCTTCTCGGGCGCTGGCTTTCCAATCCCACTTTCCAGACCTTGTGTCACATCTTATCGCTCTGGGAGGGAAGTATATAAAATAATAATAATAATAATAATAATAAAAAAAAAAATTTTTTTAATTAAAATAAAGAAATTAAAAAAAGAAATTAAAAAAAGAAAGAAATAAAAAGAAAATAAAAATAAATAAAAATAAAAAACTGAAATAACTTTGGATGTTACATTGTAAATTTCTGGTTGAATGTTGTTTTATTTAAAAGATGGACCTCTATATATCCGTATACAACATGGATTATAGTGGTTACCCCAGGTCATCTTTGGTTAACAAAAAAACAAACTTTAAATAATGACTGAATATTGCTAACAATTGAAATAGAAAGTACACTCGTTACCACTGCTTGTTTAAATAAATAGCACACATTCAAATTAGTAACTTGAAAATAACTTTAGACAATTTTATTTTGTAAATTAAAAGTTACATTTTTTTAATGCAATCTTTCAGTGATGAATGCATTTTCAGTATTAATAATCATTTAATATCAACTAAGTTTATATGAAAAAAATTGTGTTAATATTTTTGTTTAAAAAAATAAAAAATTGTACTAATATTTTTGTTTAAAACAAAATAAGAAATTGTGTTAATATTTTTGTTTACAAAAAACAAATTGTGTTAATATTTTTGTTTACAAAAAAAAAAATTGTGTAAATATTTTTGTTAAAAATTTTTTTTTTAAATTGTGTTAATATTTTTGTTTAAAAAAAAAAAAAAAAAAGAATTACTTGAACTTTTTTATTTAAATGTTAATGTTTTAAAAGTCCATCCACATTAATATTAGAGGAATTTTGGTTTGGAGAATTTTATTCGGTAAATCAAATTCTTTTTTAATTTACATTTATGTATTTTCTTGGCATCACACAAAAGTTAGTGATTAAAAAGCGTGCATTTTTCTAGCCGGGCGAAAACAATTTCTAGTTATAAGGAGACGTGAGAAAGCAAATAGCAAGTCAGATTTATCCGCCTTAAATGAATTTGGATATATATATATATATATATATATATATATATATATATATATATATATATATAGTTTACACCCTCTGTCAAAAATGCTTCGCCAGTGTTCGCACTCGCTATTTATCTAGATATATTATTAAAATATTCATATAAAATCATAGACTTATGTCAGTCATTTAATTTTCCATACATAAGTCATTATCATTTTTGATGACCTAAAAAATAAAAAATAAACTCCTGTTTTGACTTCTTATAGAATGGAGACTTTTTTTCCAAATTCATTTCAAGCGGTGGGAGTTGTCTGACTTGCTATTTGCTTTCTCGCTTCCCCTCACCACTTGAAATGGTTTCGTCAAAGGGCTAGAAAACAAAACTTTACCATGACTGGATTCAAGTATATACAAATAAATGCACATTGGTCTTTATTATAGTAGAGAATTCTGGATCTAGATGGTTCTAATATATATTAGTGTTATATATATTAGTGTTACATATATTAGTGTTATATATATATATTAGTGTTATATATATATATATTAGTGTTATATATATATATATTAGTGTTATATATATATTAGTGTTGCATACATATTAGTGTTATATATATTAGTGTTATATATATTAGTGTTACATATATTAGTGTTACATATATTAGTGTTACATATATTAGTGTTACATATATTAGTGTTACATATATTAGTGTTACATATATTAGTGTTGGGACAATTAATCAGAATCGGGAATCAAAACTTTTTGGTGTATCGGGATCGGAAAAATTTTGGCCTAATTTCCAATTCCAAAAACGATTCTTTTAACATTTTTTTTAAACTTAAATTTCCATTGCTGATACTAATGATATTAATTGTTTTTAAATTATCAGTAAAACTAAAATCTATAGATCATAATATAGCAAAATACGATGTAAATGTGCGTGAAAAATTTTTTTTTTAGATGAAACTTTGCATAAATTCGCTAGGTAACCTTTAAAAGAATGCAGTTGATTCCAAAAAAATGGTAAAAAATTAAAAACATTTTTTCAATAAAAATATTGTCAATTAAATTAAAAGTAAAATATAAAAAGTGTTTTTTAATTTTTTAATTTTTATTTTATTTTAATTCATTTATTTTATGCTGTTGAACTTTTGTCTTTTTTAATTTTTATTATATGGTGGACTTTTGTCCGGTCCCCCAGCCAGCATTGGTAAATCTTACAAGGGGTGGCCAAAAAGTGTGAAAAAAAATGACCAAAAAACCTTTAGACATTTTCAAAGGTTTGGTCTTGAGTTAAATTAGTTATAATTGTACTTATCATGGCCTCAGTTGGGTGGAGATAGAAGACAATAAAATCAAAGACTAGTAATGAAAATCATTTTTCTTAATATTATTGACACCATTTGGCAGTGCAGTTGTTACATTTCTCTTCCACTGACAAGATACGTCATGAAAGAAAATGTAAGTCTATTTTTTAATAGACTTACATTTTCTTTCATTTTAAAGACATTCTAAAATTATTTTTATTTTTTCTCCTTTCCCCCATGTTTTTCAAGGTGTTCACACTTAATCATCTAAAAAAAAAAAAGTAGAATGTTTTTTTTAGTTTTTTTTTTGGGGGGGGGGGGGGGGGGAGATAGCTGATGTTAATCTACAAATTTGCCATTATTATTATTATTAGTATTAATATCTGTATCTTGTTTTTCTTTTTACAGTAAAACAAATCAATCTACTACATATTTGTTATATTGACAGTAGCAATAACCGACCAAATCTTTATAATTAGGGTAAAAATATGAACATTCTTTGATAAGGGAAGGTAGAGAATAGTTAACAAATCCCCTCCCCCATCTTCCTCATGTTAAGAATGGTTTTCTAAATAGTAACATTATTATTTAGAAACTCATTCTTAATATGGGGAAGAGACTTTGTTAACTATTCTGTTCCTACACCGTTTTCTGATTTTGCACACCAATCGTCGACTATTTTGAATGGTTTATGAAAAAATTCAAATAGCATTTTGTCAACTAACGACGAACTAATGCAAATCGGCTTTGTTTGAAAAGAGAAATAAATCTTTAGTTGGCTCACACTTTTCAATCAATTACAAGGAAGACATTTGAAAAAAAATATTTAGAAAGATCTACTCGTGTAATATATGCCCCCCCCCCTCCTAAGTATTTTTTTTACGTTTGCGAAAATATATGTGGACATTACACAGGGTTTTTACAGTAATTCGAAATTTTTTTAAAAGTAACAAATTTATAAATTAAAAAGAATTGGATTCGGTAATTGTAACGGAATCGGGAATTTAGAACAGAATTACTTGTATCGGAATCGGGGGAGGGGGGGGGGAAATCTTGGAATCGTCCCATCACTGATATATATATATATATATATATATATATATATATATATATATATATATATGTAGTGGAAGTATTAAAAACTGTCCCGGTTTATCACTTGGAAATTATGGTAAGCCTATAAATACATCTTATTATAATGATGATTTGGTGTTTGTAACCAAAACGTTTTTGGTTTCGTTGTTTTGTTTACGGCATATCAACATTTTTCGGGTTATTTAATGCCAAATCCAGTCATTTTGGCAAAGGTTTTTATGCTTCAAGTTCTTTATATGTTCAAGTATTTATTCATGGTGTTTGGTTTAGTTTGGTTTGGTTGTTTTGTTTTACAGCATATCAACCCTTTTCGGGCCATTTTATGCTGAATCACGTCATTTTGGTAAAAGTTTTGAGGAGGGGGGGTGTTGTTTCTGGCTTTGAAGAAGATGATTGAGTTTTGCTAATAAAAAAAAGCAATAACACATCAATGTTTGGTGCATTTTGGGTCAGGAAGCCGATATCTTCAGACAGCCTGATCTGGTAGTACTAGAACCAAAACTGTATCACATTTGTCAAAGATCTTATGTAATAACCTCAAATATTTTTGAGATAGTTCCTTGCATCTCTGAGAGGCTTTGTTGGTCAGTCAAACATTGCCAAAGGTGTAGATTGAATGGACGCATCTAAGACCTACTTTGGCGGCTCCTAAATGTTTGGACGGACAATAAACTTTGGAAATTACTCGCCGATGCTGAGAACGAAAACATGCCATAGTTGTCTCACTATTTGCAATCAATTACAAATAGAACATTTGAGAAAAAAACATTTTTACAGTAATTCCCAAATAAATAAAGCAACAAATCTCTAATTAAATATTTAGAATTAATCGGGAATTACTAATATATATATATATATATATATATATATATATATATATATATATATATACACACACACACACACACAGAGACGACCCTTTGTTTTGTTTTCATGATTTATGACACCATAAAGAATATTCCCGGTGTATTCCACCTATTTTAGTTGATGCTTAAATTAAAACTATTCATGACTCAAATCTTCCATAAATTTGACTCTGGCAAAAGTCAGTAATTAGTATTTTGAAATAACCCCCCCCCCCCCCCTCCTTAATTTTCATTTAAACTTTTTAGCCTATAAAAATAAAATAACAAAAATGTATTTTTAAAGAAATCAATGCAAAAGTTGCTCTCAAACCGGTTGCTTTCACTTAAAGAGAAGTGGATAATGATAGTTCTACACAACGACATAATTGTTGCTACACAAAGTCGTTCTATTCAAAATAGCATTTAAGCATCTTGCATGTCATTTCAACGGAAGGCTTGAATAACATTTTGCCCTTTTAGCGGTTCAATGGTTTGATCAACTGTTAACAGTCCATATTAAGAAAAATATCTTTCTTTTGAGAACACATGGAAAAATAACGAAATAATGATTATTAAAACAACAAAAAAAAAACACCATTAAAAATGAGTCTCCATCTCCCATAGGTCATAAAAGTTTCTAGAATCAAATCTTTTGTCTTTAGTAAGTTTTTTTTTTTTTTTAAATTGAAAACTTTTATATTATGAATGGTTTCTTTATGATTGTCATTTTTCCGCCCTTTCTTCCGATCCGTATGTGTGTACTCAAGAGAAAATAACACACAAAATGACGGTTCCATGTTTCGGAAACATACCTGAACACATGCGTTGCTAAAAACATTGAAATGAGAATATCCAATATC
The DNA here is from genome assembly GCA_963556195.1 of Sepiola atlantica. Taxonomy (NCBI): domain Eukaryota; kingdom Metazoa; phylum Mollusca; class Cephalopoda; order Sepiida; family Sepiolidae; genus Sepiola; species Sepiola atlantica. Next base: position 3,325,099 of record OY744521.1, read on the forward strand.
CAATAGCATAATAATGTCAAAAGTTTAATACTGAAAATTTCCTAAAATTCATCCATATTTAATGACGTAAACGTTTGAAAAAGCTTCTTTTTTTTCCGTTTCTGCTGGTTTTGATTTCCGAGTCTTTTTTTTCTTTCCATTCTACTATAATAGTTTTCAGCTTGTCAAGAACTACAACAGCAGAAGGACAATGAAAATAACAATAACAGAAAGAGAAAGAAACCGTCTTGGCTTGTAAAGTGCCCCCCCCCCCCATTCTTATCAACAGGGCTGGTAGCATTCGTTTCTAATTGGTTAATTGAAGGTTGCGATTTCAATCCTTGCATTGGGCAATACATTTTATCTTCTCTTATATCGCCCCCCCCCCCCATAAAATCCTGTTCATTCAACTAAAATGAAAACCTTTCTTGCTGTGAATTTTCCAGGTGTTCATCTTGGTTGTTGTCATTGGATACATCACTTATGACTAACCCGACATCTACATTATTCGCAGACTGTATGCTTGTTAGGACATCTCTCCCCAAATAGTACATAGAAAATCAGGTGGTTTGACCTACGCATCTTCTATTTTCTTCATAGATGCTGGCACTTCATTCGCAGTGGTCATCAGTGTAGCTTGTTAATGCTTCTGCCATTCATATTTAAACACCACTCTTTGTGGCACTGAAATATTATATGTCAAAACTAGGTATATTTTGCATACAAATGGTTTGTCGATTCCTTTGTTTCGTAAGCACATTTTTTATAAATAAATAGTCTGCGTACGATAGAATCGATCGTTAAATAGAATCTATTTAAGCCATAAATGGAACCCTGACAGGTACTACCACTCCAAATGAACCTGAGAGTCATGGCAGCTAAGGCGTGGGGCACCATACTCCCTAAGTTCCAAAATTGAATCTAGTTTCACGTTATACTCGTCCCACCAGGAACGTTTTTTTTTTTCTATCCATTCCAAAATAGTGCATTTCATTCAATTCTTTTAATCCATTGTTTTCTTGACTATATTTGGCAGCGGCTCTACTAACATGTTTGTCATGCATTTTGAGCCATTTTTGCCTCACCCTCATAGTCATGTATTATCTGTACCCCCCCCTCTCCTCTATAACAGTATTTACAGACACCCTTTTCTGCTAACACATTTGTAGTACAGTATTATTTACCAAACTCTACGGCATTCTCATTTACTGTAACATCTTCCCAGTTGATTAATGACATCGATGCCTAGCACTGACACCTGCAATAATTCAGTCGTGTATAATAATAATCATAATAATAATAATGATAATAATAATGATAATAATAATAATCATGATAATAATAATCATAATAATAATAATCATAATAATAATAATCATAATAATAATCATAATAATAATAATCATAATAATAATAATCATGATAATAATAATCATGATAATAATAATCATAATAATAATAATAATAATCATAATAATAATAATCATAATAATAATCATAATAATAATAATGATAATAATAATCATAATCATAATAATCATGATAATGATAATAATAATGATAATAATAATAATAATAATCATAATAATAATAATCATACTAATAATCATAATAATAATAATAATCATAATAATAATAATAATCATAATAATAATCAATAATCATAATAATAATCAATAATAATCATAATAATCACGCAGATTGTTAATTGCATTCTGTATATCATCAGTTGCTTTAACGCTCCCACTTCCTGTAGCAATCATTTTCTTGGTGATTAATCTTGGTTGGTTGGTTGGTTAGTTTTGTGGTATATCAACCCCTTTTTAGACCATTTAATGCTGGATCCAGTCATTAATTAGTTTTTTTCCTTCATCACATTCTGTTTTATGTCTATTTTACATGCTGGCATGTGTTGAACGGCTTTAAAAAAAATTGACTTCAAAACTAACCTATCTCTGACCCGGTCTTTATTTATCCCTCTTTCTCACTTTCTTCCATGTTTTCTTTGGCCTTCCCCTATGAACTGACCCTGATACCTAAATTGTTCTACATCTACTAAAAAACTCTCATCCATCCTTTCAACGTGGTCATACCATACTGGTTTCCTATATACTGTCCAAATTTAATCTTCCTTTGAGGTCATCAGATCTAAGTTTGTCTTCCAGACTCACATTACACATCCATCGTATCATTCTTATATTATTGTTCGCCATGCAACGCATGTCCCCAACCCTCACTGGCCAGGTTTTACTTCCAGACATCATCACACTGCATGCACATGTCTGATAAACTCTTCCATCGGTCGACAGTGATAATGTTCTACTGGTAAGTTCCTAATATCATCAAATATTTATTAATGGTAAAAAGTACTTTTGATGCAATAATTTTATCTTAAGTGATGCCAGACACAGAATTGTGTAGGCCCACACTCAATAAGCGTCAGACGATTTTTTATATTTTCCAAACTCACTATCCAGTCATCACAATTCAGCGGGTCAACTATCTCCAAATTTCACTATACGGTCTTGTCCAAGTTTTCCCTGCCCTACCAACCTTCCTGCAATTGAAGACGCCCATGCTTCTGCAATGGTTTATCCAAAAGGATGAACGCTCTACAGGACCGTACCAACATAACCGATTCGTCCTTAGAATAACCTCTATGCTGGGCAAGTGTAATGCTTTCAGCAAATCAGCCGATCTATTGTGATGCGTTTGGTCAGAGTCATAAAATTATTATCAAGAATAAGTGGTTTGGTTTGGTAGTTTTGTTTTACGGCATATCAACCCTTTTTTGGGTTATTTAATGCCGAATCTGGTCTTGTTTTCTTCTCTTTCTTGTTTCTTTCCCCTTTTAATATCTGTTTCTATTTAACCCATAGTTGGGACCCTAACAGGTACTACCACTCCGGGTCAGGGTGGACCTGGGAGCAATGGTAATTAAGAGGAGGCTCCACATTCCCCAAAGTCCGTAAGCCGGATCTCACCATCGGATGTAGTTTAAGGTCATATCCAGGACCGGGAGTAGGGTAGGAAAAATAAAAATAAAAAAGGGGAGGGAGAAAGGGAGAGGGGCTGTTGTTTTTGTTTTTGGTTTTGTAGAACATAATTAAGTTTTACAAACAAAAAAAAACAAAAAAACAAAAAAAAAAACGTCAATGTAGGTTAATTTCGTCTCAGGGAGCCACAGGGCAGCCTGATCTGGTATCACCAGCAAGAATAAGTGTAATTGTTTTAAAAATAATAATAATGATAATAATGATAATGATAATAATAATGATAACGATAATAATGATAATGATAATAATAATGATAATAATAATAATGATAATAATGATAATAATGATAATGATAATAATGATAATGATAATAATGATAATGATAATAATGATAATGATAATGATAATGATAAAAAATTTAGCTAAAACCTTGTTAGGTTTTGTGATTGAATGCATTTTTTAAACTCACTTCTCTAGTATCACATGCTTTTTTTATGGCCAGATGTGCAACATTCAAATAGACTCATTCAGTCAATGATAGGAAATATTTTTGTAATGAATATAGAATGAAAATTAACAAACCAGACAATCATATCAGCTGACAAATTCTAATGTTTTGTTGGTCATGAATACAAAAAACAAAAAAATGAGTCTTTTAAAAATGATTACTTTTGTTTTCAACAAAAAGCTTCCTTTCCTTAAAGTAATTTTAATAGTAATAAGAGGCACATAACTGCCACATTTATTGGGATATAGTCATCATGTGTTGTATTCAAGACAAAAGGTTGAACCCCACCAGAGTTCTACCTTTTTTGAATTATGATGTATAGTAAGAGGCTACGAGGTGTATTAGTTATTTGGACCTGATACAACTGCTGTACAGATGCCAAAATCAGGATTATTGGCAGACCTCACCAACAAAATGGCTCTTCTGTCAGCTTCACAAACGAGAGCTTATTAGGCTGAAGCACCACTCTATTATCAACTCGACTTTACCATTGGCTTGCAGGAGGAGCTCATACAGCCTTTCAGTTTTCTATTTAATATGTTATGTCTTGATGTTTATACGTTTCAGTTCAATTACGACTCAGAAAAATGAAGGAAGTATGAAGTAGAACCTTTAACAGATTTATTTAACAAACACACCAATTAATTTAGAATGTAGAAAAATGCTGAATGCGAGATGCTTGTGAGACCGTTCTTTTTACTTTTCACTGTCCGGCAGACGACTCCTTTAATCCCAGGGGCGATAACTCTTACTTTTTGCTTCAAGGGGAATAACTCGATTTTGAGTTGTTAGGTTGACCTAACACCAAGGTAAAATTCGTACAAATTATAAGGTGCTGGTCTTAGCAGAGTGTTAAGACCAACTCCTATCTTACAATATATAACTAACGACAACCGTCGCACGAAATTGTTACGCCTTGATGTTTATACATTTCAGTTCAATTATAACTCAGAAAAATGAAGGAAGTATGAAGTAAAATCTTTAACAGATTTAACCGATTAATTTAAAATGTAGAAAAACCGCTGAACGCAAGATATTTGTTTGATTGTGAGACAGTTCTTTTTACTTTTCACTGTTCGGCAGACGACCCTCTTTATCCAAGGGCGATAACTCTTACTTTTCTGGTCCAATGGAAATAACTCGGTTTTGTTAGGTTGACCTAACAATACCTCAAATAAGTCCAGTGGGGGGGGGGGGAGTAGGTTTAGTCATTGGCCACTTGACCAAGAAACAGAAATACCAGTTTACATGTTACCAGTAACAAATGGAGCCTTACCCAACTACACGATACAAACAAATCATAAAAAATAACAATTGTTGTTGCATGCATTAGTATTTCTACTTAAGATTAATGTAGTAACTTTGCAGTTTGTCTAACAAATACTAAGTTAAATTTATCATACTGTTCGAGCAACAGAATGGCATGATAGGGGCAGAGGTATGTCACTCATCACTTGTCTGCTGCCGCCAAATTGATACATGATATGCATTTACGTTTATATATCTGTTTGCTTTTTACATAAAATAAAAAAAATGGATAAAAGAAACAGATATCTTACATTCATTATGTTCTTTGGTGAAAAAAGAAAACTATAAACTCATTTCTTATATTATTTTTCTTAGCAACTTAAAACATATACCCAAAACAATAAATAAGAAGTAAATATCAGTTTTATCAAAATTTTCGAAGAATTTCCCAATGCAGCTCCGTTAACTGCGGTTTGTTTTTGCGTTCAGCGGTTTTTCTACATTTTAAATTAATCAGTTAAATCTGTTAAAGATTTTACTTCATACATAAGTAAAAACAAACATTTCATGAAATTTTTGTTGTTTACTTTTTGTAAAAACAAACATTTCATGAAATTTTTGTTGTTTACTTTTTGTAAAAACATTTCATGAAATTTTTTGTTGTTTACTTTCTGTAAAAACAAACATTTCATGAAATTTTTGTTGTTTACTTTTTGTAAAAAACATTTCATGAAATTTTTGTTGTTGTTTACTTTTTGTAAGTGCATATATTCTCTTATGATTTTAACATTGCAAACTTTCTAATGAAAAGGAAGAGCGTTACAATTTTGTCACTTTGAAAAGAACCATTTCTGAAGAATTTAGAAATTGCCACAAAATATTATACAAGGCAGTGATTCTGAATCTACTGTTTAGATAAAAAAATAAATTTTTAAAAAAGATGTATTTTTAAAAATCTGCACGATAACCTCTAAGTTTTAATAATTTTGAATTTCAGTAAAAAAAAAAAAATAAAAAAAAGTAAAATTTTTTAAAAAACTTTCCAAAACATTATGTAAAGAAAAATAACTCTTGCATCCTTAATTTATGCAAATATTGTAATTGTTAACATATTCGGTTAACTAATCATTATAAATACAATTTGAAATTAGTTTGGAAACAAAAGTGTTTATTTGGATTACTATTCTCATCTCGGATCGGTCGATGTAACCTCTGACCTTCTTCATACGAGTCTTGTCAGAATTCCGGAATCTGTAGAAAATTTCGAACTTAACCCAGGAGTAGATTGTTCTCGTTCCGTCAGCCATTATCGGATAGAAGTGTTAAGTAAATTTTAATTATATTTTAGTATCGCCTGTAGCGAGGATTGAACCTTCAACTTCCAGACGACTGTCACTTAGAACGGATTATTACTTAGCACTTTATCCGTTGTGTTACGGCCAAAACGTGAGAATATCATCCAAGACGAGAACAGTAGTCTGAATAATCCAAATTATCAATCCTCATCTCAAATTCCAAAATATAATATTTTAATTGATTTTTATCTTTCCACATTCTGCTACGTTAACAGACTGACAAAAGAAAATTGTTTAATAGCATTTCTTTCTTGGCATAAATAGAAAAGTAACAAATATTTAATGGAGCATGTAATTGCTGCTTTTCTCGGCCTTTTGGCCAAGATCAAAGTGTAGTATCTGTTCCGATGGATACTGCATTCCATAGACTGGTAGTGTCTTGGCCTTCGGGGCTTGATTTACGCCGGTCTATGGGTCTGTCCCGTGCAGTTCTAAGAGGTCCACCCTCCCAGGCTTTGCCTTCTCACCCTTTGAGAAGGGGTTAGTTTATTGCTAATCGCCTGAGGCGCCCCTACCGGGGAATGCCAACGGGGCTGCCCAGGCATTTTTTGTAGGCCAGAGTGCTCAACTTCTCGGGCGCTGGTTTTTCAAATCCCACTTTCCCGACCTTGTGTCACATCTTACCGCTGTGGGAGGTAGATAAATATCTGCTGCTTATAGTGCCCGCTATGACATCATATATAACATTTAGGCAAGGAGAAAAAAAAAAGAAAGACATCAACTTGTACATTACATAAGTTTGAAAATTAACACCATTTAACGAGGACTGAAGAAATAACCAAACCCGAAACAAATATATTGGGAACGCCCATAAGTAACACAACTCAAAAAGTAAAAAAGTAAAAAAATATAATATGAATATAGTTTCAAAAGTTTTTAAATCTTTCTACTTTCACACAAGTAGACAGAAAGTAAAGAAAATTCAATTTATAGGAAAAATTATATAAGTCAATATTTAATCAATATATACATCAAATTCACTATTTAAAAAAAAAAAATGAATTTTTTTTTTTTATGTTTAAAAAACTTCAAAGTTTACAATATTCATAACCTAAAATTAGTAATTCTAAGAATAAGTTAATATTTTAAAAATGAATTAAGTGGAACTAACTGATATGTGATGTTATATATGCATATTAGAATATTTTTTTAAAAAAAAGCTTTTTTTTTATGATATAAAAGAATTCATAGAAATTGTAATATTGCATTGCATGCCATAGAGTTGAAATCATTTGCCTGGTCAAACCCCATGCAGCTATTTAGCATTTGACTCATTGCCCCCCCCCCTCCATGTCACCTGAAAGCGATGATTACTGTTGCTTCTGTGCTTTGCTAAATGACACATTCAGACAGTGAGTTGCTTGAATTTTTCACGTGACAAGGGAAAAAAAAAAAGAAAAAAGTATCAAATCAATTTAGATAGAAATTAACTGGTTTATTGGCTTGCAAGATGAAAAGTAAAATCTATTTTGAAATTATAATTTTTGTTCACGACTTGATTTAAATGTTGCTGTTCAATGAAACTTAAGTACAATTTAATATTTTTTTTAGCAAAAATATAAATGCAATCAAAATATCTATATTAATAAAATTGTGTGACCATTTCTTGAATGTCTTTTTAGGTGTGTGTTTCTATCCTCTACATGACCAACACATTATTATTTATTATTTATATTATTTATATTAATTATTATTTATTATTTTTTATTTTTTTTTTTATTATTTATTATTTTTTATTATTTTTTTTTTTTAATTATTTTATTTATTTATTATTTTTATTGAAATAAAAAAATGCAATCGTATAAAGCGCAAAAAATAACATTCTGGAAATCCTATTTTAAAAAAATAATTTAAGGAATTAAATCCATCACAATGCATTTCATTTCTTCATAAACCAGTCATTAATTTTAATCTTTGGTTAATTCAAATAAAAGAATGCATTACTTTGTGAAATTTTGAAATTTGAAAGGAATTTGGAAGCATTTAAGCTGTCCAAGAGAAGGTTATTTCTGGCTTTTAAATTCTTAACAAATTCTTATTTGATTAAAGATTAAAAGTCTTGGAATTTATTTACATCCAATAATTTTACAGAGATTAAAGCAGCATTCCCAAAATTAATTATAGTTTTATGATAATTTGGTTCAATTCATAGATTAACGACCAAACGATAAACAATTCAATTTAAGTGTAAAAAAAAAGTGAAAGAAAATGAAAATAAAAACTCCCAGGCAACACCGGTTAGATACAGCTAGTTAATAATAATAATAATAATAATAATAATAATAAAATGGTGCCGGCCTAGGCTGACACCAGACAAAATATTTGTAGAGGGTCGAGGAGGATGAGAAAACCGAGGAGGGACAGCACAAACCAGACCTCCACTGGAAAAGTGCCGAGAATACTGGGACCTTGGGGAGGCTTATTACCACCCAAATCCCAGAGAAGACCAATGGTCCTTACCGGCGAGAAATCAACGGTAAAAGGCTGTTGCGATACCACATCGTTATCGAAAAGAGGTGAAGAATACTGGAAATTTGGGGAGGCTTGTTGTCACTCAGACTCTGGCTTACACAGATGATATTATTCTGCGTTCAACAGCAGACGAGGTTCAATCTGCACTTTAAAGAACACATTTTACTGTGGCCATGCACGTAAACACAGCAAATTCCAAGGTTATATCATCACTTGCTCCCCCAGTGGATAAACGATCAATCATGTTGGGGGGGGGGGGGGTCGATTTAGAGGATGTTGAAACCACTACATTAGAGCCGCAAGATCTGCTTTCACGTGGCGGCGGTGATGCATGTGGGACAGGAGAGAAATCTCGTTGGCCACCAAAGAGCATATCTAAAATTCCTCGGCGTCTTCATCAATCTGCATAATTTACTGTTAATAATATTCCGGTGGCTAGAAATAGGCACATATTTTACTCACTAACTTTTGCGTGACGGGATGGGAGTATATTTATTTATTTATATTGCCCGGGGCAAAAGCTGTTTCTTCCACGGTCGCCATCTCACACAGGTCGCGCCTGCCTCTTTCACTCGCCCCACTGTCTTCCTGCTCGCCCCCTCCATCCTCTCCACCTCCCCTTACCCCCACCCCTTCTTTCGTTGCCCGGGGAAAAGCAAGTACTAACTCTTTCTTCCTTCGATGTATATTAAGGTCACTGTTTAAAAAAAAAAAAAAAAAAATCCGGCGATCGGGCGATCCCATCTTCTTAAAAAGGGATGTCAGAGCATGACACAGGTAGGTACTGTTTGGACCATCCTTTTCTATGGCTCTGAAACCTGACCGATGAGGGTTGCCAACCAATGAATGTCGAAGTATTTGACGACTCTTCGTAGGATCCTGTACAGCCATCACATCAATCGAGTGTCAGTCTGAGTCAAAGATTGAATCTGCGATCACTCTCCACTGTTACAGCAATATCTTCAGTGGTTTGATCATACTGCTAACTATCAAGCCGGAGAATTGATAAGAGACATTCTCCTCACACCTCTACTCCCCAATTGGTGCAAACACATTGGGGAGCAGCTAAAAACATGAGCAACTACTATCAAAGTGAGCCTCAACAAAATCTCCAGCCAACAAGTTGTTGGTCTTCGTCGATGGAATGGGGGACTGGCTTGCTATCTCAGTAGAGCTTGTGCAAGACCGCTATGCGTGGGCCGATATGGTCAGAGATGCTATGCATGCGAAGGAGGAAGCTGGCTCAACACACCCAAGAGCAAGAAGATTATTGAATTCTTATATATATATATACATATATATATATATATAGTGTAATGTTGTGTTGTTTTTTTAGTATAGAAGAAATGACCAGAGTGCTCAATTATGCATGTGAATGCATTTTTATTTCAAATAGCTCTATACATTAATTTGATTGTGACCTTTGTTCAATTGATGCTTTTTCACACACACACACACACGCACACACACACACGAAAGTCATTTTGCAATTCAAAAAACACTACTTATGAACGAAAATAGTACTATAATAATTTTATCCATTTACTAGATGACCTCCGACCCGTGGAGTCAGATATGCCCCCTCCCATCCTTGAAAATCCTTGAAAATCCTTTTTAAAGTACCGGTCAGAAGATAGCAGTTAAGATTATTTCTTTTTAAAGTAATGTCCAGTTCAAGTGGATGTTCCCTGCTGAGATGTAGTTTTATGTCCAAAATACAGCAGTAGATGCTGGGAGGTGACCGTGGTTAAGTGGATATCGACTGAAGACCTGGGTGTTCCAAGTTCGAATTCAGTTGGTTCCACAGTACCACTTTCACTTAGGGATGTTGGCAACCTTCTCGTGGTCCTTCCCGTAAGTACCCGATGTCTTTCCAGAAAGATTTCTAACTAGAAAAACATCAAGGAAACTAATGCCAACACCAGAATCATCGGATTTACACGAAAGAAGAAGCAGTAGAAGAAGATGCTAAGATGAAACTTTTTCCTTCTTTGATGTCAAAAGTTCAGGATGGCTAAAGATTTGGGGTGAAATAAAAACATAAATGATAAAGTCTACATAGGGAGGGGCAAATTATAACTGACCGTAGGCTGTAGCTTTTGGGTTGGAAAAACAGGGCTCTGTCCAGAGATGGAAATGGTCACTCTTAGAAGACGTCCATATTTTTTGTATTCCTCACCAAATTGATTTCTCATCAGTAGTTTCTAATATAACTTTTAATGGATAAAATACAAATTCTTTCGCGTCAAGAAATTTTCACTCGAAAATAAAAGTTGTTAATTGGTAATAGCACAGTAGTGTCCCTTTTTTGGATGAGAGCCCTTTTCTTCCACCTAGCTAGACGCATGCAATGGTCTGTACTGAAATCGAACACTTATTGATTTAGGACAGGACACCCACAACAACAATGACCACAGACCACACCCGATACCATGATGATCATGTGACCACATGTGCAGCGCGTGCCAGCTACAACGGCGCTATCAAACTTACTTTCAAACATCAGGTGTACCGTGCCGAACTCGGGAATCTGGACGGAATTCCCGAGTTCGACAAGGTACACCTGAAGAAGGTCGGTGGGTTTTTTTTGTGTTTTTTTTTTAACATAGTTCACCCCCAAACAAGGCAGGCCACCACTGTAGACGTAAGGAGCTACTGAGAAAAAGGGCAAAAGTTGGGGGGGAGGAGGCATCCTAAATTGGGAGCTGTGCAGCGAGATGTCTGTTTACATAAGTTTTAAATTTTTGCATGTCAGTATCGTCAGGAAAACAGGGAGCAGAGAGGGAGTTTCAGAGTCCAGCAGCACGAGGAAAGAAGCTATTGGAGTAGAAAGCTCTTCGGCATCTGGGGACCTCCACAGTGTATGGATGGGATTTGGCAGAATCTTCCACCTATATAAGAGTTATATATATCTTAATATGGGGAGGTGCTGCTGCCAATTCTTGGAGATGCGACTCAGAGCAAAATTCTTTCTTGCCTTGACAGAGTTCAAAAATCGAATTTGCAATTTAGTGTAGGATGATCTCTTCTCATCAGCCCCTTTCTTACAGAAGAGACGTTGCTAGTCTTTCTCTACTCTATCATACCCTAACCCCTTTCTTACAGACAATATGTTGCTAGTCTTTCTCTACTCTATCATACCCTAACCCCTTTCTTACAGACAATATGTTGCTAGTCTTTCTCTACTCTATCATACCCTAACCCCTTTCTTACAGACAATATGTTGCTAGTCTTTCTCTACTCTATCATACCCTAACCCCTTTCTTACAGAAAAGACATTGCTAACTTTCTTTTCTTCCTCTGTGTGCCTAACATCAAATGGAATTTCCATGAACATAGTTTCTTTCCAAGAACTTCCAATTTGTGGAACACATTAGCACAAGATTGTTTCTCTGAGGGCTACAACAGGGTCATCTTCAAATCTAATATCAATCAAATTTTATTCACTCAATTCATTATTTTTAACTCTCTCATAACCTTCACCATTCAACTATCAATCTATCCCCCGTCAACCCTTATCCTCAAGTGGCCTTTAGCCTTAATAAGTAGCGACTTATCAGTAAAAACAAAAGACAACTTTGTTTACATTAAAGACTGTCAAAATCTCATTACAAGCTTTTTTGTCTGAATATATGCTTGCACATCTATTTATTTTTAATGTCTGCATTTTCCTTGATATAATTTTTAACTGTACTGAACAATGTTATTTTTGGTTGACCAGTAGTTTTTTTAAAGCAGGTTCGTTGTACTTTTTTAGTGCTTGTTGGGCTGATGTTTCCGAGGGAAGTTGATTGACGTGACTAAATCAGGTTGAATGTGTTTTTTGTACTTCACTTTAAAAATGCTAGAATTCTAAAAATTTCTTGAATCAAAATTGCGTAGAAATTCTATATTAACTGCAGTTATAAACTCGATTTTGTTCATATTTAAAAGATTTTCTTCATTTCAAGTTTATAGACTGAATTCTTATTGATGAGAAGCATTTTTTAATCTAAATAAAACTTACTTTGATAAAAGTGTTTATTATATTCACTGTAGTTTATGGAATCAATAATTATTAGATCAGACCAGCCTAAACATTGAAAACAATTTTGTTTTTCAAAGCGAAATAGTACAAAGATTACACAATTTGATTGTTCCTACAAGTTTTATTTTAACAATTAACACTTTGCAACTTATTATGAATCCTAGCACAAAGGAAATTATGTTTTTTTTTTCAGCAGTACATCAATAATAATGAAAAAAAGCTCATTTCTACCATGTAAAAAGCACAATTTGAGTCAGGCAAAAAAAATAAAAAAATATTATAATGTACATCATTCTGAACCTGCCATTAAAATGCATCCATTGGAGTTACACATCTGAAACTTAACTACACAGTTGTAATATCAATTTTTTTTTTTGTCATAAATGCATCTTATTTGGTAAAATTTTCTGAAATTATACCCTAACCTCCTCGGACAGTAATGGCTTTGACATTTGTTTTACAAAAGGGATCAATGGTCAATATTTCAAACAAATGCTGTTTCTGAAGCTTTAGATTTGTTGATTTTCAAATGTGAAGAAGAAACAAATTTAAAACTGAAGAAAAACATTTTCGAAACAATTTGAATCAACCTCTCCCAATAGTTACGTCTGAATTTATTTATAAGACTCTGCTACAGACAATATTCCTGGAACACTCCATCCATCTTGTTGAATTCTATCCAAGTCTCATATAAAAGATCAATGTTTACTACACTGGCACAATATCATCCAACAAACGCCATTGAAAATAATCATTTCCACCCTCGGTTAGAGTTAAAGACTTGATTACAAAAACGAAGAAAGATGAAAAGATTTGGCTAATATAAAAGTTGCAATTGACTTGGCTCTATACGCGTCTCTCCATCACCATTATTCAAGAAAACACTTCAGCCAGTACGACATCTAATGAAACATCCCGATATTTGGGATATCTCCATAAAGATTTTGTAAATTTTTGTTTAGAATAGGAGGGCAACACAGTAAATGTTTACATTAAATTTTAACATTCATAAAATTGAACTTTTATGTTAATTTTTTCCATATTGCGAGCATCTTCATTTTGATAATTGTTTATTTTTCTTAAATTATTGACTAGTATAATTTAACATTAATTTTTTTTTAATTTTAAAATCTGTTATTCAATTAATACAGATTTTAACTAAAAACAAAAAAATTTTTTTTTTTTAAATCATCGTAATATTAATTGAACTTGGCACTCGTAACAAAAGATTATCTTTTTTTTTTTAATTGTTTTTTATTGTTTTTTTATCGTTTTTCTTAAATTATTGACTAGTATAATTTAACATTCATTTTTTACATTTTTTAATTTTAAAATCTGTTATTAAATAAATACAAATTTTGACTAAAAACAAAAAAAAAAAATATTTTCTTTCTGTCAAACTCGGGAATCTGGACAGAATTTCGAACGGAACCCTTTATTAAATCCACGGGGGTAGCATGCTCTCGTTCCATCTGCCATTGTGAATTACTGAAGACTTCTTCGCAGTCATGGGAGATAGAATGAAGAGGGTCGGAGGTTACATCGGCCGAAACGTTGTGATAAAAACACTCAAGATGAGAACAGTAGTCCGAATATACCAAATTCTACAATTCCATTAAGTTTGTATCCAAAATGTGAACATGTGTAAATCAAAATCTTGAACCACGTATAAAAAGTATTAAATCAGTTTTGGATAAACTACGAAAGAAACGAGCTAAGATCTCAAAAATTCCGAAACGTAAGTAATTCTTGGTTGTAGGTATCCCTCACTATAACGTTGTCATCTGCTCCGCTGAAATGTCTTCAGATGTGAAAGCAGTTCTCGTCATTATTGTACTAAGCTGCAGCCCTTGTATTTGCATAGAAGAACTCACCCAACTCGCCCCCAATTAAGGTGATGTATACAACAACCAATAAAACCAATAAACAAGGATTTGTCTTCGGGAACGAACTAAATCCACCTCCAAACTTAATTTTTTAATCCTTTTTTATGTTCCCTGAACAAGTAAAATTGTTCCATTTACAAATGCTTGTCGTGCTTACATTCTTCAAAAACTTTTTGGTACTAACTGACCATAACTCTCCAAGAGTCGGCTTTATTCAGACATACTTTCAGGAATAAATTTCCCACAGTTCATTCACTCAGACAGCAATTCAAATTTTCACGTTCTCGGTCAAATTTCCCCCCCAAAACATGAAGGAATTGACACTTTTTATTCATGTGCAATCACAGTTGGATGGATGAAGAAATATGAAACCAACTAATTATTACAGACAAGATATAGTTGTACAAGAAGTTATTTTACTTTAATTTTTATTTATTATTTTTTTTTTATATTTTTTATTTATTATTTTTTTTTAATATTTTTTATTTATTATTTTTTTTTAATATATTTTTTATTTATTATTTTTTTTTTAATATTTTTTTTTTATTATTTTTTTTTAAGAGCTGAATTTCTCTGAGATTGCACCCACTTAATATTTTCAACTTAATCCAATCAAATTGACAAGCAATTTTTTTTTTTTTAAGATCGGACAACTTTGATACGTGTAAGGACACACAACTCTCGATTCATCTGCTTTCCACTATAACATGGTTAGAGATGAAGTCAGTTTAACGTGGGGGTTAAATCCAGGACCACTGACGGGGCACTCTGAAAGGGTACGAAAATAGCTAAGAACAGATTGTCTGCATTTCCTGGTAGGGGAAACTGATGCGACCGGCAATAAATCAATACCCCTCTCAATTGACATGGTAATGCCTGGGAGAATGGCGTCCTGGGACTGAACTGAACCATACCTATCTAAGAACCAAGATAGTTCCTAGATTGTTATTGTTCCTCGGAATGAGAAGACGCTTCAGATCACGATAGAAGTTCCTCCATTTTGTTGTGTAATGACTCGGGTGGGATTTCGTTATTGTGCCGGTAATGTTGAAAGCCATCCATCCAGATTAAATTATTTCTCATCAGAGAATAAAATCCTCTATTTTTCTGCGTCCAATGTTTGCTGCTTCTCAGCAGTTTAACAGAACTGTTTTGGGGTGGAGAAGGTGCGGACCTTGAATACATTTATGGAGTTTTAAAAGCTTTTCTTTCAGAGATGCCGTCCGATTATTTTTTTTAGTGTTTTTTTTTTTTTTAGCTGCATTCTTAAACTGGATCGATGATCGGCTGATGTCTTGCCGGACAACCTGTCAAATCCTCCTGCTCAACACAAACAAAATGTTCTTGGGCCGACACTTGAAATTCTGCATCTCTCTCGGATCTTTGAAGAAATTTTCAACAGCAGTTGTACTACATTCAATCTCCCCGGCAATGGCACATTAAGAGAGACGTTGCCTTTGCAGCTCAACGATTCTGTCACATTCAAACTCTAAATTGCATATATTTTATAGAACAAAGATGAAAAAAGTAAATGAAGAATGTGATTTGAGAGTTGATACAACAGACTAATATTATTTAAAATGGAATGCTTGGATTGATAGTTAGAAATATGATTTCAACGAAATCAAACTTTGTTTTAAAGATATATGAAGCTCTCATAAGACCTCATCTACAGTATTGCACTCGGGCCTGGTTCCAGCGTTTATATATGGAAATTGGAATGTAATATTGAGATCAGAATGCATACAAAGAAGATTGAAAAAACTAATGAAAAGAATAATAAATTATAGTTAGACGGAGAAATTGAAAAAATTAGGATTAACTACTTTACTAGACAGAAGACTCCAGTGATTTAATTGAAACTTTAAATAATTAATTGCATTTCTAATTATGGTCGAAATTTTTTTTTAATTTTTTTTTTTTTCGATCTAGAAAATTAGGGAAAAAAAAACAAAAAAAAAAAACTAAATCTCATCATTCGGTTTAACATGGATTTTACATACTGGCATGCGTTGAACGGCTTCAAGAAATTGACTTCCAAACTAACCTATCTCTGGCCAGGTCTTTATTCCTCTTGTCTATTTTTATCACTTCTTCATGTTTTCTTTGGCCTTCCCCCACACCTCAATTTTTTTACATCTACTAACCCAAGAACTCTCATCCATTCTTTCAACGTAACCATACTATCAAAGTCTCCTGCTTGGCTCCCTATACTGTCCAGATTTAATTTTCCTTTGAGGTCATCAGATCTAAGCCTGTTATTAAGACTCACATTACACATCCATTGTATCATTCTCATATCATTTCTCTCCACATGTTCTCAACCCTCACTGGACAAGTTTCACTGCTATACATCATCACACTGCGTACACATACCTTATAGACTCTTCCCTTGGTCAACAGTGGTAATGCTATGCTGGTTAGTAATGGCAAAAAAAAATCAATTAAGTTTTTTTGCTAATAGAGTAATATATTTTTGAAACAAGATTACGAACAATAGCATGGAACATTTTAAGATGGAATTACACGAATTCAGAAGTAAGGGTAAAAAATGGAGTTGAGGGAGCATTTTTGGGACCTATCGGATGAAATATTTAACGGAATTTAACGTGTACATCTGTCAACAGTGTAAATGTCAATACAAAAAATAAGTGGTGGAGTCCCTATTTAATTGCCTCCCCACGAGGGCAGAGTTAGACATAAGGTTAGTTTATGATGTAGGGAAGATCCAGCTTCCTAAAAAAAGGGGGGGCACTCTGGACTTTCCCTTTACTGATCGATGAGAGAAAAGATAAAGTAGTCTAACAATATAAAAAGCAGATTTCATTTTACTTGGTCTTAATATTTGACCTTGCAGCGCCCATTTTCTTATTTAAACAATTTTTCTATTTCCTTTTTGGAGCCTAGATTATCATAACCACTAGATTGACACTATGATCTGATACAAGGTTCGCTTCATATATGCAACCACTAGATTGACACTATGATCTGATACAAGGTTCGCTTCATATATGCAACCACTAGATTGACACTATGATCTGATACAAGGTTCGCTTCATATATGCAACCACTAGATTGACACTATGATCTGATACAAGGTTCGCTTCATATATGCAACCACTAGATTGACACTATGATCTGATACAAGGTTCGCTTCATATATGCAACCACTAGATTGACACTATGATCTGATACAAGGTTCGCTTCATATATGCAACCACTAGATTGACACTATGATCTGATACAAGGTTCGCTTCATATATGCAACCACTAGATTGACACTATGATCTGATACAAGGTTCGCTTCATATATGCAACCACTAGATTGACACTATGATCTGATACAAGGTTCGCTTCATATATGCAACCACTAGATTGACACTATGATCTGATACAAGGTTCGCTTCATATATGCAACCACTAGATTGACACTATGATCTGATACAAGGTTCGCTTCATATATGCAACCACTAGATTGACACTATGATCTGATACAAGGTTCGCTTCATATATGCAACCACTAGATTGACACTATGATCTGATACAAGGTTCGCTTCATATATGCAACCACTAGATTGACACTATGATCTGATACAAGGTTCGCTTCATATATGCAACCACTAGATTGACACTATGATCTGATACAAGGTTCGCTTCATATATGCAACCACTAGATTGACACTATGATCTGATACAAGGTTCGCTTCATATATGCAACCACTAGATTGACACTATGATCTGATACAAGGTTCGCTTCATATATGCAACCACTAGATTGACACTATGATCTGATACAAGGTTCGCTTCATATATGCAACCACTAGATTGACACTATGATCTGATACAAGGTTCGCTTCATATATGCAACCACTAGATTGACACTATGATCTGATACAAGGTTCGCTTCATATATGCAACCACTAGATTGACACTATGATCTGATACAAGGTTCGCTTCATATATGCAACCACTAGATTGACACTATGATCTGATACAAGGTTCGCTTCATATATGCAACCACTAGATTGACACTATGATCTGATACAAGGTTCGCTTCATATATGCAACCACTAGATTGACACTATGATCTGATACAAGGTTCGCTTCATATATGCAACCACTAGATTGACACTATGATCTGATACAAGGTTCGCTTCATATATGCAACCACTAGATTGACACTATGATCTGATACAAGGTTCGCTTCATATATGCAACCACTAGATTGACACTATGATCTGATACAAGGTTCGCTTCATATATGCAACCACTAGATTGACACTATGATCTGATACAAGGTTCGCTTCATATATGCAACCACTAGATTGACACTATGATCTGATACAAGGTTCGCTTCATATATGCAACCACTAGATTGACACTATGATCTGATACAAGGTTCGCTTCATATATGCAACCACTAGATTGACACTATGATCTGATACAAGGTTCGCTTCATATATGCAACCACTAGATTGACACTATGATCTGATACAAGGTTCGCTTCATATATGCAACCACTAGATTGACACTATGATCTGATACAAGGTTCGCTTATGCAACCACTGGGCAGCGAAACACAACCTTCACACGTTTTGCCTTGTGCCTTTCATTTCTATTTAGTTTTCTTTCTCCCCCTGTGAGAATATATTTATATGCTACCTTCATTTTTTTACATCTAACCCAAGAACTCTCATCCATTCCTTCAATTTGACCAAAACAATAGAATCTTTACCTTTATTGTCCAGATTTAATCTGCCTCTGAGCTCATCAGCACTAAACCTATCTTTAAGACTCACATTACACATCCATCATATGATTCTCATATTTCTCTTCATGCAACGCATGTCCTCAACCCTGACAGGCCAGATTTCACTTCCACATATTATCACACTGCAAACACATGCCTGCTAAAGTTAAGCGATAAGCATGCAATGTCTAGGTGTAAACTTTAAGTGGGATTTCGCTTTGTGATATCCAAGTGAAAGCTCACCGTGATATATCTACTTATCCAATTAGTGTCCTAGAATTTTTTCGCTCTACTTACGTTTCTTAATTTAATTAAAAAAAAAACGAGAAACACAGGCAACAAATATAACATTTCTTAGATAATAAAATTATATATAAAAAAAATTATATAAAAATATTTTTTAAAATATTTAAAAAATTATATAAAATATTAAAAAAAAATGATATTAAAAAAAAAAATATTAAAAAAAAAAATGATATATAAAAAAAATATCTCACAGACATGTTTTTTTGGAAATGTGAAAAAATAAAAAAAATAAAATAAAAACATGGTAATTGGAATTATTATCGCCTGTAGTAAGAATTGAACCTTCAACCTTTAAAAGACTGTCACTTATAACTAATTGTTAACTAACACTTTTAATCGTTACGTCATGGCTCAATAGGGACACATCTAGTATGAATTTTGAGAGCGTTGTCTAGATGTATTTTACCACTGCTTATTGTCCTAGAATTACTATTTAATATTTTTTTACCCTAATGGTTATTTATGTTAAATAAAAAGTCTAATTGAATCATTCACACTATTTACGTGTTCTTTGGTAAACTTGTGTATGGTGGCCATATTGATTATCCATAAACGAAATTGTTGCCTAAAATTCACAGTATTTCTTTAAAATAAGAAAATCTCAAATATATTTTTGTGAAATTCTAAATCAAACCGACAAGTAGAAGAAACACAAAATGACTAATCTGTGATGTTGAACCTATAAGAAAGCCCAGATAAGAAACTATCAGTTGGCAAACTTTAAAACATCGAAGCAGGAAGTTTGCCAAAAATGTTTGTGTTCTCATCGAAATATTTCTATTCGCATCTTGTCGGCTATTTTCTGCACGCTTCCCCCATCCTCTAAGCAAAACGAACACCAACGTTATTATTGTAGTAGACATGTCACATCTCTACACACAAGCTATATATCTAGAAAACGGAGCTGTTAAACATCGTCATATGGGACAAAAGGGAGAAAGTAGCAACCCTAGTTGAAGTCAGTGCCCCTAATGATGCAGGATTAAACAGAGCAGAAAACCAAAAGATTACGAAATACCAAGGTCTTATGTACGACATGAAAAGAAACTGGAATCTTAGGAAAATCTCCATCATACCAGTAATTATAGGAGCAACAGGACTAATGAAAAAGAATTTACAAAACTATTTGGCGAGTATACCCTATGAACCGAGTGTAAGAGAAATACAAACAATTGCACTTAAAGAGACGGTTAGAATCTTAAAAAGATCTCTAGGCTGGGGTGTCTGAAATAGGTGGTGAATGTCTGGCATCCGGTAGGATGCCCCATCTCAGCAAAAACAGAAAAATAAGAAAATTAAAAAAAAAATAAAATAAAATAATAATAAATAAAACAGACCACTTAGACTTAACAGGTGGTCCCCCCTCGTATTTCCTACTCCGACTGCCGCTGAGAGTTAAACTGTCGAAATGTGTGTCATAAAAAGAAAGAAAAAGAAGAAAAAAAAGAGGTTCTCATTCATATTTCTGTAGTTTCGTTTTTACTATCTTTTCGCACGAAATTGACATTCGCTTGAAAATCGCAATAACACACTAACAAGTGGATAGGTATCCGGCGCTTCGTAGCCCCCAAAATTAAACTATGATTTATGTAAATATTTCAGTGGTTTATTTAGCATATATAGAGAAGGAAGAGAGGCGGACAAACAGAAATTGGTGACAGACACTTTGTTCCATCCACAGACAATCGTTTCGTAGTTTCACGACTCATCAGTGTGGCTACACGTAGTGAAAGCATCAATCCTGAGATTCGAAACACGGACGCCAGTCACTACCAGGTGGCTGTGCTCTACCAACTAAGCCAACGAACCCGCTACTAGATATAGAAGAAAGTATATCTTCTTTTTTTTAAATGAAATTATTCATTTGTTTACATTTTTATAATACTGATAACCTGAAAAACTCGATTCTTTACGCGAAGTGGAAACCATCATTTCCTCCACAATAATAAAAGTTGAGTTATCTCCCTTTTTAAATTTATATCGGCCATATTTTGTCCCCGTTTCGTGTAGACGATTAAACTTGCTATAATTTACTATTTCAATGTTTCATTTATTAATTTTTTTATTTTTTATTTTTTTACTAAAACATGGTTTTAAGTAAAACCAAGTTTTTTGGGGGGAGGGGGGGCGTAACGAAAACGTTGCTGAAATCCATTTCACGGTAAATGTTCGACCAATCATTAAGACATTACCGAATTTCCATTCTTCTGTTGAATTAAATTACATATTGAAACCAGAGTTGCGGATTCGGACAGTATATGGTCCGATTCACACACACAGGATTCCAATAAGTGCGACTTTTAAAATTCCAAAATATACGACCGACTCCTTATTTTAAAGTCTTCCAATATCCAAACTGTCTGATTCTTCGGAGATTAAAAAATCCGACTGCGACTCCTCGCATTCTTACTAGTCAGACTCCGACTCCTTTCCAACATTTAAGTGTTCCTTAAAATTAGCGAAGCTTTAAAAAGAATGCTAAATAAATAAACTGAAATTACGGAAGGGGTCAATTAAACTAACAAACAACAATTCTTACCTAGTTTTTTGGATACGTTTTTATTTATTTATTTTTATTCTTTTTTGATCTCCGAGTTTTGAACATGCAGCCCAACAACTTGTTGCACTTTGATTTTTTTGACATGGACAATTTGAAATGAGTCAATCGACGTTTGTGTTTGTCAAACATATGGAAATGAAAAAACAACAACAGCAGCAGCAGCAAGAAAGCAGCAGTTGCAACTGCAGCTTCCCCCTCTTCACCAATTATATCAGTTGAATCGGAGGATGGCGAATAATCGAAGAGAACAATTGTTCATGTGTGTAGCGTAAATGGCTGTTGCCAGGAGCTTAACGTCAGAAAGCTAACATCGACATTTAAGCCAACACACGCACAAAACAGCAAATGCACCTACATCTTAAGGCTGTAGTGTGTGTGTGTGTGTATATATATATATATATATATATATATATATATATATATATATATATAAAGACAGGTTCATATTATATTCCAATAACCATGTTTTTATTTTTTCACATTTCCAAAAAACATGTCTGTGAGATATATTTTTTATGGTCCGTTTCATTTGTCTTGTGCCAAACAACATTTTTATAATATATATATATATATATATATATATATATATATATATATATTAGTAAGCTATGAAAATATATTTATGACAATTAAGCTACACAGAGGCTCCCACGGGGAAATCTTCAGGCTAAGATTCCCTTCGGGGATGAAACGCGGGTACCTCTGTGTAGCTTAATTGCCATAAATATATTTTCATAGCTTACTACCTAGCTCTACTTACATATCGAGCACTGTTGAAGTAAATACTGAAAATTGATACATAAAAAAATTATATCTCTTTATAAAATTTTATGTGGATACATAATAAATAAATTATATATATATATATATATATATATATATATATATATATATATATATATATATAATTCTAGTTAATTAGCACCAGTTTAACATTATTCATCCTCATTCCTAAGGGAAAAGGGTAAACAAGTCAGAAGAAAAAAAATAAAAGCTTTATATTAATAAAATTATAACAATTTCACGTGTGTGTCTTGCGACTACGGGAATTAAGTTGTTAATATATATTTTTTTTATTATTTACTATTAATCAAATTTATTGAAACAAAATAAAAAGGCACGAGCGTAAAATAAAATGAAATTATTTTTTTTTAAATCCTACTAAAAAAATTAATTACGAAATAAAATCCACCACAATACATTTCGGTTTCCTCGTAAACAAGTCAGCCATTTTGAAAAATATAGTTGAACCAAAAAAAAAACAAAAAAAAAGAATAACTTTGTGACCCTTCGAAATTTGAAAGATTTAAACTGTTGAATAGAAAATCATTTCTGGTATTTAAAATGTTTAGCAAATCCTTACGTATTAAAAGATTGAAACTTTTGGGAGCTAATGAAATTGAAATGTTTTTTTTTTATTAAAACATGACAAAACCAAATTAGTTATTTTAAAAACAATTTGGTTCAATTAATGATTTAAGTACCAAACGATATCGTAATAATTAAATTTAGCTTTTAAAATTCTTTTTTTTGAAAGTGAAACAGAAATGAAAGTAAAAAAGACTCCCGGGCAACGCCGGGTGTGTACAGCTAGAATTGTGAACTAAAAATAAAATTATGAGATATATTTTTATTGATTTGAAGGAAAGCTAAAAATTATTTCCTATCTACAAAATTTAAAAAAATTTAATTTTTTTTTTTTGTTTTAATTTTTTTAAGTTTGTTTAATAATTGAATTAAATTGTCAGAAAAATAATTTAAAATTTCGGATTTTTTTAGCTGAGGATTGATAATTTTAATTATTCGGACTTATTAGTTTCAAACCAAGATAAGAATAATGACCCAAATAATACAAATTAAACTTTAATGGATTTGAAAATCAAATAAGTCAAAATTTTAAACATTTCTTATTTTTACTCCTTTCTGAGAAAGTCTTAAAAGAAATCCCATTAAATGTTTTCTGATGAATTGTGTGCAAATCAATTTTCAACTGGCACAAAGTTGACCATATGGTCAATCACGTAGGGATGGCGAGATGGAAATCGAATGTAAAAGATTAAACAAAAATGGAAACAAACTTCCAGTGATTTTATTTTGAATAAAAGTATTTAACATAAAAGTATTTTGTAAATGATTCCTAAAAAAGTTTATTTACTTGAAACTGTCAAACTTAAGTTCAGCTTAAAAGTCAGTCAACTTTCACTTTGGATGACGAAATTTTATTGTTTTGATAAAATTAAAACGGAAGTTGTGAACTTGAAATGAAAACATTACGTTTTTTTATGAATGTCATGAAAGATTTTTTATTTTTATCATCATAACATTAAAAGTAGCATAAAACATTGTTGTGATAAAAATGAAATTTTATTTTAGCCATACAACTATCAATAAAGTTCGTGTTGAGTGCTGTCTACTTCGAGTAGAAGTCTTGTTTAACGTTTAAGTGCTTCTACAGAATTTGAACCGAACAAAACCTAAAACTTAGTTTAGGGTTAAGGTTAGTAAAAAAAAAAATTTAAAAAAAAAACAGTTCGGTTCAAATACTGTAGAAGTACCAATTTTTTAAATAAAAATAAATGGGCATTTATAACGACAGCTAACAAGAACGAAAAAGAGGTGAAAAACAAAACAAATAGGCAACAAATAAATGTTACCAAAGGCAAGATAAGTTACTCTTCAAACTACCTGGATAAGTTTATTTGTGTGTTAACTTATTTTAAAGCGTTTTTTTAGTTCGATTTAAAACTAGTGTCTCGGCGTCACGTGATCAAATATGTCGATTTTGTGTTTTCACTTTTAACATGGCGTCGAGACACTAGTTTCAAATCGAACTAAAAAACGCTTAAAAATAAGTTAAAACACAAATAAACTTATAGAGGTAGGTAGAAGAGGAACTTATCTTGCCTTTCGTAACATTTATTTGTGTCATTTTTTCACTCCATTTCGTTCTGTTAGTTGTTATAAATGCTCAAATAAATAAATAAATAAATTTGCTAAAATAAAAATGTACGTATTTATAAATTTAGAATACTTAAATGTAAGAACTTTAAGTTCATTAACGCAATCAATAAAATGTAAATTATTAAAAAATAAAGAAATGGATTTGTCAGTTCTTTAAGGACAATGGCAAGAATGCACGACTCGACATGTGTTTAAATGTGAATGATTTTAGTAGTAAAACAAAAAAGGTTGGTTTTTTTGTTGTTTTTACAAGAAAAGCAAAATAATTTGTACAAACTAATTGTATTGTGTACAACGACGAAGACGAAGACGACAATGTCAACTGGATTTCATTAATGTTAGTGTTGATAATTTTTGTTGTCAGGTAGGGGAAATTATTACTAAAAATAAAAATCTATTTCTTTTCTGTAGCAAAGAAAATGATAACATTAGTGCCCTAACTTGAAAAAAATCTTTGATAAAAAATTTTAAAAAATTTTAAAAATCAACCACGATATTTTAAAAGAATAATCTTACATTTCGCTACTTATGTTTTTTTTTAAGGAATAAAAAAAACCAAACTCATTAAGTTAAATCATTTAACAAATGATGATTAAAACACAATGTCTTCACATATGTCTATGGAATTGCTTCCCATTGTAGCAACGTTAGACATG
Source organism: Sepiola atlantica (assembly GCA_963556195.1). Taxonomy (NCBI): domain Eukaryota; kingdom Metazoa; phylum Mollusca; class Cephalopoda; order Sepiida; family Sepiolidae; genus Sepiola; species Sepiola atlantica. The sequence continues at coordinate 3,350,803 of OY744521.1, forward strand.
AGGTCGGTTTAAAAGGGGGCATTCTGGATGGTTGTGAAATTTGCCATGACCGGACACGTCGGCGGCATTCCCCGGTGAGGCGACTGGCAATAAACCATTCCGTGCCCCAAGAGAGAATGTAATTAATGCTTTGAGGATGCCTTCCTGCAACCGATCAGAATCAGACTCCGTTGTTCTCTTAGGCAGAAACCCAAGGGCCGAGGCCAATGTCTATATTCTATAGACTAATAATATTCGGGTGTTATTGACGCTAAAAATAAATGATATTGAAAACAAGTAAAACAACAACAAAATACCCAGAGTTTTACTTTTTTTGTTTTTGACTTTCACCATTCTCTCAAACTAACAAATAAAAAATAACGAGAAAAAAAAACATACGGAAAATATTCTTAATTAAAAAAAAAAATAATAATTCTGTATTAAATATTAGGACAATTAACATGTATACAACTAGAAAGTTAAGATGTACGAAGGGATGCCGAGAGAGGGGCGAAACATCGGGTATTTTCAACGGTGTTTTTAATAGCTCTTTTTCATCATTTTTGTTATTTAAGAGTCTGTAAGAAAAACAGGATGTATTCGGTCATTGAACGATTTACCAAAATTCTGAGTAATTAAACATACGATCATCGTGAATGATGGAGGGGTCGGTGCGTGTAGTCTACAATCTGCATCTGTCAAATGTTAGTGTTGGAAAGAAAAGAGAAACTGGCTATGATTTTTTAATAGGATACCTACTCTCCGTGACGACTAAATAAATTGGATTTTAGTCAAGAGAACGGGGAGAAAAGGGTTTGCATTGTGTATGAATAATTACAAGATAAAAACCATTGCTTGGTGAACAGAAAGACGCCAGACTTTCTCTCTCTTAAGTCAAACTAAATTGCAATGCAAATAAATATACATCCTCCTCGATACGAAAAAAAAGGCGAGAATAAAAAGCAAGAAATGAATTTACTTACCGTCTAGACGTCCCAAGTCAGAATAGTCAGGTCGTGTGGACATTGTTCATGGAGCTGGTTTTGCAAGTAGATCCTATAAATCAAAAAAGAGACAACATGAGAAGAAAAATCAGTCTCTCTGCCGTAGCTGGCTATTCATACCTCAGCGCCATTGCTATGATCGTGAGCCTCGCTCTGGTGCTGACTTGTACGCATAGATTTCAGTGAGCCGCACACCGCACACACGCACGCAGCACAAGGGGAGACGCGACAAAGACGGGGGCGCGGGGACACAGAGTGGGGGGGGAGAGAGAGAGAGCAATACAGCGTACATAACACAATACATTCACATCGGCAACCACACTTTGCAGCATCACTTGATTGCAAGAGATATACAATCATAAACATAAAAACGGTATTATTAAAGGTTTAACGCAGCGCTTGGAACAACATTAACAAACAAAAAAAGTTAATTTCGAAATTAAAATGATTATCCCAATCACTGAACATTAACAACAGCTGATCGATGGAATGGACGTTGGAAAAAAACAAAACAAAAAAAAACATTTAAATTTAAAATTAATAGCATTAAATAGTGAATAATTATGTTAACGTTGGTTATTTACCAAACACCATGAATAAATATTTGAACACATAAAAGAACTTGAAGCATAAAAACCTTTGCCAAAGTGACAGTATTCGGCATTGAATAACCCGAAAAGGGTTGATATGCCGTAAAACAAAACAATATATGTTGTTTGTTTTCTCTCTCTCAGATCTCCAATATTGTTAATGCAATGATTATTTGACATTTGATTTGAACAATAATTCCTATCCAGCTTTGGTCACACCAACAAGGAACATTTTAATAATTGCAGTCATAAACAGTTTTTGAGAATAACATTTAATTTTTTATTGAGTAATTTAAAAAAAATTTCTAATTTATTTGTAAGTTTTTGAAATTAATTTTATCAAGAATGCAAATACATTTATTTCTCTTTTTATTTCCATTTTTAAACTTTAAAGAAAGTTCATTTTAAGTTTTTTTTTTCTGTTTGGGGAATTAAAAGCATGTTTTAGTAAAAAAACAAAAAGATATTACTTATTTTTATTAAAAGCATGTTTTAGTAAAAAAAAAGATATAACATTTTTTTTTTAAACTACGTTATAACACGTTTCATTGTACACGTGAAACGCCGAAATGAAAAGTAGGTCGAAAAATATAGTTGCCATTTTTAATAAACAAGTCGAGTAACAGACTAGCTAAAGAAGAACGGTAACTCGAGTTTATAATTCTGAAATGATCGTTCTTTCTTAGTTGGCCTCTTTCTGAAAGACGGCGACTATATTTTTCCGGACGACTTTTCAAAGTAAAAAGAATAAGTTGTTTGGGAATAATGCTGAAAACAATTTCACTATAAATAATTTACGTGACTCAAATAGGAATTAACCAAAATAATTTAAAAATCAAAATTAGGTATTAATTTGTTATTTTAATGTATTAAAAAAAAAAAAACTTGAGATGACTTTATCTCCAATTCCCAAACAAAAATAATTGGTTCATATGTAGCGGTCATAAACATAGCCCCCCCCCCCCCCCCCCCGGAAAAATGTCCCCCATTGAGTGAGCGGGTCACACACTGACCAATCAGCCTGCATGCAGGGCGCATCGATTCCTTCTCTCGGCTGAAGAACTACTTCAGCCCTTTGGGAATCACAGGCGGTCGCCAGAGAGACCCCCGGCAAGCAACGAGGAAACACTTCTGCCCCTGTCCACTGAACGCTCACAGCAAATACTATCCGCCTGAAAATAGTTGCTGACAGACCCCAAGCAGCTCTAAGAACTCTTAATTTCCATTTTCCTCTCTCGGACACTGTCCAAGTTTCTTTTTACTTATACCAAACGGTATAAGTAACCTTTGTGAATAAACCCCTTTTCGTTGTTGTTATAAAGAGGTTTTGTTAATTCATTTTGTGTCTGAAACCCAAGAGAGGGACAACGTCACCCTTCTTTACACATAAACTTTTAAAATATATATAAGCAAAGTAAAACACTTTCGATGTAAGTAAAAAGATGAGATACGTTTGTTGTTGTTGTTTAATGCCTCGATCATTGTCTACTTCCAATTAACTCTGACTTTTGACAACCAATCATTACTAAAAAAGGAAATAAGATTCGAATTATATGTGATACAGACTTGTTACATCGACAATTAAGTATTATTCAGAGTTCGAGTTAAAAGAAAAGAAGGTTGTTTTCCATCTAAGATTTTCAAATGTTCTTATCTTTTGGAAACGACTTTGTAAATAGCTACCATTTTGACTGTCGGATGAACTGCTTACATGATGTGAACACCAGATTAGGGGTTCGATCGTCACCTAAATTATGAGGCGAAGTCGAATTTAGAATATTGACTCTGATCCCGGCATTCTGCGATCGCTATTTCAGATTTAGGGTTAGTTTTCGGTTGACTGAATGGCATGTTTTCGTTCTCATCATCGGCGAGTAATTTCCAAAGTTTATTGTCCGTCCAAACATTTAGGGGCCGTCAAAGTAGGTCTTAGATGCGTCCATTCAATCTACACCCTTGGCAATGTTTGACTGACCAACAAAGCCTCTCAGAGATGCAAGGAACTATCTCAAAAATATTTGAGGTTATTACATAAGATCTTTGACAAATGTGATACAGTTTTGGTTCTAGTACTACCAGATCAGGCTGTCTGAAGATATCGGCTTCCTGGCCCAAAATGCACCAAACATTGATGTGTTATTGCTTTTTTTTTATTAGCAAAACTCAATCATCTTCTTCAAAGCCAGAAACAACACCCCCCCCCCCTCCTCAAAACTTTTACCAAAATGACCTGATTCAGCATAAAATGGCCCGAAAAGGGTTGATATGCTGTAAAACAAAACAACCAAACCAAACTAAACCAAACACCATGAATAAATACTTGAATATATAAAGAACTTGAAGCATAAAAACCTTTGCCAAAATGACTGGATTTGGCATTAAATAACCCGAAAAATGTTGATATGCCGTAAACAAAACAACCAAACCAAAAACGTTTTGGTTACAAACACCAAATCATCATTATAATACGATGTATTTATAGGCTTACCATAATTTCCAAGTGATAAACCGGGACAGTTTTTAATACTTCCACTACATATATATATATATATATATATATATATATATAGGATCAAAATAAACCAAAGTGAAAACTTTTAGTAGATGGAACCTATTGTGAAAAGGATTAGCTCAATATACGAGATAGAGCAATAGTAGAGATAGAAGAAAAAAGAGTGATAAATATGCGACGATTGTCCAAATTTATTTCAAATTTCAATTGTTCAATGCAAGGTTGTCAGTAATAAACTAGTGTTTATTTTTCTTTCCTTAAGCCAAGGCTTTTCAAAGATCGAAATCTTATCATCAGAGGAGAAATACAGATGGATAAGTTGGCTTGGCTTAAGGAAAGAAAAATAAACACTAGTTTATTACTGACAACCTTGCATTGAACAATTGAAATTTGAAATAAATTTGGACAATCGTCGCATATTTATCACTCTTTTTTTTTCTATCTCTCTCTCTCTCTCTATATATATATATATATATATCAGTGATGGGACGATTCCAAGATTCCCCCCCCCCCCGATTCCGATACAAGTAATTCTGTTCTAAATTCCCGATTCCGTTACAATTACTGAATCCAATTCTTTTTAATTAATAAATTTGTTACTTTTTAAAAAATTTCGAATTACTGTAAAAACCCTGTGTAATGTCCGCATATATTTTCGCAAACGTAAAAAAAATATAGGGGAGGGAGGCATATATTACACGAGTAGATCTTTCTAAATATTTTTTTTCAAATGTCTTCCTTGTAATTGATTGCAAATAGTGAGACAACTAAAGATTTATTTCTCTTTTCAAACAAAGCCGATTTGCAGTAGTTCGTCGTTAGTTGACAAAATGCTATTTGAATTTTTCCATAAACCATTTAAAATAGTCGACGATTGGTGTGCAAAATCAGAAAACGGTGTAGGAACAGAATAGTTAACAAAGCACCTTCCCCATGTTAAGAATGAGTTTCTAAATAATAATGTTACTATTTAGAAAACCATTCTTAACATGAGGAAGGCGGGGGGAGGGGATTTGTTAACTATTCTCTACCTTCCCTTATCAAAGAATGTTCATATTTTTACCCTAATTATAAAGATTTGGTCGGTTATTGCTACTGTCAATATAACAAATATGTAGTAGATTGATTTGTTTTACTGATACAGATAATAATAATAATGATGATGATGATGGTGGTGGCAAATTTGTAGATTAAACCCCTCAGCTAAATCATCTCCCAAAAATGAGATTCTACTTCTCTTAGGTGATTAAGTGTGAACACGTTGAAAATTTGTGCAGAAAAAAAAAAAAAAATTATTTTTAGAATTTAGAGTGGGAGATCAGTTTCGTATATAAATTTAACGTAAAATGATCATCATTTTCGGGCTATTCTAACTTTTTAGTGATGTTCACTAAATTTTTTACCACTAACCCTAAGTCCGACTGGTAAGGTCGTAAAACTGTAAGATAATGAAGAGTGGCAAAAATGAATCGTGGACGAGTCCATTGTGGTTTAAATGTTCCTTTTTTTTAGAGGGATCAACTTGATTTTCAACAAGTTGCGATCTATTTCTAAATTGCAAGTGAAAAGACGAATTGATTTCTTTTTTCTTTTCTTTTCTTTACAGTCACATTTAAAAAATGAATAAATTTCTCTCGAAATTACCAAAACCGTTAATGTTTATTTATCTATATGAATAAATGAGAAAGATTTTGTTTCGTGTTTACAACAACGTTATGAATGAAATGTTTATTACAACAAAGTTATGATCAATTAATGTTTCAAGTATTTCAAGTGGTGTACTTTGCGAAATGATAGCAAAGCCAGCTAGTATATATATATATATATATATATATATATATATATAAACTTCTTTGTAATATATATATATATATATAATAATTATTATTATTTCCTGTATCCACATAAAATGTTATTAGGGGATATAATCTTTTATGTATCAATTTTCAGTATTTACTTCAACCGTGCTCAATACGTGGATAGAGCTAGGTAGTAAGTTATGAAAATATAGTTATGGCAATTAAGCTACACAGAGGCTTCCGCGTTTCATCCCCGTAGGAAATCGTCAGGCTAAAATGCATGGAGTTTGTGTTGCCAGGTGTTTTTATATATATACACGTGGTGTTTAGTTTAATTAATTAACCAATCAGATTCTTTGTTATTCTCTTAGCCAATCGTTGGGCTTCTCACAAAGTTTCAGTTGATTTTACTTCCTATTTCCTTTACTACTTACTATATATATATATATATATATATATATATATATATATATATATACATATATATATATATAACCAGTCTGCTGAAGAATAGATATGCTTTGAAAAAGAGGTAATATACTCGAAATATTATAAAAAATTTGACACCGTGTAACACGCTATTGATAAAATATGAAACAGAAATGTGAAAAAGTATTTTACTGCATAACTCTCCACTAGTATGAATCCTAATCAGAGTATTAATTTACCTCCTCTCCAGGAGGTTAGGCACAAGGCCAGTTTTTATCTTACTCCTACAAGCAAGATGTGACCCAAGGTCGGGTCGGGAAAGTGGGGTTTGAAAAGCCAGCGCCCGAGAGGTGAGCACTCTGACCATTAAAAATTGCCTGGGCAGCCCCGTCAGCATTCCCCGGTAGGGGCGCCTCAGGCAGTAAGCAATAAACTTACTCCTCCCCAAAGAGGGGAGGCGAAGCCTGGGAGGGTGGACCTCCTAGAACTGCACAGGACAGTCCCATAGACCGGCGTAAATCAAGCCCCGAAGGTCAAGACAATACCAGTTTATGGGGTGTAGTATCCATCGAAACAGATACTACACTTTGATCTTAGCCAAAAGGCCAAGGACCCCTTTAGGTTTCAGTGGCAATATCCCTTGTTTGGGGTGAACAAAAGTTTTAAAAAATAACAAAAAAAGTAAAAAATAACAAAAAAAGTATTAGATATTTTTATGATTTATTAGAAAAAAATTTTTCTCTTCGGGTTATATTGATTTTATTGACACAGAATTTAGGAGTTTTTTTCGTAATCTATGAGAACCATATTTGAAAAGATTTTTTTATTTTTAACATCTAGGATGCTTTATTTTAATTTTTTTAAAAATACATTCATGAGTTTTTTGTTTTTTTTAGTACCCTGTGATATAACTTCAATAAAGGTGTTTTTTGTTTATACGAAATAATACATTTGCACAAAGATTTCTAATAAAGTAATTAGTTAATTATATTCCGTGATCGTTAATTAATAAATACTGAAAATTTCATTAAAATTGGTTGATTTCCTGAATTTTGATAAATTTGTAAGTGAAGGGAGGGGTCAAAATGTTTCGACATTTTGGAGATCGGCCATTGATTTTGCCCATAGTCTGACTGTTGGACAGATCTCGTTTGGTACTTTATAGCATGACGTCATTTTCCAGTGCACCGGCCTAGTTATTAAGATGGCCACGACTCTGCTCTTGTGGGAGGCAAGTGAATAGCAACAACAACAACAACAACAAATTTAGTTTTAAAAATAATAAACAGAAAACCTTTGTTAATTATTGCGTTTAATGCAAACTTTATTTGTGAAAAGTAATTATTCCAAAATAATCACGTTTTTTGTAAATATACGTGTGCGAAAACGTAACCGAAAAAAAAAAATGAAACGTAGTTTATGATTTTGAATTTTAAACTTAATTCATTAAATCGCTTTAAATAATATTATTACTACGGATAATGATTAAGAAATTAATATCAAGAAAAGTTTTTAGTATCTTTAATAAAATAGCAGAATCAAATTATAAGTGCATCGAACTGAATATAAATTTATTAGACAATGTTTAAAAAATAAATATGCAAATGAATTATAGCCTTGATGAGTGTGTAGTAAGGTTTCGTGTGAGTGTATATATATATTGTGTGTATTTAGGCAGCATTTTCTCATTTATGCAAATATTGTTAAAAATAACAGAATTCGTCTGTTTAATTATACCTTTTTTATCAACAAAATCACATTACGTTAAGCATTTTAAAATGTTGCCACTGGTTTCGTATGTGATGTTATTAATTTTAGATTGCTGTGTTTTTATGTAGATAGCTTCGAGTATTTTTAATTTTTTTTAAATTGGTTTCCGATTTTGTTCTTTGATGCCATCCAGCGTTGCTGAATTTAAATCGTCAACGACTTCTTGGAACAATGCGAAAAACGTTCTCTGCGTGTTTCTCCACCATCCTTTTAAAAATTCTCTTCTTTCTCCAGCTTTTTTGTTCATTTGCTTTTGACACCTGAGGATGATTCGATGAAGAATCGAAAACGTTCGTGAAACCTGTGAAAACTATGGAACATTTATTTTTTTGATTTTAATACAAAAAGACCAGAAAAATTCAAAAAATGAAAAAGGTATAATTAAACCGACGAATTCTGTTATTTTTAACAATGTTTGCATATATATATATATATATATATATATATATATATATATATATATATATGTATATATATATATATATATATATATATGTATATATATATACTTTATGTGGAAATCTTTTATTGTATAATTGAATTAGGTAGCACTCAGCTGTTTTGATATAAATATAGTTCAAATAAATGAAATTTTTTTCGCATTTATTCATTTAGAAGAATCAAAATGGAACACTGCCTAAGACTACAAAGGTTTGACATCAACGCTAACCAAAAGTTAAAAGACTTCATAGGAACCCATAGAGAAAAGCACACTCATTGACAAATAGACATGACAAGTCTGATAACGAATTCTGTCCCCCTTGGTCTTCGGTATAATTTCAGACACCCCCCCTTCCTATAAGTAAATTATCAACTTGTTGCATAAGAATCTGTCAAGCCAAAAACCGAGGTTTTTATCAGACACATACTTGCCACTCGAAAACAGGAAGATGCTGAGTCACGCGACACCACCTAACTCGAGAACTTTAGAACAGTGAGCAATGAATGCAGAGGAAGTCCGGGACAAACATATGATGGATGCTTTATAATTGGCCTTCATTTGAATTCTTTGAAAAGAAAACAATGCCATTAAGAACTACCTATTAGACAGTACACAATTAAAAAGACATCCAAAAACAGTCCATTTACTCCTTCCGTTCCGTTGATATGTTTCAGGAGTTTCACAATTTCCTTGACTCTTCATTTTAGTGTTCAGCGATTTCTCATGACCGCGCTTCTACACCGTGGTCTCTACAAAAACTGCTTATTTTGCGGATTCTTTGTCTAACCAGAAACGCCAGGTGTCGCAAATGTGATAAACTTGAACAAGGTCTGTCAATCTTCACCCGCTCCAGCGACCTCTAATACTTCTATCGTAATATCTGCTATATTTCTGCCGACTGCCTAGAACGTAAATACACTCGACCAAGCCGACAATCAGCTACATCCCATCCATTCACTGTAGAGGTCCCCAGATGCTGAAGAACCTTCTACTCCAATAGCTTCTTTCCTCATGCTACCAGCCTTTGGAATTCCCTCCCTACTCTCCGTTTCCCGACTGTACCGACATGCAGAAATTTAAAACTAATGTGAATAAGCATCTCGCTGCACAGCTCCCAACTTAGGATGACCCCCAAAACTTTCACCCTAATTCTCAGTAACCCCTTACGTCTACAGTGGCAACTTGCCTTGTTTGGGGTGAACTCAGTTAAAAAAAAATATATATATGTTAATGGTTTATACATGGACACCTGTGAGCTACGTGGATTGAAATGTGATGAAAGCTAACAAGTGCCAATCCATTCGACAAAATATCTATGGTGAATGTTTCTTTGTGCGCTCCAGTAATTGGGTAGTGACTAGTCAGATTTCAACTAAAAAATAGTTCTCATATTCCCACAAAACTATTAGTAATGTAGAAATTTTGTCGTTGAATAATACTAGGGCGCAACTTCATCGAGTTTAGCAACACGTGGGTAGAGAAATTCAATTGATTCTCAACACATGTGGAGCCTGCTAAGAATCACCATGTATTGCATTGGCAATACCGCACATGTCAAAAAGTAAGACAGTTAAAAGAACGTGAGGAAAAAACCATTTCATTTATTAATAGTTTGTCTATGACAAATCATAAAGGCATTAAAGGAGGCATGTTATACATGGATTACACATACAATTAAATACATTGTTACCATTAACAAAAGAATGCACAAAGCTATTCCTAAGACGGTTTTAAAAAAAAGTGTATCTGCCAAGCTTACATTTTCCCATGGTGTCTTTTCTGTTAGGCAATGTTTTACAGAGCATCCTGCTTCTTCTGCATTTAGTGAGCAGATAAGGACTAAATCTCGTCTTAATTCTCAATCATGTGTTGGTACAAAAGTTCCCACAAAATTTGGAGTCTAGGCAATAGTTATGCCTCTTAGTAAAATATTACTAAGAGACATAACTATTGTCTAGAAAACGGTTTTTCTCAAAGGTTCCGATACTAGTATCCTAATCTTTATTAAAGGATTCAAACCAAAATTAAAACTGTGTAACCTACCAGGAATCAATGTTCAGTACACATCACTTTTTAGCAACCTAACACCACATTATAGCAGTAAAACCAAGGCGATACTCATATGAGGACAAGCAATTTATGAAAACCAAAGTAACAAGAAGGCGACTCTCACATAATTTCTTCCGATAACTGCAAGAAGAAATAAAATTGCTAAATATTGAATTTATAGTATTTTGAAACTCCGGAGCGCATACCATCAAGTAAAAATCAAGCCAGAAAACCAACCCTATACTGATACCTCCAGAAGTGTACAAGGCCATGCCAGAGGTATTTACCACATGTGCAAAAACTAGTAGGATCCATCCACTATGACTATGCAATCCCTACAGCTACTTACTAAGAAAACAGACCTGTTAAACCTGACATAGTGATACTAGGCAATAGGGAAAGAGTAGCAACCCTTGTTGAAGTCAATGTCCCTAATGATGCTGGCTTAAACAGAGCTGAGAGAGAGAGAGAGAGAACATAAGAGCTACCAGGTTCATAAAAAAGAAATTCAAAAGCTACCTGGCGAATATACCCGGTGAACCAAGTGCAAGAGAGATCCAAACAATTGCGTTTAAAGGAATGGTTAGTTGGAATCTCTGAAATAGCAGATGAATGCCTGGCATCTGGTAGGATGCCCCATCCACAGCAAAAACAAAAAGATAAGAAAATTGAGAGAAAAAAGAGATAAAAAACATCCCTATTTTTAGTATCGATATCTCATATAAATTTTGTCCGTCAATCTGTGTGTCTGTCCGTCAGTCACAATTTTTTAAACGTAATAAATACATTGTGAAATAATGGAGAACACTGCCTTCAGCTAATCTAATATTCCAATCTAATCTAAATATCAATAAATGCAAATCTTTTTTAAGTAACATCAAAACTTTTAAGTCTTACTTAAATATAATGATACAGTTATGCTGTCTTAGAGGTGTGTGTAACCGTCGGATAGCTAGCCTAAACTCTTATCGACAAACAAGACTCTGAGACATAGTGTAGTTTAAACCCATGTTTTATTACTCGCCAAAAAAGGTAAAAACTGAAAAGAAATTTAAAAAAACATGGTCTCAGCAAAATGCGAATACAAAAAATGACAACGAGGCAGGAGACGAGTAATAAAACCTGGGTTTAAACTACAAAACCTGGGGTTAAACTACACTATGCCTCAGAGTCTTGTTTGTCAATAAGAGTTTAGGCTAGCTGTCCGATGGTTACAAGTAGCCCTAAGACAGCATAGTAAAAACAGAGATGCCTAAGATATCAGGATATTTAAGTGGATAGAAATTCCTCCATGTAGATCCAAAACTAAGCAGCTAGGAGGTAGGGGACAGAACACCGGAAAGCCGCTCGCCCGGTGTTGAGGCAAAACAATCCCTTATAAGAAGGAGGGCCGACAAAGGGAGATAAATCTAAGGGACTTATTCTAGGCGAGACAGAAGAACAGTATACATAGTAATCTCTAAACTCTGTCAAACAAACCCCACATTTTTATTTGTATTTTATTTTGAAGTTTCTCATAAATTAATATTCTGTGATATACATTTATAATTGGTATTCTAAAATTTTATTATGTATTTATAATATTTTCCTCGATAGTAATATTATAATTATTGATACAATTAAAGAGATTTTATAAAAAAAAAAAAAAACGATAGCGTTTTAAAAACATTTTAAAACTTTCAGTTTCAAGGAAGATAATTACATGAAAACTTCCGGCGTTGATGTTAAGAGAACAGATACTACACTTTGATCTTAGCCAAAAGGCCAAGGAACAATAAAAAATTATTTTTTTGTGACTAGACATTTTTAAATGAATGAAAAAAAAAACTTGATTTAATCGGAATTTATAAGTGTAGTATCGGTTGTGTTGTCATAAGACCGTCCTTCCAGGAATTACCTCCTCCGTTTTAAAGAGGGTGTGGGGGAATCTTCCCATGTATTGCATCCTCCTTTATATTAAAAATTAAAAAAAAAAACTTTTCTAAATTACTAAATAGTTAAAACTAAAAACTGAAGGGACGAAATACACATTTCCGTTCAGCGTTCAATTGTACTATAGGGATTATTTTAATATGTCGCTTATTTTGTTTGACCTCCGCATGAAATTTATTAATTAGTCTTAAATTGTATTTTTATCCAGAAATAAAATTCTAATTTATTTTTTAAAGACTTGAAAATCGAACTTTAAATACAATGCCTTAATCGCTGGCGGCCATGCTGTAATTTCCTATTATTTTCTTTTGTACTAAACATCTATAAAAAGGAAATAAGTTTTACTTTATTTTATTTATAAAAATATTATGGGGTCTGCGTATGCGCTTAACATTCATAATAAGGTACTTTACTTTCATTTTATTTATAACAATAATATTTTAATATTCATTTTGCTTTAACCACGTTTAACTACGTTTAACTACGTTTAACCACGTTTAACTACGTTTAACTACGTATTGCATGCAGTTCTGTCACAATTATATAATACTCCCAGCCTAGCAAAAATATGCGACCAGAGGGGGAGCATATTTTTTGCTAGTAGATATAAAAATTATGGCAAAAAACCCTGAATGACTTTTGCCAATAAGGTGGATGGAAACCAGGGAGGGGTTCCTCCTCCAGGAGTGATTAAAAACCCTGATGATGATGATTGTGATTATGATTATGATTGTGATTGTGATTGTGATGGTGATGGTGATTATGAATATGATGGTGATTCTGATTGTGATTGTGATTATGATTGTGATGGTGATGGTGATTATGAATATGATGGTGATTCTGATTATGATTGTGATTGTGATGGTGATGGTGATTATGAATATGATGGTGATTCTGATTATGATTGTGATTGTGATTATGATTGTGATGGTGATGGTGATTATGAATATGATGGTGATTCTGATTATGATTGTGATTATGATTGTGATGGTGATGGTGATTATGAATATGATGGTGATTCTGATTATGATTGTGATGGTGATGGTGATTATGAATATGATGGTGATTCTGATTATGATTGTGATTATGATTGTGATGGTGATGGTGATTATGAATATGATGGTGATTCTGATTATGATTGTGATTATGATTGTGATGGTGATGGTGATTATGAATATGATGGTGATTCTGATTATGATTGTGATTGTGATTATGATTGTGATGATGATGGTGATTATGAATATGATGGTGATTCTGATTATGATTGTGATTGTGATTGTAATTATGATTGTGATGGTGATTATGATTATGATTGTGATTATGATTATGATTATGAGTGTGATGGTGATGATAAAACTTAAGAAATTTTAGTTACTGTCAGATATTTTTAACTTCTAGAGTTACATAATATAATAAAAAATAAAAAATGAAAAAAATGTGTTGTGTCTTTTCTTTGTTAACACAAAAAAGATATTTAGGTTGGAATGTTTGTCACAATAGAATAATAATCTTTTCTTGCTTTACCAGTTGCATGTGTCACGGGCCAGTATATTTCTGTAGCAACAAAATTAGACACAAGGTCAGCTTATAATGAGAATCCAGATCCCTAAAAAGGGACACTCTGGACGTGTATAAAAATAGACATGATCGGCCAACTGAACTTTTCTCTCGGGCAAGCAACCATAAACCAAAAGAAGGAGGTAATGCCTGGGAGGTTGGCCTCCTGAGACGGACCAGAAAAGATACTACACTTTGATCCTAGTCTGAAGGCTATGGGTGCATGAATGTAGACCAGGTAAGAACTGGCTTTAGGCAGTTTAACTCGCATGCCCTCGATCTATATTGGGATCAATAAAGCCGACTGATGAACTATTTAGAACTCCAAGCGCTAATTCTACTTCTGCGAGCGATGTTGATGATGATGATGATGATGACGATGATGATGATGATGACGATGACGATGATGATGTTGATGATGATGATAACGATGACGATGATGACGATGATGATGTTGATGAGGATGATGTTGATGACGATGATGATGGTGACGATGACGACGATGACGATGACGATGACGATGATGTTGACGATGATGTTGACGATGATGTTGACGATGATGATGTTGATGGTGCCGACGATGATGATGATGATGATGACGATGATGATGACGACGACGACGATGATGATGATGATGATGCCGATGATGACGATGACGACGACGACGATGATGATGATGTTGCATGTGTTTCGGCCAACTTGTGACATTTACATTTCGTTCACTTTCATACACTCATTCATTCATTTCATACTAAACCCAAAGTATATCTAGTTTTATTATACTAAAGCTGCGTTAATCAAAGTTTGTTTCCCATAGGTTTTTTCTTTTCCTATATATTTTAATCATGCAAAATACATGCTACAATATTCCTCAGTTTTGGGGATTGAGTTATATTTGAAAAACCTTCCATTTTTGATTGTTCTGATCAGCCGCAGTTTTCAAATAACTCATCTCTTACTTTCACTTTCTAGCACTTTCACCCTCTCTCAATGTATGCTGTGTACCCCCCCCCCCCCTTTATTACCCCCCCTCCTCTCTCTCTCTTCTGGTTTATTAACGGTCAAAGGCAATAAAGAAATGAAAGAATAAAAAGATTGGAACAATAATCCACTATAAGCAAAAGGGAATATCACAAAGGCAGTGATACTATTTAACCTGTCGTTGAGGAGAGAACGAGATGGAGATATTAGCAAACAAGAAACTAATTTTGGATTTTGCCTTTTATTTTTTTTTTTTTATATATAACTGACTTTGAACACTTTTTCCTGATTCAAACAAATTAACCTGAGTTCTAGTAGTTTCTATAATTGTCCATGTTTTGCAAAACAATTTTAAACAAACAAAAGCCTTAACAAAAATGGTGAAACTGTGAGTAAATCTAAAATCGTCAAATCGCATAAAACAATTTTAATTTTATATGACAATCTTCTCGACAGATTTGTATTTCAACCGATCGCTGTGGAGACGATTGGAGTGATTGGCTCTGCCACGCGCGACTTCCTCGGCAGCCTTGGTCTATTAATGACGCGCAACACCGGAGACAATCGCGAATTGTCTTGGCTTTACGAGCGCCTCTCTATCGCCATTATTCGTGAAAACGCCTTGAGTCTGTTCTCGGCCTGCCAAGCCAGCCGGACATTCGAAGAAAACTATGGACTGTGATACGATCATATATAAGGAATCGGGATTTCTTGATATTGAACTAAACAATCTCCAAGTGACGAATAAGGGATTTATTAATTATTTATTGAATTATTAATCTTATAGTTTACTTTTTCAACAGTTTATATTAGTTGAGTTTTTTTACTTTAATTTAAGTTTCATTTTTTTAAACTATGCAGTTTGTTTTTTTTAGGTTTTTTTACAAAATTATTTTTTAATAGGATTTCTAAAGTGAAATTTAATTACTAGGGTATCGTTTGGTCATTAAATTATTAATTGAACCAAATTGTTAACTAATTTTATTATGGTAATGTTTTAATCTCTATTTATAAAATTGTCGGATGCAAATTGCTTCAAAAAATTTCAATCTTAAAATACATGAGGATTTGCTAAGAATGTTAATGCCGGAAAGGACTTCCTATTCGACAGTTTAAATGCTTCCAAATTTCTTTCAAATTTCGAAGAGTCACAAAGTAATTCATTCTTTTTGAAATTATTTTTTTTAAATATTAAAATGGATGACTTGTTTACGAAGAAACGAAAGGCATTTTGGTGGATTTAATTTCATGATTAAATTATGTTTTAAATCGGATTTTTTTTTTAAAGTTACTTTTGGTACTTTAAAGTATTTTGATTTCGATAAATAAGGTATTAATAATAAAATAAAAAAATAAGGTGTACATCATGTAGAGGCGAGAAACACACAAAAAATATTAAAATGGCTGACTTGTTTACGAAGAAACGAAAGGCATTTTGGTGAATTTAATTTCATGATTAAATTATGTTTTAAATAGGATTTTTTTTTAAAGTTACTTTTGGTACTTTAAGGTATTTTGATTTCGATAAATAAGGGATTGATAATAAATTTTTAAAAAAGTAATAAAGTTGTAGGTCACGTAGAGGCGAGAAACACAGACACACAGACCCATGAGAAGTCGTCATGCAATTCTATTAATATAGAGATTATGGAACTACATGTAGTCATGTGTTTATTGTTTTATGTTTTCAGACTCATGTTATGTATGTCAAGTCAAATTGATTGAGCCACTAAATCTTTAATTATTATTCAAAGGCTGAGCATGCCAATCAACTCGGTTTGTCTCAAAGGATATTATGCAATTGATCCTATCTGTGTCACATGCAATTAGATGAATCAAAGGTCATGAATATTAGAAACAAAACAGAAATTGTATACGAAAAAGATTCAATGCGAAAATAAATCCCAATGATATTAATTTATTTAGTATGCCACTTTTGGTATATTTATTTTTATCGATAATCCCACTTCAACTTTTAATGAATGAAAAAAACAATTATTCTCCAATCTATAATAAAGACCAATGTGTATTTATTTGTATATATATATATATATATATATATATATATATATATATATATATATTAGCCTGGAGACTCCCCCCCCCCCCCGGGATGAAACGCGGGAGCCTCTGTGTATCTGAATTGCCATAAATATATTTTCATAACTTACTACCTAGCTCTACTTACATATCGAGCACTGTTGAAGTAAATACTGAAAATTGATACATAAAAAATTATATCCCCCTATAAAATTGTATGTGGATACATGAAATTATATATATATATATATATATATATATATATATATAGAGAGAGAGAGAGAGAGAGAGAGAGAGAAAAGAGAGAAAAGAGAGTAGTGCAGTTCCAACAAGAGAAAAGTATAGATGTAAAGGAGTAAGGCTACCAACATTTGTAAAAAGATTTTTCAACATTTATTTTTTATTTTATACAACGCGTTTCAAGCGGTGGTCTGCTCTCATCAGATATGTAAATCCATACATATCTGATGAGAGCGGACCACCTCTTGAAACGCGTTATATAAGATTATAAAATGATAAAATAACAAAATAAAGAAATAAATGTTGAAAAAAACTCTTTATAAATGTTGGTAGCCTTACTCCTTTACATATATATGTATATATATAGGCAGCATCTTCTCTTGCAGGCAAATATTGTTGAATATAAGAGACAACTCATGTCTAGATATCCTTTGGTAAATCCTTTCAATAGTCCGAATTAGGATCTTAGTTTTGGAGGGGAATTGGCTGATGAATTTGCCATAGTCTAGATGTGTGTCCCAAGTACTTTCAGACCCATCCGGGTCCATCTTCAGGGGAATGAGGTTAATCAGGTACAGATCATGTGTTAGTATTTATAGAAGATTAGAATATAGTACTAACAAACAAAAACTCCATATATTAGAGTCCTATATATAAAAACCAAAAAAACCCTAATTAATAGAATTAACTTTAATACCAGTAATAATATGCTAAAATGTCTATAATTCTAACTATAGTTTCGTACTTATTACATAATTCCCGCCAAAACCTTCTATGATACTAACACATGGTCTGTACCTGATTATCCTCATTCCCCTGAGGATGGATCCGTGTACTTGGCAGGGGAATAAAGTCACAATAGCAGGAACAAGTTAACAATGATTTCAAAGTAAATTAATAATCCTTAGGAGGGTAGCCATGTTCGTGGCAGGGGAATAAAGTCACAATAGCAGGACCAAGTTAACAATAATTTCAAAGTGAATGAATAATCCTTAGGAGGGTAGTCGTGTTCTTGGCAGGGGAATAAAGTCACAATAGCAGGAACAAGTTAACAATAATTTCAAAGTGAATGAATAATCCTTAGGAGGGTAGCCGTGTTCTTGGCAGGGGAATAAAGTCACAATAGCAGGAACAAGTTAACAATAATTTCCAAGTGAATGAATAATCCTATGGAGCTCGCTCCGATTTACTTGCTCTGATTACAGATTGACGCATGCGCGTTAAGCCACGGTTCACTTCCGGTCCTCATTGATAGTGGTTCTTACTCCCGCTATCAATGACGTCACCAGTTCTGTGTATTTTGCTGTCTTCCTTTGTTTCTACTTAATTATTTTCGTCTGTTTTATAATGTAATCTTTCTGTTTTATTATGTTAATAAAGTTAGTTATTATTTCAATCTGTTTTCATCGTATATCCCCCGCTGAGGTCTTTGTTCCCGCCGGACATCTATGAATATTCAAGACGACGTTTGACTTTATTTCATTATATTTCATAATGGTTGGTGTCCTCATTTATTCTTGTGCAACGCTGGGGGTGTTAGCAAATGTAAAGAAATCTTTGTAAAAATGAGAAACCATTTGAAAAATTTTAAAATCTAAATGCTATAAAATTTGTGTTTTCAAAAAAACTGATTTTAGGTTTTCGTTTAACTTGAACTAATTATTATTCGACTTCGAAATTTAATTCAAATATTTTGCCACCATTTTGATCTGAGAACAGTAAGTATAAAAAAGATTCTATTCAATTGTAAGATTCGTTAGCAGAATACATGATAACAATACATGATAATAATACATGATAATAATACATGATAATAATACATGATAATACCACATGATAATACCACATGATAATAATGCATGATAATAATACATGATAATAATACATGATAATAATGCATGATAATAATACATGATAATAATACATGATAATAATACATGATAATAATACATGCTAGTAACTGTTTTACCAGTAAGAGCAAAGTGTAACATCTGTTCTGATGATACTAAACTTCAACTTTTTAATCCTCGACCAATAAAGGAGAAATCATTCTAGACTGAGATAATTTTTATTTTTGTTCCAATCTATAGTGCTCTTTTTTGGGGGAACTGGATTTTCCCCACATTAAAAACCGACCTTGTGTCTAACTCTGCCCTCGTGGGGAGGCAAGTAAATAAGAACAGTTTTAAATGAGTTGAGATACAAATTTTTAAAAGTTATCACGGAAAGATATGTCGACAGAACAAATGAGATATGTGGTACTGTGGAAGCATGTCCACATATCGCATGATGCTGGTGCAATAGGTTCTTTAAATGAAAGAAATGGCCTAAGATGTTGTTTAAAAGAAAGTAAAGTGTTCGACCATAGTCGAGGGCGACCCGAAGGTTCCCTTTTGATTGGCTACTATGCTAAGATGTAGGGGAGGACGCCACTCACCCTTGATCCTCATCTTAGAATGCTGAGTGTTTAGAAAGGGGCATCGGGCATTTTTAACAAGAGCCAACAAAACAAAAAAAGGATGAAAAAAAAACAAATATGCAACAAATAAATGTTACCAAAGGCAAGATAAGTTACTCTTCTATCTACCTGGATAAGTTTATTTGTGTTTTAACTTATTTTAAAGGGATTTTTTTTTGTTTAGAACAAACTTGGTGTCCACATGTTTAATTAGAACGCAAAAAAGAAAAATGGCTGAGATTACAGTCTCAATAATCGCTCAAAAAACGAAAATTAAACAAAATATTGGTAGAAAATTACATTTTCCCATGATTGGTAACATTTATTAGAAGTGTTTCTAACACTATTTTGTTTATTTTTTGATTTTTGACCGATTATCAACGGTCCTTATACATTTTAACTGAACAGGTGGAGAATAGGTTTGTTTTGAACAAGAAAACGCTTTAAAATAAGTTAAAACACAAATAAACTTATCCAGGTAGGGAGAAGAGTAACTTATCTTGCCTTTGGTAACATTTATTTGTTGCCTATTTGTTTTTTTCACCCGTTTTTTTGTTTTGTTGTTAAAAATGCCCGGAGAATCAAGTACTATTTTTTGAGTCGCTGGTATGACTCGACTGAAGATTGAACCCTGGTCTCCCGGTCCATTAGGAACACTCTAACCATTATGCCAAATGGGCCGCTGATCTAAGATGGTGTCGCTTATGTTGAACCTGAACATGCGTGCAAGATTGAATATCCCGTGCCGATCTCTGAACAGGTCAGTCATGTGACTATCATTCAGTCTCGTTTTGATAAACTTTCACAGAGATGTGACGCACATCATAATTGAGCAAACACTTTTTAATACAAAACTAAATTATATGTAACCACACATAAATATTCATATTTAATCATTGTTCTCGTGCATCATGAGTTTTGCTTTGTGCATCATGAGTTTTGCTTCGTGCATCATGAGTTTTGCTTTGTGCATCATGAGTTTTGCTTCGTGCATCATGAGTTTTGCTTTGTGCATCATGAGTTTTGCTTCGTGCATCATGAGTTTTGCTTTGTGCATCATGAGTTTTGCTTCGTGCATCATGAGTTTTGCTTTGTGCACATCTGAAACAGAGAAAGAATTTGCTTTTCTTGTCATGAAAATCTATCTGCTTTATTGATTGTTTTTAATTATCATTTTGTGACCGACAAGTAGAATTTCAACAAGAATACTTTGTCCTGCAATGTCTTTCTCATTCTCGGATACTGGCACAAAAGCATTTCTGTTGTGCATTGAAATATCTGATGTGGGCGTTAGAGGCATTCCAGCATTTCTCTTAATTCCGTGTTTCTAGATATTATTCGTATTATTTCAGTGAGTTGGTATTTGTTCTTTTTCTGTCCTCAGCGAACAAACAACCATGTCACCGCGAGAATGGTTTGACATTTTCAGAAAAGCTGAGTTAGAAGTGTATTGAGAGATGCATCATGAACAAGTCATTCTGTTCAATCTTAATACCATTGTAGCGACGAGATGATGATCGCCGATTTGTCTGAGACCCATAGACAAACAAACGGTCATCTTTCCGCTTTAGCGAATACAAGCGATCTATTAACGGCGTGTAGATTGAGAGGGTAGCTCAAAGAGAAATCCTTTTGAAGACCGAAGTGATCGAACGATCAAGTAGGTTTAACAATAACAACATTTATTTTGTGTATGATGTGAAAGAGATGCTGTACACATGTATAAAGACTTGAAAGAGAGATGTTTATTTGTATCTGGTTTGGGCTGATTGTTAAAAAGTGAGAGAGATGTAATGTATCTATGCAAGTAAAAAATGGATACGTATGGAGTGTCGATAGGATGGTTACTTTACCCATCTCTCAGGACATGTAAATATGACATCTCAGGTAAAAAAGATAATCTGTGCAAAAAGAGACGAGCGGGCGTCCTTTTGTTTTGGCCATTCATGAGAAAAAGGGAAGAAGATAGTCATGTGACTGATGTCACACTGTCCAGAGCTAAGTGCAGGACATTCAAACTTCAAATTTGTTCGCTACACCATAAATAGCGAGCAGCTGTGTAGGGGGAAGAATGAATAGCTTAAGAAGCACTCTAGAGTAGTTTTATTTTTTGTCTCCCTACTTAAAATGTTATAAACAATTATATAAAGTCGCTTTTAACAGTAATAAAAAAAATTAATTTTAAAAAAAACGTTACTGCACATGTGCATTAATATAGCCCAAACTTAAGTTCTGAAAAATTTCTGCTTTTTCAAAATCGCTTTTAAATTTGTAAACTTTATGCTTCATCAAATATATAATTATTGAATAAATAATTTATAAAATATATAATTTATTGAATAAACACTGAAAATTCCATTAAAATTTGAAAGTTCTCTGATTTTGTGTGATAAAAAAAAGCGCTAGATCCATCCTAAGATGGAGTACTGTTATCATATCTGGGGAAGTTCTGTTCAGCGCATTCTTTTTGCCTTGACAGATTACAAAACCGAATTGCAATCTAGTGAGGGATGATCCCTTCACTTCCCTATAGTTCCTTTCACACAGAAGAGAGATTGCTAGTCTCTCTCTGCTGTATTGTTATGTTCATAGTAGGTGCTCGACAAAGATTACATCTGAAAAGATTCAGATGTGACAAAGATTACATCTGAAAAAATTCAAATATGATAAAGATTCAAATGTGACGAAGATTACATCTGAAATGACTCAAATGTGACAAAGATTACATCTGAAATGACTCAAATGAGACAAAGATTACATCTGAAAAGATTCAAATGTGACAAAGATTATATCTGAAATGATTCAAATGTGACAAAGATTACATCTGAAAAGATTCAAATGTGACAAAGATTACATCTGAAAAGATTCAAATGAGACAAAGATTACACCTGAAAAGATTCAAATGAGACAAAGATTACACCTGAAAAGATTCAAATGTGACAAAGATTACATCTGAAAAGATTCAAATGTGACAAAGATTACACCTGAAAAGATTCAAATGTGACAAAGATTACATCTGAAATGACTCAAATGAGACAAAGATTACATCTGAAAAGATTCAAATGTGACAAAGATTACATCTGAAAAGATTCAAATGAGACAAAGATTACATCTGAAAAGATTCAAATGTGACAAAGATTACATCTGAAAAGATTCAAATGTGACAAAGATTACATCTGAAAAGATTCAAATGTGACAAAGATTACATCTGAAAAGATTCAAATGTGACAAAGATTACATTTGAAAAGATTCAAATGTGACAAAGATTACATCTGAAAAGATTCAAATGTGACAAAGATTACATCTGAAATGATTCAAATGTGACAAAGATTACATCTGAAAAGATTCAAATGTGACAAAGATTACATCTGAAAAGATTCAAATGTGACAAAGATTACATCTGAAAAGATTCAAATGTGACAAAGATTACATCTGAAAAGATTCAAATGTGACAAAGATTACATCTGAAAAGATTCAAATGTGACAAAGATTACATCTGAAAAGATTCAAATGTGACACGGTAGCTGGAGCCATGAAAACGGTTAAAAGAAATGAAAAAAAAAAGAAAGTAAACCTTGATAAGAAATGTACTTTTTCGCAGGATTGAAATATCTAGAAAAAGGGACACAGGTTGGAATCGGAAATTTAAAACAAAAACAACTAAAAACATTTTCTCACAGTCAGAGTCAAAACACACTTTGAGAAAGGGATTTATGATATTGGCTATGGTTAGAGTGTCAGAAAATTTGTGTTGACAAGTGCAGAATGAGACAGCTGTTTTTTGGGAGGTGAGAAAAATGACATGTTGTTGATGTCAGGGATGTGGTGTGGGGAAGTGAAATGAGAAACTGATAATGTGGATTCTCAGAATTATGTCCAAAATTGTCATGAAATAATAAGGCCAGCCATAAAGTGACAGGTGGTCGTGATTGACAGTCGAATAAATGGACGAAGGCAAATAGTAGGAGACAAAGTAGGTGGACTGATTAAGACAAGTCCACTTGCTTGGAGGTGTCGTAAAGGTGACAGACCTTTGTCATCTTTACGACACCTCCAAGACCCTGCTAGGCTCGAACCCCAAAATAATGAGCTGCATTTTGCAATTCAGAGACTCCCTTTTGTTTGGCCGGATGGAACCAAGAGATAAAGAACTCGGAATTGAGTTGCTCAAATGGTTGACTAAATTACACGACTTATAACAAGCCGTTCCGACAATTTGAATAAACTTGATGAAAAGTTGATTCTAAGAGCCCATCGAAAAGCAGTGAAGATTAATTCCTAAATACAAACAAAGTTGATGTTTAATTCATGTACAGCTGAGTTGGGTTTTTTTACTGATAGTGTACATTCTTTTTTCCTAGAATATTTGAGTTATTTTCGATTTTGTTCCCGTATTTATGCCAAACTGTGCCTTACACATCGGAATCGAGACTTCTGATCTTAATTGACAATAATGGGAGAAGTTTTCGACTGATCAGCGAAGACGTTTCAACACCACCAGAGAGACGATATTCAACTCTACATTTACGATGTCTTGAGAATCAAAAATGGCCAAATTCGGTGATGTCACTGGAGTTTGGGGGTGCACAAACATGTGGCTGCAAAAGTTTGTATGACCTTATTCTGTAAATGATGAGTAAGAAGATCACGAGACAAAGGCAGATTAAATATTCTAAACGCTAGAAGAAAGTCACTTCAAATCTTCCACAAAAACTAAAAGACCCCCCCCACCCCCACCATCACCCTTCCAACTAAAACACACAACCACTTTTACACTGCCGTAACCAGATATGGTTTCAGGATTGTGCAATCTACCTCGCTCATAATTAAAAACATTTTCAATAAACACAAAAACACTGGCAATAGTCCAAACCACAAGCAGGCATATACAGTATCCTGTGCAGTGACTGTCATAAGTTCTACATTGGTAAAATCCAGTGCCCCCTCAACAAAAGAATATATGAACATAACAGGGGTGGGTGTTCGGAGGAGGAAGAAGAGGTGTCATGACGATGTGTATACAGTGAAATATGAAGATGATTTAACTTTGTTTATCCATGGTTGGAATTTAAAACCTGTTCAGAAAGGATAATTTTATCAATAGCGAGTGAAACTGAAGCGCTGCTTGATATAATTTTTTGATTGTCAGATAAGACTCGATTCTAGGAGACATCTTTGGTGGGTATCGTGTGCAAATTTAATTATTGAAGCTTAATCGAAATTAAATTTTTGGTTAAAAATTAACATGTGCGAACACAAAGTGTTTCTGGTGTCACCTAGTTTTACGGATCTGTTATGTTCATATATTCTTTTGTTAAAGGGGCACTGGATTTTACCAATGTAAATAAATATAACTCCATGCATTTTAGCCTGAAGATCCCCCCCCCCCGGAGATGAAACGCAGTAGCCTCTGTGTAGCTTAATTGCCATAAATATATTTTCATAACTTACTACCTAGCTCTACTTATGTATCGAGCACTGTTGAAGTAAATACTGAAAATTGATACATAAAAAATTATAGCCCCTTATAAAATTTTATGTGGATACATGAAATAGTAATATATATATATATATGAGAAGAATGTTGTAGTTTGCTTGAAGCATTGTGCGTAATATGTAATAAGTATTGTTAGAAGGCAGAGACAATGCGTTGGTTAGGTGACACCGGCAGTACGTGAAATGGTAAATAATCACAATAATGACAATATTGAGGAATCAATAATTTTCAAATAATTTTATTATATTTACCAGTGTTAAGTTCGGACCATGATGGTAGGGTGGTGCGTCTTCCTTTTTTTTAAATTTAAGTTTTCGGGGGAATCCCCCATCCTCAGAAAAAATATATCCACTCATCGGTGTGTGGCTATGCCGGAAATTACGGTTTGTTTCGGTTCGCAAAAACTTTTTTTTTTATGAACGTTGAGGTGTGACTAGATTAAGTGGTTTGGTATAGTCAAATATTGTTAAATTATTTTGTCAGTGATGATGATTATTATTATTATTATTATTATTATTATGTGTAGTGTTTAGAAGTATTCTATTTAATCATTATTGTTCGGGCCATGTGCATGGTATTTGACGTATTGTGCGTCCGATTGGGGAAGGGAGGTAACTCGAATGGATTAAGCTATGTTTGTTGGAGTTATGTCCCTTGAAAGTGTTAACTAGTTTGACTCATCCCATTAATTAATTTATTTTAATTCTTTGTTTCATTTGTTTATCTAATATTATTACAGTAGGTATCTGTTTGTTATAATGTGTAAGGTGATGCTTGTTGTGTGGGGGTTATACTAAAAAGTTGAAATTGAGCTCGGCTCTGCTGTTTAATCTTGGGTTAAATTGTCTGATTAATATTGATTCTTTGAGTATGTATATGTATACATATATATATATATATATATATATATATATATATATATATATATAAGAGAGAGAGAGAAACCTCCTGGTGTAGCCTTAACGATCTTTCTTCTCATCTGTTTTCATGCCAGTTGAGGATGCGTCCTCGACAATAAATCCGACAAACCAGCAGCTGCCTTGGAACACCAGATCCTTCGTTATCGATTTGAAGTTGGGTCTGGTTTGGCCCCACAAGAATCACTCTTACTCACATGCATTATTCCTAATTTGATTTGATGATATTTACAATCGCCAGAAGTGGACCAACCGGGGAATGCCGACGGGTCCATTCATGACTATTTTTGTACACAACTAGAGTGGCCCCCTCGTGGGAGCTGTTTTTCCCCCAGCTTCCGGCCTTGTGCCACACGTCTTGCAGTAAATAAGGCTCACAGTGTGCTCTTTCTCATCTACCACTCCTTTGCCACCGTGACAGCTGACATCTTGCCCAGGGAAAGTTTATGGGTAAATGAATAGAAGAGCTTTTAAAGACGTTGTTTACTTTGTTTTTTATGACGATAATGTGCGCACTTTGTTTGACTACACAAAGAAATCGATTGTTTTTTGTATCTTCAGAAAAACAAATTATCATTTCTTATTTTTAAACGTATGAATGAAGTAGTGACAGTTTATTTCAAAAATCGCCTATTTCATTCCAATCGATTTTCTTTTATATTATATTAGCTACAGCCATTTCTAGCTAGAAAATAATGAGACATTAAGAATGGACATATTAAAGGGAGATAAACTTGTCAGGGTTAATTGCGAGAGTTATGTCCCCTGGGCTTCCAACAAGAGACAGAGATTCTGTGATTACGCATCCATTTTAGCTCCCACCTTAAACGTCATTTAATTAGTAAATCCTCTTCTTCCAATTGTAAAAAGTAAATAAATAATTAATTATTGACCATACCTAAGTTCTTCATTCAAATTTTTTCTCATATTTTTGTTTGTTAACTCACATTTACATATTCAAATTTACACCCACTCAAGTAGCCGACACGGTCACTTCAAATTAAGTGAAAGCTAAAAAAATAATTCCTTAACAGAGTTTTCCTTTTCTCATTGGGGTGTGGGGGGTGTGGGGTGCTGATAGATAAATAAATCGAAGTGCTTTTCTTTTCGTTATTGCACGGCAACTATTCTTTTCTTTCTTACGTATGAATCAAATAACGATTTCTGTTTTTAGAAAGCGTTGATTAATAATAAATTTAGTGTTATCTCCCCTGTATCTGTCCACGTGTATAAAGCATGTTTGGTACAAAATTGTACGCAGCTAACGCCTCATTATATACACATTTTTAAAAACTTTTTCCTTTAAATACAACAATTCAATTTGCTTTCAGGAAATTTTCCTAAACAAATAAGATGTACTGTATTACTAACGTCATGTGTATATGAACACACAACACCATAACAATAAAAGTTAACTTTTAAAATCGCATTTAACAAAATATTAATTATTTTTCTTTGAAGAGCACGGATAAACTTTCGTTTTGAGGGTAAATTATTGTTTTCTTTTCTTTTTGATTTAGCCTTTCAAATAACATCGAGTTTTCTTCTATATTAGGTAAAAGATAAAAAAAAAAGGTATCTTTCTTTTTGAATATGTAATAAAATATCTTTGATTTTAGAAATTAAATTTAAACATTTATTCCCTCCCCCCCCTCTTGCCAATGCTGGGTAACCCGACTAGTATATAAACAAGGTGTTTGGAAAATGGCTGACCACCACCTACAAAACTGCTAAACTTCTTTCTGAACAACAGTAGTGATTTAGACAATCCTGTTCTAATGTAGATACCTTAAAAGTCGTCTCTGAACACATATACAATACCCTAGATAAAGCAGGTGAACACATATACAATACCCTAGATAAAGCAGGTGAACACATATACAATACCCTAGATAAAGCAGGTGAACACATATACAATACCCTAGATAAAGCAAGTGAACACATATACAATACCCTAGATAAAGCAGGTGAACACATATACAATACCCTAGATAAAGCAAGTGAACACATATACAATACCCTAGATAAAGCAGGTGAACACATATACAATACCCTAGATAAAGCAGGTGAACACATATACAATACCCTAGATAAAGCAGGTGAACACATATACAATACCCTAGATAAAGCAGGTGAACACATATACAATACCCTAGATAAAGCAGGTGAACACATATACAATACCCTAGATAAAGCAGGTGAACACATATACAATACCCTAGATAAAGCAAGTGAACACATATACAATACCCTAGATAAAGCAGGTGAACACATATACAATACCCTAGATAAAGCAGGTGAACACATATACAATACCCTAGATAAAGCAGGTGAACACATATACAATACCCTAGATAAAGCAGGTGAACACATATACAATACCCTAGATAAAGCAGGTGAAGCTAGTGCTTGAAATATCCAAAGCTTTAGACAAGGTCTGTCATGAAGGTCTTCTCATGAAAATTAATTTGTACAGTATTACTGGACGAATATTTAATATAATCAAATCCTTCTTAGATAAAAGGATCCAGAACATCATCGGTGGGCAGACATCTAAACAACATGACATGTGTGTGTGCTTCAGTGGTCGATTCTTGGACCCTAATTATTACTGATTTCACATATCCAAAGCAATGGCTGAATCCGTAGAAAATGAGCTCCAGTCTTTAGTAAAATGGGGTCCAAAATAGCTCCTTTCCTTTAACAATTATAAGAAACCTTTCCAACCAACGATTGCCATCGCTGATAGCACCTTTCCTGGAAGTCTGAAATTCAAACTCCTCAGCCTAACATTCACAGGTAACATGAATTGGAACAAATACATAGACTGCCAAGTCTGCTGCAAAGAAGGTAAACTCCCTTTACCGAGCTAGAAAACTTCTCACACCTGCCACTATCCTATATCTCTACAAAGCCAACATTCACCCTTGCATGGAGTGTTGTTGCCACATCTGGGCTGGTGCACCAACCACTAGTCTCTTCCCGTTTAGACAAGGTTCAGAAAAGAGCCTCTAATCTAATAGGTCCCACAATGTGTACCATTGCCGCAATGTTGCATCCCTGTTTTACAAGTATTTCAACAGAATGTGCTCTGATGAACTTTGCTGTACTTGTGTCCTCTCAATGTAAATATCTCAGACTAACCTGACAAGCAGCAAAATCTCACCCCTTCACTGTATAGGTCCCCAGATCCCGGAAAGCTTTCTGCTCTAATAGCTTCTTTCCTCGAATAAACAACCATATATATATCAAGACAAGGGGATATATATCAAGAATCGGTACTGTTATAGATGACACGCCTGATTTCCGTGACTTCACGTCGACAACAATCGGGCATGTCGCGGAAGCGCCCGAGCGCTGACGGAATAATATCATATTTTTCTTTCTTTTATCTTATAAAAACATTGAGAAAATATTACCCCCTCCCAAAAAAAACATCATTTTCACAAAAAAAAATGATTTTAATTTATGTATTTTTTCTTTGAATTTATTCTCCTTATATTAGCGTCTGCCAGTCTTCCAGTTAGAGCTTGGCAGTTTGAATGCAGGGCTTGGCTATGGCTAAGAACGGGAGCCCTAACCCTAACGGGAACTTTAAACCCTAACTCATTTTTCTTTCTTTCTTTTATGTTAGCAAGAAGAAAAAAAAGAAAAACAGCGAAACAAATGAAAAAGAAAACATTGAAAAAATTTTCTTTCTACACATTTGATTGAAAATGATTCATTTGACCCCCCACCCCCACCCCACCTTACAGTTTGTTCGGTTTTTATCTTTTTATCTATGTATTTTTTCTTTGAATTTATTCGTCTTATATTATCGCCTGCAAGTCTTCCATTAACGCTTGCCGTTTTTTGTCTCGGCAACTCTAGGGCGCTTCCGCGACCTGCCCGATCGTTGTCGACGCGAAGTCACGGAAATCATGCGCATCATCTAGAACATCACGAAAGAATCTACTAACTCACAAGTTTAAATATGCCCCCACACATGCTAAACAACATTTCTAAACAAACCTACCCAAAAGACAAACTGCCTGAATAAATAATAAATAAAAATCATTCAATAAACCCCATCTCTAATTAAACAATAACTAACAACAGGCAGCCATTTAAACACACAGGATATCTTTTGTGAGGGAACAAAAAAAAAAATGAAAACTGTCAAAGTTCGTTCATTGAACTGTTCTTAAATCGAATTTTGGAATTTTCGATAACAAAGAGGGACTGACAAATCTGTCTGCGATGACCAGTCGAATTTTATTCTAAATCCAAGATTAATTGATGAAACCCGGTGATCCCCAACAGACACTGTAATGGATAGTATTTAAATAACATATATATATATATATATATATATATATATATATATATATATATATATATATATATATATATATATTGTTGAATATAAGAGACAACTCATGTCTAGTTATCCTTTGGTAGATCCTTTCAATAGTCCGAATTAGGATCTTAGTTTCGGAGGGGAATTGGCTGATGATGCAAATTATGGCAAATTCATCAGCCAATTCCCCTCCGAAACTAAGATCCTAATTCGGACTATTGAAAGGATCTACCAAAGGATATCTAGACATGAGTTGTCTCTTATATTCAACAATACTTGCCTGCAAGAGAAGATGCTGCCTATATATATATATATATATATATATATATATTAGTGTTGGGACGATTAATCGGGAATCGGAAAAATCAAAACTTTTTGGGGTATAAGAATCAGTATCGGAAAAATTTGTGCCTATTTTCCGATACCAAAAACGTTTCTTTTAATTGTTTTTTTTTTGTTTGCTTTTGTTTAAAATTTAATTTTCCATTGATGAAATGATAAATATTGATTGATTTTAAACAAAAATCTATAGATCCACAAGTGTATTTTTACGTTTGCGAAAATATATGCACATATTACATGGGTTTTTACGGTAATCCGAAAATTTAAAACAAAATACAGCAACTCTGTAGCTAAACATTTAGAGATTTTAAAAGAATCGGAATCGATAATTATATCGGAATCGGGAATTCAGAACAGAATGAGTAATTGTATCGGAATCGGGGAAAAACATTAGAATCGTCCCATTACTAATATATATATATTTATAATAAATAAATTCACGTTCAACATATTTAACATCCGAGTAAATTTGCTAGTTTTTATGATCTAATTGGTCTCAATTTAAATCCAAAATATTGCTGAACTACATTTATTGATACATTTGATTCAGTTAAGTATTGTGAGGACAATTTTGTAGTGAGCCGTGTTTCTTGGTCACCATGTTATATTCATGAATACATAATATAATCAACTTATTGATCGAGGTGTTGTCACTGTGTATGTTTTAGATTCAGGCCAGCATATATCAATAGCAATAAAAAAGAGATATCCCAATTTGTGTTTATGATAAATCTATATACAATATCTAGTTTGAAAAATCAATAGCATAACTTCAAGATTGTGTTCTATATGTGCAAAAAAAAAAGCTTGTGTGTGCGTGTTGCTTTTGCAATAGACCTCAATTACTGATTTCTTTTGTGATCCATTTTTTTCTCTGCATAGTCTCTGGTTTGTGCTAATCATATTTATCTGTATTTGGTCTGTTGTATTCTATTATCTGAAATAAGAAGGGTCAATATTCGCAGGATGCCGACCGGGTTCCCCATGTTGGCTATCAAAGGAGCCCCTGCTGATTATGATGCTCAGATCTTTCTTCTGATCCCCACGGCTTTTATATTTGTTTGGTGTCACTTTTTCATGGTTTTGTTGGTGTATCTGGCAACACCAGGCCCAGGCTTATTTTACGTGTGATCTTGTCACACTTATAGCGTTTATCTATTCCATATGTAGAAGTAACAGTGCACTATCACACATATTGTACGTGTTAGACGTTTACAATAAAGAATGTCGATCAGTATTTGTTACAATGACCTATAACTTGGAAACCAAGCGTTTCCAGACCTGTTATTTATCTACCTCCCACAGCGGTAAGATGTGACACAAGGTCGGAAAAGTGGGATTTGAAACGCCAACGCCCGAGAAGGTGAGCACTCTGGCCATTAAAAATTGCCTGGGCAGCCCCGTCGGCATTCCCCGGTAGGGGCGCCTCGGGCAGTAAGCAATAAACTTACTCCTCCCCAAAGAGGGGAGGCAAAGCCTGGGAGGGTGGACCTCCTAGAACTGCACAGGACAGACCCATAGACAGGCGTAAAACAAGCCCTGAAGGCCAAGACAACACCAGTCTATAGGGTGTAGTATCCATCGGAACAGATACTACACTTTGAAAAATTTATTTGCAGAAAATACATGTTAATATTCAAAACAAATTCGGCACAAGGCCATCAAAAGTGTGGGGGTGGGTGTCGTTGGTCATCCTTTGTCTAAGGTAATAAAATTGTCTATCCTACTCTTAACTAGAATCATCTCAGTCACCACAATACCACATTTACTCTAGGGGCCGTCCTACTTAGGCTATTATAAAATAAGTTTGCAATCTTAAAATTTTCCGTAGGTTTTTTTTTTATATAATAAAATAAATAAATAAATAGATAAATAAATAAGGTTATATTTACAGAAATTCATTGGAGTATAATGGGGTAGGGAGAAAAGCAAAACCCAGTTAGTAAGACCCTCCTAACCCTTTCTAAATATTAGACTGCCCACTGTTTTCCGGTTTGTTCTGAACCAAAAACAAGCAGGTTCGTCTCTAAATGGGAGTGGGATCTAAGTGGGAGAAAAAGAAAGTGGGGGATGGAGTTTGGAGAGTGGGTGGTGCCCTTCCAAGATAAGTGCAAGTTGGGGTGGGGCTGAGGGCAAAAAATTGAAAGTCGGGAGTGGGCATCTATTTCTATTACCAGGAGGGTGGGGTAACTCATTCATTCAACTAGATAAGAGGCTAAACTTACCCAAAGGGCTGGGGTCCGACTGGACAAGGAACCGTGCACGCCATGCTCAGGCCGGGAACACGTACTCGTACTTGACTCCTTTTCGAACCAGACCTATATACATAAATCTAACATAATCCTAAAGTTATGCCATCTATTTGTCAAACACCCGTATATATATTAATCCATTGCAATTTGATGATTTCTAGTTCAATTTTTCAAAAGTCCTCGCTACATATCCTTATAGAAACTTGCCTGACATCTGATTATTATTCTCTTAACAAGTTGACTCGATCACAATGTATTTTTTTTTAATACTAAATTTCTTAACAACTGTTTAAGATTTTCAATAATATTTGAATGTATATTGTTTGGATATAAAATATGTCGACAGATTTTGTTTAAATTTACGCAGTTCTTATGTTTATCTAAATCATAATATGCTCATGTTCGTACGTACGTTATCACCGATGCCCTCTTTTTAAAAGGTGAGATTGCCGAACAAATAATAATACAGAATTATTAAAATTGAAAATAGAAGCCTTTATTAATGCAAGATTAATTTTTCATTTTTTTTTTTTTTTCGGAATAATATTCCATCATCAGAGTAGACCAGTATTGTGTCATTTTTTTTCAAAAAATAAAATAAACAAGTTTTTTTTTGTTTTTTTGATATAATAAATCTTTCTCACCAAATAACTAATAACTGTAGACGCTGCTCTCCAGAACGTTGAGAGATATTACTTATTTTTATCTATAAAATAATATGCTCAGGCATTTTTTGCTTGTGCATACATTATAATCATTCCCCCTCTTTTTTTTTTTAAATAAGATGACCCAAAAGTTTTACATTTAATAAAGCAACTATATCTGACGAAAAACGAAATATGCTAAATGCGTTGGGCATTTGAGGACATATTTTATGACAGCCATTTATTAATTTAAGGGAAATATTATTATTAACAGTAAACTTTGCAGATAAATGAAGAAAGCAACCGTGGAATTTCCAGGGGTCGTGCTAGTTATAATATAATACACCAACTACACAATAAATTAAATGTCTTTAAATCCTGTAGAATTTTGAAATTCATAAAAAATATTAAATTATTGCCACTTATATTGCTTCTTTTTTTTTAAATATACTAGACCACCCGTGACCCGTTGAGTCAGTATTTATTATATATATATATATATATATATATATATATATATATATATATATATATATATATACTTCTTTGTAATATAGCAGGGAAAATCCCAGCAGAGTGTTTGATTAATCGAGAATTAAAATTAAAATTAAAAATTAAGAGCGTAATATTTATTTATTTTGGTACAGAAAAATTAGTACAACATTCGTACCGTCGGTTTCAAACACAAAAGGACTTAGCCATCCGGCTCTTTTCAGCTTCTGTTGTCGGAGATGACAACAGAAGCTGAAGTCCTTTTGTGCTTTAAACCGACGGTACGAATGTTGTACTAATTTTTCTGTACCAAAATATATATATATATATATATATTTAATGGAAATCGCTACAGAAATTCTTTACTTTGACGGTGGTTGATAATCATGTTTTTACAAGGATGTCACAAAATCAAAATACATTGTGATGTCATAATAGATCCTTTCTCTCTTTTCCCATCTCTATCTCTCTCTCTCCTCGTTTTTCAATTATTTACACCCTCCAATTTCTCTCACCACTTCTCTTTTATCATTCACTGTTTATGTTATTCGCCCTTCCTCCCACCATAACAAGCGAGCAAGATAAACAACATCCTCAGAGTTTTAGTTGTATACCAGGACCTTAGCGGTCTAGACGGTTCGTCTATGATAAAAGGATCTCTTTCCCCCTCTCTGTGTGATTTGATGGATGATGAGGAGGGGCATCATTTTGTATGCCCCTAAAAACTCTTTAAAATAATCCAAAGAACCTGAAATTTGAGGAATATTTATTATTGTTAAATTTCACAATAAAATCAAATGTATTTTTCACAAAGGGCTTCAACCCCCTCTTTGCCCTCTATTGCATAAAACTAAATATATCCCACATTACGACCCCTTACACGTGTGTTCCTAAATTCATAATAATCAGTTATTTAGTTTAGGAGTGAATTCTATACATACAAATATATAAATATATGCACATACCTAACTTTATATGAATAGAGATATATAAAGATAGCATATATTAAATGAATTCATGATGATCGGTTAATTAGTTTAGGAGTGAATTCTATACATACAAATATATAAATATATGCACATACCTAACTTTATATGAATAGAGACAGAGAAACTTTCTCCTTTATAGAGTTAACTGCTTCACGTCTGACTTGCATGATTCATTTTTGAAACAAAGTCATAAATTCTTACATTTTTATTGATGTAGAAACAAAGATAACTACGTGTTATCTAAATTTAGCCATTTTAAATTAAATTTAAATTAAGTTATCTAAAAATTAAGTTATCTAAATTAAAAATAATATTTTTATACAAAAATTTAAATTTAAATTTTAAAGAAATTAAATAAAAAAAATTAAATTTAGACTAAATTAAATTCAAAAACTATATTAACAATTTTAATCAAATTAAATTAAATTTAAATCAAATTAAATCAAATTTAAATCAAATTAAATTAAATTAAAAATTAAAATTAAATTTAAATAAAATATTAAATTAAAATTAAAAATTAAATTTAAAAAAATTAAATTTAAATTAAGTTATCCAAATTAAAGTTATCTAAAAATTAAGTTATCTAAATTAAAGTTATCTAAAAATTAAGTTATCTAAATTAAAAATAATATTTTATACAAAAATTAAAATTAAAAAAAAAAAAAAATTTAAAAAAGATAAATGAAGACTAAATTAAAAAATTAAATTAAAAATTAAAATCAAATTAAATTAAATTAAAAATTAAATTAAAATTTTAAATTCAATTAAATTAAAAATTTAAATCAAATTAAATCAAAAATTAAATTAAAAATTAAATTTAAAAAAATTAAATTTAAACTAAGTTATCTAAATTAAAGTTATCTAAAAATTTAGTTATCTAAATTAAAACAGTGTCAATTTTAATAGCCATTTTGTTTTGCTTCTGATTCAGCCAATCAGACGCTCAAAAAAAATGGTTGCCTGTTCATTGTCACATTTCGATTATGAATCCTTCGCTGCAAAGAAAAAATTTAAATGAAAGATTGGCAATTCTATAGGTCACTGGTTGAGCGGAGCAGAATGAAAAATGAAGAAAGTATTGATCAACATGGGGAA
Source organism: Sepiola atlantica (assembly GCA_963556195.1). NCBI lineage: Eukaryota > Metazoa > Mollusca > Cephalopoda > Sepiida > Sepiolidae > Sepiola > Sepiola atlantica. The sequence goes on from OY744521.1 coordinate 3,387,152, forward strand.
ACGGAGCAAACTTGTAGCCATGGCAGGATGTGTATCATCGAGTATGAAATGCATATGTTTAATCTACTTAATCGTTAGTTCTTCTTCACAATGCTTTTTCTTCTTCTTCTTCACAATGCTTCTTCTTCTTCTTCTTCTTCTTCACAATGCTTCTTCTTCTTCTTCTTCACAATGCTTCTTCTTCTTCTTCTTCTTCACAATGCTTCTTCTTCTTCTTCACAATGCTTCTTCTTCTTCTTCTTCTTCACAATGCTTCTTCTTCTTCTTCTTCTTCTTCTTCACAATGCTTCTTCTTCTTCTTCTTCACAATGCTTCTTCTTCTTCTTCTTCACAATGCTTCTTCTTCTTCTTCTTCTTCTTCTTCTTCTTCACAATGCTGTATCGCTCTTTCTCTTTTATTGTATTACTTCTCCCCCCCCCTTTCTTTATCATGTTTATCACGTGGTGTCTGTCTTTTTGCTCTCTTCTTGTTTTTGGTTCAATACATGAACAGATTCACTATTCATTTCCGTCTTCTCAAGAGTTATATGGCTCCTGCTTTACCAAACCCAGCCGTCATTTTCACGGTCCACATGTCGTTTCTCTTCATATGTAAATCTTTCCACCTTTGTCGGATAGACAGTCCGACACCAAGATACCATCAATGTATTATCGAATGGGTAATTCCGTGAATTGAACCGCTTAGATTCCAGTGACGTTTATCAGAGGTTTACAATTCTGAGAGTCAAACCTTGTAATGTTCTGGTTTGTTTAGGATTCGTTTCCATGATAATCCTGGCTTCATCTCACACACACACAGATTATTTTGATGTCTAATTCATGCCGCAGCGAATGGAACTCTGAACTTCCCGCTCAAAGATGGTACAAGTCATGTGAGCTTGAGCAAACCAGTTGATCTTTTATTTCACTTTTTACACTCGTTTTGAACCCACACAGTCACATCTGATCTAAGTATTCTTATCGTGCTCATGGTCCATTAGCAAAGAGCTATTTCGGATAAGAAAAATGGGTCTCCACTGTGCCCTTAGTGTGGGGTGTGTTTGGGACTAATTATTATTGTGTTATACTGTGTTTTATTGACCCCCCCCTCTTACAATTTAAATATATCATATTAAAAGCATAATTATCAAATCAATAAAAATAATGGCTCAAAACTATTTTAATAACATTCCATATCAACCTGGATGGATGGATATGCGTTTCTGTTACACAGATGATTAGATAGAGTATATTTGGATGGTGACGCTATTTGAGGTTGTTCAGAAGTTTTGTTACCTTGGTGACACCACTGGAGCACAGGGGGGAGCTGGTGTTAGTGTGATTGTAAAAGTTAGGAGTGGATGGATTAAGTTCAGGAAACTTTGGCCATTACTAACCAGCAAAGCATTACCATTGTTGACCAAGGGAAGAGTCTATCTATTATGATGTTGACTAGACCTCTTTTGGGAAAAGGTCGGGTAACATATATATTCAAAAAATTCAAACGTGTTGATTTTTCTTTCTTTCCGTTGTTCAGTGTGAGTTCTGGGATCGAATCCTATGTCGCCAATATTATGATGTTGACTAGACCTCTTTTGGGAAAAGGTCGGGTAACATATATATTCAAAAAATTCAAACGTGTTGATTTTTCTTTCTTTCCGTTGTTCAGTGTGAGTTCTGGGATCGAATCCTATGTCGCCAATATTATGATGTTGACTAGACCTCTTTTGGGAAAAGGTCGGGTAACATATATATTCAAAAAATTCAAACGTGTTGATTTTTCTTTCTTTCCGTTGTTCAGTGTGAGTTCTGGGATCGAATCCTATGTCGCCAATATTATGATGTTGACTAGACCTCTTTTGGGAAAAGGTCGGGTAACATATATATTCAAAAAATTCAAACGTGTTGATTTTTCTTTCTTTCCGTTGTTCAGTGTGAGTTCTGGGATCGAATCCTATGTCGCCAATATTATGATGTTGACTAGACCTCTTTTGGGAAAAGGTCGGGTAACATATATATTCAAAAAATTCAAACGTGTTGATTTTTCTTTCTTTCCGTTGTTCAGTGTGAGTTCTGGGATCGAATCCTATGTCGCCAATATTATGATGTTGACTAGACCTCTTTTGGGAAAAGGTCGGGTAACATATATATTCAAAAAATTCAAACGTGTTGATTTTTCTTTCTTTCCGTTGTTCAGTGTGAGTTCTGGGATCGAATCCTATGTCGCCAATATTATGATGTTGACTAGACCTCTTTTGGGAAAAGGTCGGGTAACATATATATTCAAAAAATTCAAACGTGTTGATTTTTCTTTCTTTCCGTTGTTCAGTGTGAGTTCTGGGATCGAATCCTATGTCGCCAATATTATGATGTTGACTAGACCTCTTTTGGGAAAAGGTCGGGTAACATATATATTCAAAAAATTCAAACGTGTTGATTTTTCTTTCTTTCCGTTGTTCAGTGTGAGTTCTGGGATCGAATCCTATGTCGCCAATATTATGATGTTGACTAGACCTCTTTTGGGAAAAGGTCGGGTAACATATAATAGAAATATATCAAGAGTCGTACACAGTTCAAACGGTGACTTGGATAATATCTCACTCCCTCGTGACGAGAGTTGCCTCTCTTTTATTTCCTTGGAGCATCTCATTCTCCAACCTCAGGAAGGGGTACTAGGTTACTCCACAGCACTATCCGACATGTGTACGCAGTGTGATGGTATACAGAATTTAAATCTAGCTAGTGAGGGTTAAGGACGTGCGTTGTATGAAAAAAAAATGATATGAAAGTGATACAATGGATGTGTAATGTGAGACTTAAAGACAGACTTAGATCTGATGACCTCAGAGGAAGACTTTGTTGGTATGGTCATGTTGAAAGAATGGATAAAAGTTCTTCAGTTAGTAAATGTAGAACAGTTGAGGTAGCAGGGTCAGTTGACAAGGGAAGGCCAAGGAAAACATCGGAGGAAATGATAAGGATGGACTTGAGGGAAAGAGGGATAAATAAAGACCTGGCCAGGAGTCTAGTGATCTTATCGGCTTTATTTTGACTTGACCTGACGCGGACAACGTCTACCACCAATGCATACTCTTTGACAAGGTCTGAAAAGGTTTGCAACCGTCTTCTGATAAGCATTCCACTAGCAGCCTTAGTGCTCACTCTGAATTTGTTAGTCAATGTGTTAGTAAGCCATCGGTGAATACATAACGAATCAATCTTCAGGTGTAAAGATTTGGCCTCCCAGTGTATAAATAGATTTACTCCTATTAAAATTACATCCAACTCCGCGAGGTTTATGTGTTGCGTGTCTGATTCTGGTCGCATCCAACCCGCATCTCCAATCGCGGTCGCATGCGATTCGAGCAAGACGCCTGTGGCCAAAGAACTTGTGTCAACTCACACATCAAGCTCTTCGCCATTTACACACTATTTACCTTTGCTGGTCTGACTTACTCTATTAACAGTCTCGGTTAGCATACGTCTTAATGGGACATCCTCGGTTCTGTCTCCACGCTTGCCCTTCGATTGATGAATCTAGTCACTACTCACAGCCAGCCGCACACTGGGAGATGCCCCACAAGCTTTCCACAGAGAGAGAACACCTTTCTTCTGGTAAGAGTGTCGGGGACGTCCGGCAGCTCATTCCCACATTTCCAAAACAGGCATTCTCTACTTCCCAGACAGTTAAGCCAAGCACCCAAGCCCCATCCTTCGGTCGCTCCGGAGTCTTACTAACCAGTCCAAAGTGCAACAAATGTTCAACAACACCGGTTGTGGATGCGACACTTTCATCCACATACACATCATCGATGTAAGCCAAGGTCGCCTTCTTGAAGTTGTTGTCTTGCGATAAAACTGTATTCACAATGGAGCTCATTATTTGTTTAGCCACATTTAGACCAAATCCCAACCTCGCTAAAATGTACCTTCTACGTTGGAAAACAATGGTCATGTAGGGCCAAAGTGACTCACCAATGCACTTAACTTGAAGATAAGCAGATCGGAGATCCAGCAATGCTACAGTTGATCCTCACCGTCTCCATTCTCTCAGTTTGCTCGCGCAAACATTAGCGTTGTCTTGCGAAAAAAACTGCATTCACAATGGACCTCCTTATTTGTGGAGGCACATTCAAATCAAATGCCAACCTCATTAAACAGTACCTTCTACCTTCGAAAACAACATGACTCACCAATGCAGACTTGAAAATAAGCAAATCCTCGCCGTCCCTATTCACTCAGTTTGCTGGTGCAAACATTAGCGTCTGCAGTATATGCATCTACACGGAGGTTTAGTTCCCGGTAGTCCATGTCAGAGCACACTTTATATTTATTCTGCTGGACAACAGCCATCAACGGAAGCAGCTCCCTTGGGGGGGTCTCAGCTTTTGTTCATCAAGTCAGCCTTTCTTGATACATCGCTTTACTTCTTTCTCAAATAGTTTCCTCACTGTTGCCGGCATTGAATACTCAGTGACACGGTTTTCAGCTTGTTCGGAGCCTTGCCTTCTGCCCATTTCCATGTTGCAGTCTATTCATTTCGTTGTTAGTAAAACTCCACTCAAAAATCGGGTTCTTCAATGATAAAGGCTGGCACAGCCGCACAAACAGAAACTCGCTCGTCAAGAAATTGGAGCTCCCCTAAGATAGACACTCCGCCTAGAGCTATCCCAATTAAGAGGTCGAACCAAGCGGATCCCCCACCATTACCAGGACCTCAATTACAACTGCACGTCCACTCTCCAGTCGAAAACTAACGGAGCCAACTGCACATGTCTGCATTCTCCTGCCAATAGATTGTCTACTTTCGCCGGCACATTTTTTTGTCACGCTGCTGCACTTTTCCTGTTCACAATTGGCAGCGACGAGTTCACATCATAGCTGTCGTCGCCTTTACATCGGTAATAACGTGCACCACTTCTCCGCAGTTGGGGGTCCTGAGCTCTCCATCGGTCGCACCGAGTGAGACGATCCCTAGCTAAGTGGTTAATTCTATCGTATTCGAAACACCATATCCTGGTGTTCTTCGTCTGACTTTCCTTGGTTTGCATTGGTCCCATGGCTGTCGTAATTAACGCAGATCCAGGTAGGTCATCTTTCAATATAACTCTCGCTCAAGCCAGAAGCTAAGAAATACTCATTTCCTCCATTCGAGAAGATGCTCGTAAGAGCTGTCGGACATGTTTTGAGGCCTCGATACATCAAACTATCGAATGATACAGAAAGCTTCCACAGGTCCGCCAGATAAACATCTAGAGTTTTACCCGGGTGCATGCAGCGTGCAACAAACTGCGCATACGCCGCATAGAAGTCCAGGGCGAACGTTGTAAATAAAGCTTCGTTTACGGAGGCATAATCCCCTTTTTTTATTCACTCAATTGTTGGTAGAACGCAAAGCCGCCGTCTATCAAACGCATAGAGATTATGTATTTTATCTTCTTTACAGAGCACAGCCGACACACAAGCTCAGCCTTCTCAATCCATTCAATAATGGATTGGCTGAAAGTCCGAACGACTAAACTCCGGTATCAGCTTCAGATAAATCTTATCTCCCATCATGACGCCGAGATAGCTTGCAGGAAACAAAACGAAAAATCTGGGACAACCGTCTAACAATCAACCGTCGTTCCTGCTGCTTTTTCCTCTTCTTCTCAAATCCTTTTTTCTTTATCCTAAGTCACTTGAACGCTATGCAAATTGCATGCACTGTACATGCTGTTTTTTGTCATTTCTGTTGGGGAGAGGGAGGGGGGGGGGCTCAGTCCATGACAAGAAAAACCTCGAAAGGGCATTTTTATAACTTGCTATGTATTGTGATTGTTAAAATGAAATAAAATAATTACAAGCAAAGAGAAATCCGCAAGAACACCAACAGCAAAAAATAGATGTTGTCTCCGATCATGACGCCGAAATAGCTAGTACGAAAGCAACGCACAAAATAAAACAAAAAAATCCGGGACAATCGTCTAACAATCAAATGTCGTTCCTGACACTTCCCAGTTCATTCTGATTTCTTCCTATTAATTCACCTGGACACTATGCACATTTTATGCACATTTTATGCACGGCACAGACTATTTTTTGTTGGTTATGTCGGGGGGGGGGGGGGCTCAGTCCATTACAAAAAGAAAATCATATTTCTGTTTGTCTGTCTAAAATTGAGAAACTATCAAAGATACAGTTATAAAACTTATGTGTTCTGATTTAGTACGACCCCGAGCTGGTTATGGTACAAAGAAAATACTATAATATTTGTTTGTTCAGGGTTATCAAGGATTAAATTAGTGTGTGGGAGTCAGAAAAAAAAAATCAAATAACACAGAAACTAGGTCAAACAGTCAGTCAGCTACTGATGACTTCTTTCTTTCTTTTTTCTTTCTATCAGTTGTCAAAGTTAGTGTATGAATGAGAGAGAAGGAGAAAGAGAGAGAGAGAGGGAGGGAGAAAGAGAGAGAAAGAGGGGGAGAGAGAGAAAGAGAGAGAGAGAAGATGAGGTAAAAAAAAAATGTTACACACATTTTTTGAACACTTCTATTTTCTTATCCATGATCCCGGACAATGCTGAGTTGCTCTGCTGGTCTAGAGTAAATCTTATCAGAATATTGCAGTCTTTCTTTCAAGTAATTTCTGCTTTCAATATATCTTACTATTAGCAATACTTGTTTATATAAATTGTTTGGTTATTTGGAAGAAGGTTTGTTCTGTCTATGTGACGGCATATCGACTCTTTTAGGGTCACTTAATTCTGAAACCATACCTATTCCAGTGATCAATTGTATACAATTCACTAAATACTAATCACTATTAAACTCTAGCTGGAGGGAAATTATGTTGGATAATGACCCTATGGGAATGGACGTATCTGTTGGAAATCGTTGGTTTGACTTGCGCGAATTAGCGCGGGTGCAGTCAAGTGCAAAATAGGGCCTGTTCTCACAGTCACAGCTAACAGACGTGACAAGGTCACCGTGTGACGAGATCCCAGATCAGGAGTAAGTGTGCACCTGCAAGAGGTTCTGTGACGTCACAGGCCCTTGCGTGGGAAACAGAGGGATCCGTGATGTCATTCGTTCTTCGTGAGAAGCGAGTTTCGTCAGTCTGGGTTTTGGAGGCAAACCGATGAAACGTGATTGTTAAAATGTAATTTACAACAGATAAGGGAAATATTTCCCTAAGAAAATACAAGCGAGAGATATCCTTCCCCCCCCTTCTATGAATGGTTAAGAAAATAATTGTTAAGTAACTACGATAAAGTAGTGATTTGCTCTCTCCCCCTCCCCCTCTCTCTCTCTCTCTCTCTCTCTCTCTCTCTCTCTCTCTCTCGACGTAGTGAATGGCCCAGGCTGATAAATAACAACGCTTGTAATAAAAAGAATTGAAACTTAAAGAAATTGTTGTTTGGTGAGTCGGTCGGGAAGCTTTTGTTGCAGACAATGGACGGCGTAGTTCACGGCAGGAAGGAATTCATCCACTAGACGACATCGAAACGGCGACCCTCTACACGGCGAGGGAGAAATCTAAAGGTATGCAAACAATATATGAACTATGTGATTTATGATGTTTTAAAAATGACGAGTATTAAATGTGAACTGCCACGGCCCTTTCAGGGACGAGTATACGAAACGAGTAAAGCCACGGCCCGTAGTGGGACGAGTATGCGAAACGCGTATTGCTGTGGCCCAAGCAGGAATAGGACCATGCAACAATTATAGCTTCATATTTTTTCCAATGGTATCAGTAAATTTATAATTAAATGCAATAGATCAGATAGGATTTGAACTTAGCATGTTTAAACCATTTAAATTCCATAGTTTTGAAACGTGCCCACATAAACGATTTCACCTGAAACACATCAAAATATCAACCAACATGCGACTGCTGAAACCCTAATGGGAATTAATGTTACCACTTATCAAGACTAAACACCACTCGAGGATAAAAGTTAAAGAAACATTATTTTTAGTTATGCAAGATGAATTTCCTAACATGTCGGTTTATGAATTTTTGAATGAAAGGAAAATGAAACAAACCGTGGTTGCGATGGGTCACGTGTCGTCTAGTATATACTTTAGATGCTTTAGATGTTTGCAACAAAAGATCACCTTTCAAACAATAAGAATCAGATAAATACCTAAATTAGGTCAAATCAACCTTCATATTCCATTCGCCAGTTGAAGAAGCACTAACAAGACATACAGGTTATTGTTCTGTGAAAAACACATGACTCTATAGTGTGACACCATTGTTGCAAAAGAATTTTTCATTGCAATTATAAATGAGACAGGTTTGGTATTGAAAAAGAAAAAAAAAAAAGGAGAAATATACTTTTCGTCGTGTGTAAGAGTTAGATGTTATTGCTTGGAAGTGGCAGACGTTCACATAGTATTTTTTAACAAAAAAAGAAGAAAATTTGAAGTAAAATAGAACTTTGAAAACTGATTTTTGGTCAAAAAGTGAATCTCGTGTAGAGTGTGTTTATGTATTATTTACTCCTCTCCAGGAGTTAGGCACAAGGCCAGTTTTATCCTACTCCCACAAGTAAGATGTGACCCAAGGTCGGGTCGGAAAGTGGGGGTTGAAAAGCCAGCGCTCGAGAGGTATGTCATGAGTTAGCAATTTATTGTATTGTTTGGATTATTCGAACGACTGTACTCATCTTGGGTATTATTCTCACAACGTTTCGGCTGTTGTAACCTCCGACCTTCTTCAATTATTTTATTTAGTGTTTTTATTTAATCATTAACGTGTGTACTCAATTTATTTTTATTGCACAACTCATTAGAAATATACTTTTTGTCGTGTGTAAGAGTTAGATGTTATTGCTTGGAAGTGTCAGAATTATCGCAATGTTTATGATTGTAATATTATGATTTGGTTATCCATTGGTAGTTTGTTGTATTGGTATTTTTATTTAACGATTAACCGATCTGTTTTTTATTACGTTTATTTTTAGCTTTAATTATCACGCAACGTGTTGTTATATTTAGTGTATTTCATTGGGTTTGGGACATGGCCATACCCATAAGGGATGGCCATGGTTTGGGACTCTACATTTCGATATGAATCCGTTTCTTATCTTTTGTTATTTTTGGATTTCTTTTGCAACCAAATGTAAATTCGACTGGCGGTTGAATATCGCCTCGGATTCTAATTTCCCTAAAATACATATATTGAAAGAAAAAGCTAAAATTTAAACTTAACAGTCTGATTAATAATGTGATATTCTTATGCATGGACGTAACTCTGCCAAATCTCTCTCTCTCTCTCTCTCTATATATATATATATATACATATATATATATATATATATATATATATATATATATATATATTGTGTATTGTCGGCAGTTGTAAATCTTATTCCAGGTACTTAATTTCCCTGATGATCTGCCAAGCAAGGACCTGCTTGGTAGTGAAACACGTGTAGGAAAAATCTCTTTAATTTGAAAATGATAAATAAATAATCTTTGAATGAAAAAGTCTTTGTGGTGATGATTGGGCTCCCGAACGGAATGCTTTGGTAAGCCTTCAAAAAATCACATATATATATATATACCCACAACATTCGGCTGTTGTAACCTCCAACCTTCTTCAGGTGTATCTTGCCAAACTCGGGAATCTTTCTGTAGAACTCGGGAATCTGTACGGAATTTCGAACGAAACTCTTTATTTAATCCACGGGGGTAGATTGTTCTCATTCTGTCAGCCATGACCGGGTAGAAGTCTTAAATAATTCTTAATTGTATTCTTAATATCGCCCGTACTGAGGATTGAACCTTTAACCTCCAGAAGACTGTCACTTAGAACAGATTATTATTTAGCACTTATACCTGTTATGCCATGGGTCGTTACGCACACATTCCTAAGTTCAGCAAGATACACCTGAAGAAAATCGGAGGTTACATCGGCCGAAACGTTATGAGAATAACATCCAAGATGAGAACTGTAGTCTGAATAATCCAAATTATCAATCCTCATCTCAAAAATTACGAAACATAATAGAAACTTTTGATTTCGTATTTTTTGTTTTTTTGGCAAATTTGACAATTTTTGGTCATTTTAGTGAATCTATTAAACAAATGATCCTTGTCACATATCCAGTATTTCTGTAATGAAGAAACAAACAATAAAACTTCATACAAAAAAAAACTAGTTGTGCCAACCCGGCGTTGCCTGGGAGTCTTTTTATTTTAATTTCTGTTTCGCTTCTTGTTTTCTTAAATATGCCTTCTTTTTTTACCAAATTATTATTTTTCAAAATATGATTTTGAAAATTAAATTTACTTATTATGGTATCGTTTAGGCATTAACTTATCAATTGAACCAAATTGTTATAAATCTATAACTAAATTGGTTAAAGTAATTTTTTAATCTATAAAAAATTATTAGATGCAAACATCTTCCAAAACTTTCAATCTTTTAATACATGAGGATTTGTTAAGAATTTTAAAGTCAGAAATTACTTTCTATTCGCCAGTAAAAACGCTTCCAAATTCCTTTGAAATATCGAAGTGTCACAAAGTAAATAATTTTTTTCATTTCAACTATTAAAAACAGATTAAAATGGTTGACTTGTTTACTCAATAAACCCGAATGCATTTTGGGGTATTTAATTTCAGAATTAATTTATTGATTGAATATTTGTATTAAAGTTTTGCTTGACTTGGTAGTTTCTTCATTGTTCTAAATTAATTGTTAACAAGACTATGTGTTCTAAATAAAGACAGATGTAGGTAAATGTTGAAATTAAAAAAAAATGTCTTCCTAGCTGACCTAATCATTATTAGAAAGAAACTCAGCGAACCAATTCGTATTTGTGCAAATAAGATAGTGAAAGAAAGAAAAAAAAACAGGAAAAAAAAGTCAAAGTTGGATTTGTCGGCTTAAATGCTTTTAAAATCCGGTCAACTTAATTTTATCTATTATATATAAGTCTTTCTTTATTAGCAGATTTTGCCCATTTACAAAGAAAAGTTCTTTCATATACGTTTTACAATTGTTTAGAACTGGATAAAAATAAAGTTAATATTTGAGGCTGGGCAGACTGGATCTTTCCTCTGAATCTTTCGTGTTCTGGCATTGTCTGGTCATACACATGCAAGCAAAAAAAAAATTATGAAGTGCTTTCCCACTAAAACCAATGTATATGGAGAGACGGTAAAGAAGAAACAGGAAGAGGGGGGAAAAGAGAGAAAAAGAAGAGAGAGAGATTTCATAATGTATATAATAAATACTAACCCAACCTTTTCAACTACATGGACCACTGAATGTAAAATTTTTAATTTGGCAGACCACTAAATGTTTTATTTTAATTTGGCAGACCACTAAATGTTTTATTTTAAATTGGCAGACCACTAAATGTTTTATTTTAAATTGGCAGACCACTAAATGTTTTATTTTAAATTGGCAGACCACTAAATGTTTTATTTTAAATTGGCAGACCACTAAATGTTTTATTTTAAATTGGCAGACCACTAAATGTTTTATTTTAAATTGGCAGACCACTAAATGTTTTATTTTAAATTGGCAGACCACTAAATGTTTTATTTTAAATTGGCAGACCACTAAATGTTTTATTTTAAATTGGCAGACCACTAAATGTTTTATTTTAATTTGGCAGACCACTAAATGTTTTATTTTAAATTTGGCAGACCACTAAATGTATAATTTTAAATTTGGCAGACCACTAAATGTTTTATTTTAAATTTGGCAGACCACTAAATGTATAATTTTAAATTTGGCAGACCAGTAAATGTATAATTTTAAATTTGGCAGACCACTAATATGAATTTAGAAAAAAAAGTAATTTCTAAATTAAAGCAATTATTCAACTTATTCAAAATTGAATCAGAATTAACTTCACCCCATTCGGCTTCCTCCTCCTCAACTACTTGTGCTTGGTTTTCCTGATTCTCTGCTTCCTTACGATTTCATGGTTCCAATTTTTTGATAATCGTGCCAATATTTTCAATGTTGTTGTAATCCATACTTCACTTGTAAAATTGATCACTTTTGATCAATTTCTCCATTTCTATGTCATGTTTATAGAATATTATACTAGTAATAAACCACCCAGCAACTTGTTATCAACTATAATAGTAAGAAACTATTCAGTAAAAAGTATTTTACAAGTTATGTTAAGTTATACAATGGCTGGATAGCTACTATATAATGCGACACAACGGAGTGTGCAAATACCCTCACTGGACTATATGTAAAAAGTTAAATATCCAGTGTAGCAGCAACTCCTGGGAGCATACACCGGAAACAGTTGAAAATAAGTTATACACCATCCACTATGACTATGCAATCCCTACAGCTACATATATAGAAACGGAGCTGTTAAACCTGACATCGTAATATGGGACAAAAGGGAGAAAGTAGCAACCCTAGTTGAAGTCAGTGTCCCTAATGATGCAGGATTAAACAGAGCTGAAAGGGAAAAGATTACGAAATACCAAGGTCTTATGTACGACATGAAAAGAAACTAGAATCTTAGGAAGATCTCTATCATCCCAGTAAGTATAGGAGCAACAGGACTAATGAAAAAGAATTTCAAAAACTACCTGGCGAATATACCCGGCGAACCAAGTACAAGAGAGATACACACAATTGCACTTAGAGGGACGGTTAGAATCTTAAAAAGATCTCTCGGCTGTAGTGTTTAAAATAGCGGGTGAATGTCTGGAATCCGGTAGGATGCCCCATCCCCACCAAAAACAAAAACATAAGAAAATTTAAAAAGAAAAAGCTGGATCATGTCACATTTGCGTATGTGGGTACTTGTGTTTATTTCGAGATTACAGTCTTAAACATAAATAGCTTTCATGGCGCTTATGGAGACGTTGTTGCAATATTAGAGGGAAATAACTTTTTCAAAATCCAAGGGAGATAACTACATTTGACTTAAAAAATCAAATGCATGTACGGATGGACAGAGGGGTAAAAATTAACATTATTTTTTTTTTTTAGAGAGAGGTTAGGGTTCTATTTATTCAGGTAATAACGTGTGCTTTTACAACCTGGAACGAGTTGGTATTTAACCGAGGACGCCCTAAACTATACCTGCTGTTCAGCTTTAAGAAATCGTACTAATGAATACTTATGTAGCAAAAGGGTCAACATATTAAATTCCAATAGCCAATGGAAAACTTGTATATCTTTTGAACATCCAATCATGAAGAAGTTGTTTTCCGATTAACCAATCAAAAATGTTTGCATACTTTCATAATACGTTTTGTTACTCGTCATTTTTGAATCCAAAGTTTCATAAAACTTGAAATCATGTCCCAATTTTTCTGCAGACCATCAAAGATTTTGCACAAACCACTGGTCTAGTATACTACTAACAATCTGTGGAGCTTGCTTGTTTGCCTGTCACCGTGCACACTTTTCATCTGTACATGAATGTTTTAGATGGTGGGAGGAAGGACGGATAATGTAAATAAAGGGAGGATGATAAGAGAAGTAGTGGAAGGCGGTGAATGAAGTAAATAATTAAGAGAAAGGAAAGGTAAAGAGAGAGGGGGAAGAGAGAGGAAAGGTAAAGAGAGAGGGGGAAGAGAGAGGAAAGGTAAAGAGAGAGGGGGAAGAGAGAGGAAAGGTAAAGAGAGAGGGGAAAAAGGGAGGAATGGTAAAGAGAGAGGGGGAAGAGAGAGGAAAGGTAAAGAGAGAGGGGGAAGAGAGAGGAAAGGTAAAGAGAGAGGGGGAAGAGAGAAGAAAAAGTAAAGAGAGAGGGGGAAGAGAGAGGAAAGGTAAAGAGAGAGGGGGAAGAGAGAGGAAAGGTAAAGAGAGAGGGGGAGAGAGAGGAAAGGTAAAGAGAGAGGGGGAAGAGGGAGGAATGGTAAAGAGAGAGGGGGAAGAGAGAGGAGAAGGAAGGGCAGATAAATCAAAACAGATGATTATCATCAAGAAACGAAATATATATTTACTTGAAAATGGATGATATAGGGTTTGTCCTGTGCAGTTCTAGGAGGTCCACCCTCCCAGGCTTTGTCTTCTCACCCTTTGAGAAGGGGTTAGTTTATTGCTAATCGCCTGAGGCACCCCTACTGGAGAATACCAACGGGGCTGCCCAGGCATTTTTTGTAGGCTAGAGTGCTCATCTTCTCGGACGCTGGCTTTCCAATCCTACCTTCCGACCTTGTGTCACATTACTGCTGTGGGACGGAGTATATAAAAAAAATAATGGATGAAAAAATAAACTCATGGTTTCTCATTCAATCATGGCTGGTCTTGTATTCCTATCAGTCAACTGGCTATATTTACTTACAATGTAAACGACTGTTTTCGTCTCTCTGTCAACAAAGTCTATATTTATTATTCTTCTGTATTTGGCATAGTTGTCTTTTATTTTTTATTGTATGATTTGGGTTATTCGGACATCTTGAGTGTTATCATCACAACGTTTCGGCTGCTTTAACTTCCTGCCTTCTTCAGATATATCTTTTCGAACTCAAGAATATTTCTGTCAAATCTGGACTAAATGTATTTAATCCACGGGGGTAGAATGCTCTCGTTCCATCAGCCATAACTGGGAGAATTAGCGCAGTGGATATAGTACTTGGTACTAAGTAAAATTCAGTTCTAAGTAATAGTCATCTGAAGGTTAAAGGTTCAATACAAAGAATTGCGAATTACTGAAGACATCCTCCAAGTCATGGCTGACGGAAATTCCGTTCGAAATTCTGTCCAGATCTCTGAGTTTGACAGAAATATTCCTGAGTCCGTTGAGGTGGAGTAAGTTTATTGCTTACTGCCTGGGGGAATGCCAACGGGGCTGGCCAGGCTATTTTTGCTAGGCCAGAGTGCTCCTCCTTTAGGGGCGCTGACTTGACCCCCCCCACTTCCGACCTTGTGTCACATATTCCTACGGTGAGAAGGAATTAAATACCGTTGACCCAACCCCAGTCTACACTCGTCCATTCTCAATAAATACTGGAAGACTTCTCGGTCGTTGAACAAACATCAGTCTACACCGTCAGTCAATACTGACGTACCACTTCTCTTGTTTCTCTGTTGTATATATTTTTCTCCAATATATTTGTTTTACCTAAACCCTGTGTTCGTGTTTTCATTCTGGCCCCTAAACAGGCCCACAACAGTAAGGATCTTCATTCAATCCTGAGTAACGTCGGGTCTCCCTGGTAGTTATATATCAAATCTATCAGAGATTTGCTCTATGCAATATACATAACAGTTAACAGATATTGCCGCCACTGCAAACGTGTATAATTCTTTCTTAATTTTTACAGCTGATTTCCTTTAGATTAACAGTGAAAATTTGGAATCCAGTGCCCCCCCCTCTCTACTCAGGTTCCATGGTCTTTGACAACATATTTAGTCTCTAATTTTTAAAAAGCTAAATGAGGAGGACTTATATTCTACATCTTAAATTCTATAAATTCTTTATATCTTTCAATATCTAGAATAGAAACCAGAGTCTGACATTATTATTTACCTTCTCTTCAGGAGGTTAGGCACAAGGCCAGTTTTATCTTACTCCCACAAGGTAAGATGTGACCCAAGGTCGGGTCGGGAAAGTGGGTGCTTGAAAAGTCAGCGCCCGAGAAGGTATAAGGTTTGTCTCCGACTCCTTATTTTAAAGTCTTTCGATGTTCAGACTGTTGATTTTCCGAAAATTAAAAAATCTGACTGTGACTCCTACCATTCTTATGAGCTCGACTCCGACTCCTTCCAAAGCCTCCGACTCTGCAACCCTGATAGAAACAATGTACGACGAAATTAATATGGCGTTTTCTTCCTGCAAGTATATGTGAACCTGTGCAACTGTTTGACCTTCAAAATATGAGACATTATTTTAGCGCAAAAAAATATCAATAAAAATGTTTTTCTACAAGGAAACTAAGAAAGGTCGTTGGAGATAAAAATCTGCCAATCAAAAAACTACTTTGTAGCAAAAGGTCAAGGCGGTAACTTTTGCTTAGAAAATGGAATGAGATCAAAATTGTTTTAGTTTTATTTATATTTATCGTGGAGACAAATTTACTTTCAAAATCAATTCATAATTAATGGAGACTGATGAGAACTCGGATGTGGAGACAGTATATTTGGATGGCGAGGCTATTGAGGTTGTTCAGAAGTTCTGTCACCTTGATGATACAATTGGAGCACAGGGAGGAGCTGGTGCTAGTGTAAGTGAAAGAGTTAGGAGTGAATGGAGTAAGTTATGGGAACTTCTGCCATTACTAACCAGCAGAGCGTTACCACTGTTGACCAATGGAAGAGTGTATCGGACATGTGTGCACAGTGTTATCGTGTATGGAAGTGAAACCTGCCCAATGAGGATTGCGGTTATGTGTTGCATGGATAGAAATCATATGAGAATGATACAATGGATGTGTAATGTGAGTCTTAAAGACAGACTTAGATCTGATGATCTCAGAAGATTAAATCTGGACAGTATAAGGAGATGTGTGTAGAACAGGAAACTTTGTTGATTTGGTCACAGTGAAAGAATAGGTGAGAGTGCTTGGGTTAGTAGATGTAGAACAGTTGAGGTAGCATGGTCAGTTGGCAGGAAAACATAGGAGGTGATAAGGAAGGATTTGAGAGAAATAGGGATAAATAAAGATCTGGCCAGAGCAACCCTTTCCTGAACGATAAGGAATATTTTTGTGAATAATTTTTATTCACCCTAAATAAGGCATATTGCCACTGAAACGTAAGGGGCTACTGTGTTAGGGACCAGATTTATAGGGTGGGGGTTGGGGGGGGGGGGGGGGTCAGCAAGATGTTTGTTTACATTACATTCAAATTACTGCATGTTGGTACTGTTGGAAAACAGGGAGCATGAAGGGAATTCCAAAGGCAAACAGTCGAAGAAAAGAAGTTATCAGAATATTGCAAGAAATATTTTAAAGGGAAAATGTCAATTTGTAAATCTAGTCAGCAATTTAATAAATTTAAGGAAGATGTTGTCAATTAGCTGAACATCATTTTGAGTCATTTTGTTTTTAAATCACAATATAAAGATACGAGTTTAGATAAGTGTTTTTTTTTGGGGGGGGGGGGGTAACATAAAACATTTATTTAAAATTAAAAGGTTTCTTTTCTTAAAAGCAACTTTCAAAAGTTTAAAAGATTCAAAACAGAATTAAACAACTGTTAGGTCAACCTAACAAATCAAAATCGAGTTGTTTCCCTTGAAGCAAAGTAAGAGTTATCGCCCCTGGCATTTGAAGATGTCGTCTGCGTACAGTGAAATGTAAACAGAACGGTCTCACAATCAAACAAGCATCTCGCGTTCAGCGTTTTTTCTACATTTTAATTTAATCAGTGTGTTTGTTAAAAAAATCTGTTAAAGATTCTACTTCGTACTTCCTTCATTTTTCTGAGTCTTAATCGAACCGAAACGTATAAACATCAAAACGTAACAATTTCGTGCGACGGTTTTCATTACTTATATAAGATAGGAGTTGGTCTTAACACTCTGCTAAGACCAGCACCTTATAATTTGTACGAATGTTACCTTGGTGTTAGGTCAACCTAACAAATCAAAATCGAGTTATTTCCCTTGAAGCAAAAAGTAAGAGTTATCGCCCTTGCATTAAGGAGTCGTCTGCCGGACAGTGAAAAGTAAACAGAACGGTCTCACAAGCATCTCGCGTTCAGCGTTTTTTCTACATTCTAAATTAATCAGTGTGTTTGTTAAATAACTATGTTAAAGGTTCTACTTCGTACATCCTTCATTTTTCTGAGTTGTAATTGAACCGAAACGTATAAACATCCAGACGTAACAACACCCACAAATATTCTTCGGCCACATCCACTTAATTTGTGTGATTAGCAATGAAAATGCTATTGCAGACCAGCCGACGGACGGAGCCTCTTATAGAGATGCATGGACACGGCTAAACAAATAATGTGACCAATCAATTTGCAGATTTAGTGATGAAAATACGGTAAAACTGCAGCCTTGCACACTTTGCTAATTCGCACACACAAGTAAAAATAATCAGATTCTACTTTTTTAAAGCAATTACATGTAAACAGTCTGAAAACGTTGACGGTAAAAATAAATAAAACGAAACAAAAAATATTTTAGATTTTAGAGTGGGGATCACTTTCAAATATAAATTTGATGTAAAACGATCACCCACTTCTGGATTAGATAGCTTTTAAAACCATTTAAAACAAGAACATAAGTCAATCCTGGCAACGTAAGGATGGGCCAAAGTCTTATCTGGGCCTTACTTCTCCATATTGTATCAAGTATTCCTGAAGTTATACCATGGAAGCGTTTACTACTACTACTACTACTACTACTACTACTAATAATAATAATAATATCATTAGCAATAAACACTTATAGGCTTGAAAAATTCCACTAAATTTGATATGACGTACCCTTGAGATGCTGCGTGTGTCAGAAAAGATCAAACTGATATTTCTACAACTAATGTTACTATTACTACTAGTAATAATAAACACATGGAGCCTCCAAAAGTATTTGTCAAAATTGCAGCAAATATAGAATGAAGAGTCCTTGGGACGCCGGGTGTCTAATACAGGGTCTAAACTTACATACTTCTACTATTACTACAACTACTACTATTACTCATACTACTACTAATAATAACAAGAGCATAAATCAGTCGTGAGACTGCATATCTCCGCCTGACAATTTAAGGATGGACCAAAGTCTTATCTGGGCCCTACTTCTCCATATTGTATAAAGCATTTCTGAAGTTACGCCATGGAAACGTTGATAACTCAAAAACTATTTATCTGATCAGGCTAAAATTTTGAATGATTGTTATTGTTATCAAAAAGCATCAGATTCATGGATCAAATTTGGAAAACCCGGAAATTAAAATTGAGCCAGAATTTCGATCTTGACCTAACTTTCATAGTTGAAATCAAACTGAAATTTTGAATGATTGTTACTGTTATCAAAGAGCATCAGATCCATGGATGAAATATGGGAAAATCGAAAGTTGAAATTCTGTCAAAATTTCGACCTTGACCCAAAAATCAAGTGTCTACGATGAACAGAACCAAAGTTATCGCCAAAAGTGTGACCTTCACCTTTTCCGTAACCTTGACCATGACCTTTAACCTTGATCTCCAAAATATAAATCAGATCCAAGTTAAACCATGACTGATATTCTGACCAAGTTTGGACACGAGACTGTACACAAGCAAACATAATTACAAAGTCGGCCGAAACCATAACCTCCACAGCAGAGGTAACTAGGACCTTTAGGTAGGTAAAAACTGAAAAGAAAAAAATTTAAGTACACTTTGATGAATCTACGTAAGTAGATAGTCAATATAATAATCCTATCTGTTACACCTAATAAGCTGTTCTGTGCCAATGTTGAGAGGCTCGAGACTGTAGTACCAACTGAATGTGGCTAACAATTGGATTAGGCTATTATTGAGTATTTATACGAAAGTGATCAACCGAAGCGAGCAAAAATAAATTAGACGCTTGTCAAATACAGTAGAAAAATAATTCAATTCAACTATCTGGGAGATAATACTTTCCATATAAAGTACATACTTGTAAAAAAAGTTTTACACTGGGTACAATTCAATTATCTGGGAGAGAATACTCCCCATATAAAGTACATATTTGTAAAAAGTTTTACACTGGGTAAAATTGAATTATCTGAGAGAGAATACTTCTCATATAAAGTACATGTTTGTAAAAAAGTTTTACACTGGGTACAATTCAACTATCTGGGAGAGAATACTTCCCATATAAAGTACATATTTAAAAAAAAGTTTTACACTCGGTACAATTCAACTATCTGGGAGAGAATATTTCCCATATAAAGTACATATTTTTAAAAAGGTTTTACACTGGGTACAATTCAACTATCTGGGAGAGAATACTTCTCATATAAAGTACATATTTGTAAAAATGTTTTACACTGGGTACAATTCAACTATCTGGGAGAGAATACTTCCCATATAAAGTACATAATTGTAAAAATGTTTTACACTGGGTACAATTCAACTATCTGGGAGAGAATACTTCTCATATAAAGTACATATTTGTAAAAAATCTAACTTAGCTTTATCTCTAGTTAGATATAGAATGTCTTGAGGATTTCACGCATTGACATCTATTTTCGGAGAATTAAGAAAAGAATTAAGACATAGTTTGAATTATCTTCCCTTCCAAAAAAATTCAAATTATCTCCCCTTTCGATTCACTCTTCTAGAAATAAGGAAAGAAATTTAGTTTGTTGCCATAATGCAGAAGCACGGTGTATCCTGCATGCAACGTGTTTGTTTGCAACAGTTGTATTCTGATGAGTGGCATAATCTGTAACCAGAGTTCTGGAGAGGAAAACTGCCGCAGTTTGCTGTCAGCGTTATCTCATCCTTAGCCTTTTATTGCAAGGCAGCAAAGGATGACCTTGTGGCAACTTACATGAATGAACTATTTTCTGTCGATCAACTGAAGTTGTGATTCGGCTTGGCGAATCATTGTAATCATTGCCGCTTCACCAGGTGCGCGGCTGCATGTAACGAGATTCATGCACGATCGCCACAGCCAGATCACGTGAATGACATGAACATTTTGGTTCGAGATTGTTTCTCAACCAGACAAGATGTGATCCTGTGTTCTCTAACAAGGCCGATGGCAGAGAATCTACGAACTCCGGGATAAAGTTTGTTTTGTCCTGTCTGCAGTTACGCAATATGACGGGTTATCTTGTGTATTGTTCCTGTGTTTCTCCTACATCAAACTATTATCCGTCAATTGTATTACGCCGTAAAGAAAAGTTACGCAAACCAATGCACATAGCTTTGTTCCTTTGCTCCCGTCTTTATCGCATCTAAAATTTTGCTTTTCCCAGCTAAAACCTTAATGCTTTTATTTTGTTTTGGGGACAGATTTAGATAATATTGTATTACATGTAATTTATTCCTGTTTTTTTTATATTATACTAAAGGCGTATTTTGTTTTGGGACCATTCTGGGTCACGTACGTGACCATTCAGACGCATTTTTTCAACTTTGATATATTACTGTGTCTACAATTTTCACTTTCTAATCAAAATATGTGTCTTACAACAAACGTCAATCCTTTCTTTGTCTAAATAACTTTAGTTTTCACAAATCTTCATACTTAAAATACTCACTAGATTGGGTCACATACATGACGCCACACAAATGAGCATTTTCAAATTTTACTTTATGTCAGCAATTTTCTGTGAATTATCAAGGTTCTAAAAAAAGAAAATAACCATTTTCCAAATGACAATATGTATAAATTTTGACTCGCGAAAATTTCAAATTTCTGCACATTTCCAATCAAGCACAAATTGGGTTTGAGTTGGGTCACGTACATGACAAATTTCAGTCTGAATTGCAAGCTTGAAAAGTTGATTTAGCTTGACAATATCATGCTACTGTTTATTTATTGTTGTAACCATGGAGAATATTTGATTTTAGAGTTATGTCTCCTGCTTTTCTCTTATTTAAGAGTGATATCCCTTAGTAACTTCCTTTTTCAACCAAGATGGCTGACTGTCAACAAGCATGTCTCTCTGCTCCAGCAAAACGAAAAAGACTTACATCAGCAGAAAAGATGAGAAATCTCAGAGCAAGAAGAAAACTGTTAAATCCAAATTTTCAACAGAAAGAAAATTAAAGATTGAAGGCTGTCAAGGTAAATACAGTAAATGCAATGGCGTATCTTGAACTTGAAGAGTACAAGAAGAAAAGTCGAGACAGGAAAGTTTCGTGGATTGGGGTATTGACATTAAAGGTAGGGTGTAGAAGTGCATTAAATTCATTGTGTAATAATGAAAACAGCATTTATTTTTATATATTTTGCTGCTAGTTTGGTAGATTGGGGTATTGACGTTAAAGGCAGGGTGTATAAGTGCAGTAAATTCATTGTCTAATAATAAAAAGCAGCATTTATTTTGATATATTTTGCTGCTAGTTTTGTTGATTGGGGTATTGACGTTAAAGGCAGGGTGTATAAGTGCAGTAAATTCATTGTCTAATAATAAAAAGCAGCATTTATTTTGATATATTTTGCTGCTAGTTTTGTTGATTGGGGTATTGACGTTAAAGGCAGGGTGTATAAGTGCAGTAAATTCATCGTCTACTAATGTAAACAGCATTTATTTTTATATATGTTGCTGCTAGTTTGGTGGATTGGGGTATTGACATTAAAGGCAGGGTGTATAAGTGCATGTAATTCATTGTCTAATAATGAAAACAGCATTTATATTTATATATTTTGCTGCTAGTTTGGTTGATTGGGGTATTGACATAAATAGCAGGGTGTATAAGTGCCGTAATAATGAAAACAGCATTTATTTTGATATATTTTGCTGCTAGTTTGGTTGATTGGGGTATTGACATAAATAGCAGGGTGTATAAGTGCAGTAATAATAAAAACAGCATTTATTTTTATATATTTTGCTCCTAGTTTGGTAGATTGGGGTATTGACATAAATAGCAGGGTGTATAAGTGCAGTAATAATAAAAACAGCATTTATTTTTATATATTTTGCTGCTAGTTTGGTAGATTGGGGTATTGACATAAATAGCAGGGTGTATAAGTGCAGTAATAATAAAAACAGCATTTATTTTTATATATTTTGCTGCTAGTTTAGTGGATTGGGGTATTGACATAAATAGCAGTGTGTATTAGTGCATTAAATTCATTGTCTAATCATGAAAACAGCATTTATTTTGATATATTTTGCTGCTAGTTTGGTAGATTGGGGTATTGACATAAATAGCAGGGTGTATAAGTGCAGTAATAATGAAAACAGCATTTATTTTTACACATTTTGCTGCTAGTTTGGTTGATTGGGGTATTGACATAAATAGCAGGGTGTATAAGTGCAGTAATAATAAAAACCGCATTTATTTTTATATATTTTGCTGCTAGTTTGGTGGATTGGGGTATTGACATAAATAGCAGGGTGTATGAGTGCAGTAATAATGAAAACAGCATTTATTTTGATATATTTTTCTGCTAGTTTGGTGGATTAAGGGTATTGACATAAATAGCAGGGTGTATAAGTGCAGTAATAATAAAAACCGCATTTATTTTTATATATTTTGCTGCTAGTTTGGTTGATTGGGGTATTGTCGTTAAAGGCAGGGTGTATAAGTGCATTAAATTCATCGTCTACTAATGTAAACAGCATTTATTTTTATATATTTTGCTGCTAGTTTAGTGGATTGGGGTATTGACATAAATAGCAGGGTGTATAAGTGCATTAAATTCATTGTCTAATCATGAAAACAACATTTATTTTTACACATTTTGCTGCTAGTTTGGTGGATTGGGGTATTGACATAAATAGCAGGGTGTATAAGTGCCGTAATAATGAAAACAGCATTTATTTTGATATATTTTGCTGCTAGTTTGGTTGATTGGGGTATTGACATAAATAGCAGGGTGTATAAGTGCCGTAATAATGAAAACAGCATTTATTTTGATATATTTTGCTGCTAGTTTGGTTGATTGGGGTATTGACATAAATAGCAGGGTGTATAAGTGCAGTAATAATAAAAACCGCATTTATTTTTATATATTTTGCTGCTAGTTTAGTTGATTAAGGTATTGTCGTTAAAGGCAGGGTGTATAAGTGCAGTAAATTCATCGTCTACTAATGTAAACAGCATTTATTTTTATATATTTTGCTGCTAGTTTGGTGGATTGGGGTATTAACATAAATAGCAGGGTGTATAAGTGCATTAAATTCATTGTCTAATCATGAAAACAGCATTTATTTTTATATATTTTGCTGCTAGTTTAGTGGATTGGGATATTTAAAATGAAAGCGAGGTGTATAAGTGCAGTAAATTCATTGTCTAATCATGAAAACAGCATTTATATTTATATATTTTGCTGCTAGTTTGGTGGATTGGGGTATTGACATAAATAGCAGGGTGTATAAGTGCCGTAATAATGAAAACAGCATTTATTTTGATATATTTTGCTGCTAGTTTGGTTGATTGGGGTATTGACATAAATAGCAGGGTGAATAAGTGCATTAAATTGATTGTCTAATAATGAAAACAGCATATATTTTTTATATTTTGCTGCTAGTTTGGTGGATTATGGTATTGACATTAAAGGCAGTGTCTATCAGTGCATTAAATTCATTGTCTAATAATGAAAACAGCATTTATTTTGATATATTTTGCTGCTAGTTTTGTTGATTGGGGTATTGACGTTAAAGGCAGGGTGTATAAGTGCAGTAAATTCATCGTCTACTAATGTAAACAGCATTTATTTTAATATATTTTGCTGCTAGTTTGGTGGATTGGGGTATTGACATAAATAGCAGGGTGTATAAGTGCCGTAATAATGAAAACAGCATTTATTTTGATATATTTTGCTGCTAGTTTGGTTGATTGGGGTATTGACATAAATAGCAGGGTGAATAAGTGCATTAAATTGATTGTCTAATCATGAAAACAGCATATATTTTTTATATTTTGCTGCTAGTTTGGTGGATTATGGTATTGACATTAAAGGCAGTGTCTATCAGTGCATTAAATTCATTGTCTAATAATGAAAACAGCATTTATTTTGATATATTTTGCTGCTAGTTTTGTTGATTGGGGTATTGACATTAAAGGCAGGGTGTATAAGTGCAGTAAATTCATTGTCTAATCATGAAAACAGCATTTATTTTTACACATTTTGCTGCTAGTTTGGTGGATTGGGGTACTGACATAAATAGCAGGGTGTATAAGTGCCGTAATAATGAAAACAGCATTTATTTTTATATATTTTGCTGCTAGTTTGGTTGATTAGGGTATTGACATAAATAGCAGGGTGTATAAGTGCAGTAATAATAAAAACAGCATTTATTTTTATATATTTTGCTGCTAGTTTGGTAGATTGGGGTATTGACGTTAAAGGCAGGGTGTATAAGTGCAGTAAATTCATCGTCTACTAATGTAAACAGCATTTATTTTAATATATTTTGCTGCTAGTTTGGTGGATTGGGGTATTGACATAAATAGCAGGGTGTATAAGTGCATTAAATTCATTGTCTAATCATGAAAACAGCATTTATTTTTATATATTTTGCTGCTAGTTTAGTGGATTGGGGTATTGACATAAATAGCAGGGTGTATAAGTGCAGTAATAATGAAAACAGCATTTATTTTAGTATATTTTGCTGCTAGTTTCGTGGATTGGGATATTTAAAATGAAAGCGAGGTGTATAAGTGCAGTAAATTCATAGTCTAATCATGAAAACAGCATTTATTTTTATACATTTTGCTGCTAGTTTGGTGTATTGGGGTATTGACAATAAAGGCAGGGTGTATAAGTGCAGTAAATTCATTGTCTAATCATGAAAACAGCATTTATATTTATATATTTTGCTGCTAGTTTGGTTGATTGGGGTATTGACATAAATAGCAGGGTGAATAAGTGCATTAAATTGATTGTCTAATAATGAAAACAGCATATATTTTTTATATTTTGCTGCTAGTTTGGTGGATTATGGTATTGACATTAAGGGCAGTGTCTATCAGTGAATTAAATTCATTGTCTAATAATGAAAACAGCATTTATTTTGATATATTTTGCTGCTAGTTTTGTTGATTGGGGTATTGACGTTAAAGGCAGGGTGTATAAGTGCAGTAAATTCATCGTCTACTAATGTAAACAGCATTTATTTTTATATATTTTGCTGCTAGTTTGGTGGATTGGGGTATTGACATAAATAGCAGGGTGTATAAGTGCCGTAATAATGAAAACAGCATTTATTTTGATATATTTTGCTGCTAGTTTGGTTGATTGGGGTATTGACATAAATAGCAGGGTGAATAAGTGCATTAAATTGATTGTCTAATAATGAAAACAGCATATATTTTTTATATTTTGCTGCTAGTTTGGTGGATTATGGTATTGACATTAAAGGCAGTGTCTATCAGTGCATTAAATTCATTGTCTAATAATGAAAACAGCATTTATTTTGATATATTTTGCTGCTAGTTTTGTTGATTGGGGTATTGACATTAAAGGCAGGGTGTATAAGTTCAGTAAATTCATCGTCTACTAATGTAAACAGCATTTATTTTTATATATTTTGCTGCTAGTTTGGTGGATTGGGGTATTGACATAAATAGCAGGGTGTATAAGTGCCGTAATAATGAAAACAGCATTTATTTTGATATATTTTTCTGCTAGTTTGGTGGATTAAGGGTATTGACATAAATAGCAGGGTGTATAAGTGCAGTAATAATAAAAACCGCATTTATTTTTATATATTTTGCTGCTAGTTTGGTTGATTGGGGTATTGTTGTTAAAGGCAGGGTGTATAAGTGCATTAAATTCATCGTCTACTAATGTAAACAGCATTTATTTTTATATATTTTGCTGCTAGTTTTGTGGATTGGGGTATTGACATAAATAGCAGGGTGTATAAGTGCATTAAATTCATTGTCTAATCATGAAAACAGCATTTATTTTTACACATTTTGCTGCTAGTTTGGTGGATTGGGGTACTGACATAAATAGCAGGGTGT
This sequence comes from Sepiola atlantica, assembly GCA_963556195.1. Classification (NCBI taxonomy): domain Eukaryota; kingdom Metazoa; phylum Mollusca; class Cephalopoda; order Sepiida; family Sepiolidae; genus Sepiola; species Sepiola atlantica. The sequence goes on from OY744521.1 coordinate 3,413,636, forward strand.
ATAAGTGCCGTAATAATGAAAACAGCATTTATTTTTATATATTTTGCTGCTAGTTTTGTGGATTGGGGTATTGACATAAATAGCAGGGTGTATAAGTGCATTAAATTCATTGTCTAATCATGTAAACAGCATTTATTTTTACACATTTTGCTGCTAGTTTGGTGGATTGGGGTACTGACATAAATAGCAGGGTGTATAAGTGCCGTAATAATGAAAACAGCATTTATTTTTATATATTTTGCTGCTAGTTTGGTTGATTCGGGGTATTGACATAAATAGCAGGGTGTATAAGTGCAGTAATAATAAAAACAGCATTTATTTTTATATATTTTGCTGCTAGTTTGGTAGATTGGGGTATTGACGTTACAGGCAGGGTGTATAAGTGCAGTAAATTCATCGTCTACTAATGTAAACAGCATTTATTTTAATATATTTTGCTTCTAGTTTGGTGGATTGGGGTATTGACATAAATAGCAGGGTGTATAAGTGCAGTAATAATAAAAACAGCATTTATTTTTATATATTTTGCTGCTAGTTTGGTGGATTGGGGTATTGACATAAATAGCAGGGTGTATAAGTGCAGTAATAATAAAAACAGCATTTATATTTATATATTTTGCTGCTAGTTTGGTGGATTGGGGTATTGACATAAATAGCAGGGTGTATAAGTGCATTAAATTCATTGTCTAATCATGAAAACAGCATTTATTTTTATATATTTTGCTTCTAGTTTGGTGGATTGGGGTATTGACATAAATAGCAGGGTGTATAAGTGCAGTAATCATGAAAACAGCATTTATTTTTATATATTTTGCTGCTAGTTTGGTGGATTGGGGTATTGACATAAATAGCAGGGTGTATAAGTGCAGTAATAATAAAAACAGCATTTATTTTTATATATTTTTCTGCTAGTTTAGTGTATTGGGGTATTGACATAAATAGCAGGGTGTATAACAGCATTAAATTCATTGTCTAATCATGAAAACAGCATTTATTTTTATATATTTTGCTGCTAGTTTAGTGGATTAGGGTATTGACATAAATAGCAGGGTGTATAAGTGCAGTAATAATGAAAACAGCATTTATTTTTGTATATTTTGCTGCTAGTGTCGTGGATTGGGATATTTAAAATGAAAGCAAGGTGTATAAGTGCTGTAAATTCATAGTCTAATAATGAAAACAGCATTTATTTTTATATATTTTGCTGCTAGTTTGGTGAATTGGGGTATTGACAATAAAGGCAGGGTGTATAAGTGCAGTAAATTCATTGTCTAATCATGAAAACAGCATTTATATTTATATATTTTGCTGCTAGTTTGGTTGATTGGGGTATTGACATAAATAGCAGGGTGAATAAGTGCATTAAATTGATTGTCTAATAATGAAAACAGCATATATTTTTTATATTTTGCTGCTAGTTTGGTGGATTATGGTATTGACATTAAAGGCAGTGTCTATCAGTGAATTAAATTCATTGTCTAATAATGAAAACAGCATTTATTTTGATATATTTTGCTGTTAGTTTTGTTTATTGGGGTATTGACGTTAAAGGCAGGGTGTATAAGTGCAGTAAATTCATCGTCTACTAATGTAAACAGCATTTATTTTTATATATTTTGCTGCTAGTTTGGTAGATTGGGGTATTGACATAAATAGCAGGGTGTATAAGTGCCGTAATAATGAAAACAGCATTTATTTTGATATATTTTGCTGCTAGTTTGGTTGATTGGGGTATTGACATAAATAGCAGGGTGAATAAGTGCATTAAATTGATTGTCTAATAATGAAAACAGCATATATTTTTTATATTTTGCTGCTAGTTTGGTGGATTATGGTATTGACATTAAAAGCAGTGTCTATCAGTGCATTAAATTCATTGTCTAATAATGAAAACAGCATTTATTTTGATATATTTTGCTGCTAGTTTTGTTGATTGGGGTATTGACGTTAAAGGCAGGGTGTATAAGTTCAGTAAATTCATCGTCTACTAATGTAAACAGCATTTATTTTTATATATTTTGCTGCTAGTTTGGTGGATTGGGGTATTGACATAAATAGCAGGGTGTATAAGTGCCGTAATAATGAAAACAGCATTTATTTTGATATATTTTTCTGCTAGTTTGGTAGATTAAGGGTATTGACATAAATAGCAGGGTGTATAAGTGCAGTAATAATAAAAACCGCATTTATTTTTATATATTTTGCTGCTAGTTTGGTTGATTGGGGTATTGTTGTTAAATGCAGGGTGTATAAGTGCATTAAATTCATCGTCTACTAATGTAAACAGCATTTATTTTTATATATTTTGCTGCTAGTTTAGTGGATTGGGGTATATACATAAATAGCAGGGTGTATAAGTGCATTAAATTCATTGTCTAATCATGAAAACAGCATTTATTTTTACACATTTTGCTGCTAGTTTGGTGGATTGGGGTACTGACATAAATAGCAGGGTGTATAAGTGCAGTAATAATAAAAACAGCATTTATTTTTATATATTTTGCTGCTAGTTTGGTGGATTGGGGTATTTACATAAATAGCAGGGTGTATAAGTGCAGTAATAATAAAAACAGCATTTATTTTTATATATTTTGCTGCTAGTTTGGTAGATTGGGGTATTGACGTTACAGGCAGGGTGTATAAGTGCAGTAAATTCATCGTCTACTAATGTAAACAGCATTTATTTTAATATATTTTGCTTCTAGTTTGGTGGATTGGGGTATTGACATAAATAGCAGGGTGTATAAGTGCAGTAATAATAAAAACAGCATTTATTTTTATATATTTTGCTGCTAGTTTGGTGGATTGGGGTATTGACATAAATAGCAGGGTGTATAAGTGCAGTAATAATAAAAACAGCATTTATATTTATATATTTTGCTGCTAGTTTGGTGGATTGGGGTATTGACATAAATAGCAGGGTGTATAAGTGCATTAAATTCATTGTCTAATCATGAAAACAGCATTTATTTTTATATATTTTGCTTCTAGTTTGGTGGATTGGGGTATTGACATAAATAGCAGGGTGTATAAGTGCAGTAATCATGAAAACAGCATTTATTTTTATATATTTTGCTGCTAGTTTGGTGGATTGGGGTATTGACATAAATAGCAGGGTGTATAAGTGCAGTAATAATAAAAACAGCATTTATTTTTATATATTTTGCTGCTAGTTTGGTGTATTGGGGTATTGACATAAATAGCAGGGTGTATAAGTGCATTAAATTCATTGTCTAATCATGAAAACAGCATTTATTTTTATATATTTTGCTGCTAGTTTAGTGGATTAGGGTATTGACATAAATAGCAGGGTGTATAAGTGCAGTAATAATGAAAACAGCATTTATTTTTGTATATTTTGCTGCTAGTGTCGTGGATTGGGATATTTAAAATGAAAGCAAGGTGTATAAGTGCTGTAAATTCATAGTCTAATAATGAAACAGCATTTATTTTTATATATTTTGCTGCTAGTTTGGTGAATTGGGGTATTGACAATAAAGGCAGGGTGTATAAGTGCAGTAAATTCATTGTCTAATCATGAAAACAGCATTTATATTTATATATTTTGCTGCTAGTTTGGTTGATTGGGGTATTGACATAAATAGCAGGGTGAATAAGTGCATTAAATTGATTGTCTAATAATGAAAACAGCATATATTTTTTATATTTTGCTGCTAGTTTGGTGGATTATGGTATTGACATTAAAGGCAGTGTCTATCAGTGAATTAAATTCATTGTCTAATAATGAAAACAGCATTTATTTTGATATATTTTGCTGTTAGTTTTGTTTATTGGGGTATTGACGTTAAAGGCAGGGTGTATAAGTGCAGTAAATTCATCGTCTACTAATGTAAACAGCATTTATTTTTATATATTTTGCTGCTAGTTTGGTGGATTGGGGTATTGACATAAATAGCAGGGTGTATAAGTGCCGTAATAATGAAAACAGCATTTATTTTGATATATTTTGCTGCTAGTTTGGTTGATTGGGGTATTGACATAAATAGCAGGGTGAATAAGTGCATTAAATTGTCTAATAATGAAAACAGCATTTATTTTGATATATTTTGCTGTTAGTTTTGTTTATTGGGGTATTGACGTTAAAGGCAGGGTGTATAAGTGCAGTAAATTCATCGTCTACTAATGTAAACAGCATTTATTTTTATATATTTTGCTGCTAGTTTGGTGGATTGGGGTATTGACATAAATAGCAGGGTGTATAAGTGCCGTAATAATGAAAACAGCATTTATTTTGATATATTTTGCTGCTAGTTTGGTTGATTGGGGTATTGACATAAATAGCAGGGTGAATAAGTGCATTAAATTGATTGTCTAATAATGAAAACAGCATATATTTTTTATATTTTGCTGCTAGTTTGGTGGATTATGGTATTGACATTAAAGGCAGTGTCTATCAGTGCATTAAATTCATTGTCTAATAATGAAAACAGCATTTATTTTGATATATTTTGCTGCTAGTTTTGTTGATTGGGGTATTGACGTTAAAGGCAGGGTGTATAAGTTCAGTAAATTCATCGTCTACTAATGTAAACAGCATTTATTTTTATATATTTTGCTGCTAGTTTGGTGGATTGGGGTATTGACATAAATAGCAGGGTGTATAAGTGCCGTAATAATGAAAACAGCATTTATTTTTATATATTTTGCTGCTAGTTTGGTAGATTAAGGGTATTGACATAAATAGCAGGGTGTATAAGTGCAGTAATAATAAAAACCGCATTTATTTTTATATATTTTGCTGCTAGTTTGGTTTATTGGGGTATTGTTGTTAAATGCAGGGTGTATAAGTGCATTAAATTCATCGTCTACTAATGTAAACAGCATTTATTTTTATATATTTTGCTGCTAGTTTAGTGGATTGGGGTATATACATAAATAGCAGGGTGTATAAGTGCATTAAATTCATTGTCTAATCATGAAAACAGCATTTATTTTTACACATTTTGCTGCTAGTTTGGTGGATTGGGGTACTGACATAAATAGCAGGGTGTATAAGTGCAGTAATAATAAAAACAGCATTTATTTTTATATATTTTGCTGCTAGTTTGGTGGATTGGGGTATTGACATAAATAGCAGGGTGTATAAGTGCAGTAAATTCATCGTCTACTAATGTAAACAGCATTTATTTTAATATATTTTGCTTCGAGTTTGGTGGATTGGGGTATTGACATAAATAGCAGGGTGTATAAGTGCAGTAATAATAAAAACAGCATTTATTTTTATATATTTTGCTGCTAGTTTGGTGGATTGGGGTATTGACATAAATAGCAGGGTGTATAAGTGCAGTAATAATAAAAACAGCATTTATTTTTATATATTTTGCTGCTAGTTTGGTGGATTGGGGTATTGACATAAATAGCAGGGTGTATAAGTGCATTAAATTCATTGTCTAATCATGAAAACAGCATTTATTTTTACACATTTTGCTGCTAGTTTGGTTGATTGGGGTATTGACATAAATAGCAGGGTGTATAAGTGCAGTAATAATAAAAACCGCATTTATTTTTATATATTTTGCTGCTAGTTTGGTGGATTGGGGTATTGACATAAATAGCAGGGTGTATAAGTGCAGTAATAATGAAAACAGCATTTATTTTGATATATTTTTCTGCTAGTTTGGTGGATTAAGGGTATTGACATAAATAGCAGGGTGTATAAGTGCAGTAATAATAAAAACCGCATTTATTTTTATATATTTTGCTGCTAGTTTGGTAGATTGGGGTATTGACGTTAAAGGCAGGGTGTATAAGTGCAGTAAATTCATCGTCTACTAATGTAAACAGCATTTATTTTAATATATTTTGCTTCTAGTTTGGTGGATTAGGGTACTGACATAAATAGCAGGGTGTATAAGTGCAGTAATAATGAAAACAGCATTTATTTTTATATATTTTGCTTCTAGTTTGGTGGATTGGGGTATTGACATAAATAGCAGGGTGTATAAGTGCAGTAATCATGAAAACAGCATTTATTTTTATATATTTTACTGCTAGTTTGGTGGATTGGGGTATTGACATAAATAGCAGGGTGTATAAGTGCTGTAATAATGAAAACAGCATTTATGTTGATATATTTTTCTGCTAGTTTGGTGGATTGGGGTATTGACATAAATAACAGGGTGTATAAGTGCATTAAATTCATTGTCTAATCATGAAAACAGCATTTATTTTTACACATTTTGCTGCTAGTTTGGTGGATTGGGGTATTGACATAAATAGCAGGGTGTATAAGTGCTGTAATAATGAAAACAGCATTTATTTTGATATATTTTTCTGCTAGTTTGGTGGATTGGGGTATTGACATAAATAACAGGGTGTATAAGTGCATTAAATTCATTGTCTAATCATGAAAACAGCATTTATTTTTACACATTTTGCTGCTAGTTTGGTGGATTGGGGTATTGACATAAATAGCAGGGTGTATAAGTGCTGTAATAATAAAAACAGCATTTATTTTTATATATTTTGCTGCTAGTTTGGTGGATTGGGGTATTGACATAAATAACAGGGTGTATAAGTGCAGTAATAATGAAAACAGCATTTATTTTGATATATTTTTCTGCTAGTTTGGTGGATTAAGGGTATTGACATAAATAGCAGGGTGTATAAGTGCAGTAATAATAAAAACGGCATTTATTTTTATATATTTTGCTGCTAGTTTGGTTGATTGGGGTATTGTCGTTAAAGGCAGGGTGTATAAGTGCAGTAAATTCATCGTCTACTAATGTAAACGGCATTTATTTTTATATATTTTGCTTCTAGTTTGGTGGATTGGGGTATTGACATAAATAGCAGGGTGTATAAGTGCATTAAATTCATTGTCTAATCATGAAAACAGCATTTATTTTTATATATTTTGCTGTTAGTTTAGTGGATTGGGGTATTGACATAAATAGCAGGGTGTATAAGTGCAGTAATAATGAAAACAGCATTTATTTTTGTATATTTTGCTGCTAGTTTCGTGGATTGGGATATTTAAAATGAAGGCAAGGTGTATAAGTGCAGTAAATTCATAGTCTAATCATGAAAACAGCATTTATTTTGATATATTTTGCTGCTAGTTTGGTGAATTGGGGTATTGACAATAAAGGCAGGGAGTATAAGTGCAGTAAATTCATTGTCTACTAATGTAAACAGCATTTATATTTATATATTTTGCTGCTAGTTTGGTGGATTGGGGTATTGACATAAATAGCAGGGTGTATAAGTGCAGTAATAATAAAAACAGCATTTATTTTTATATATTTTGCTGCTAGTTTGGTAGATTGGGGTATTGACATTAAAGGCAAGGTGTATAAGTGCATGTAATTCATTGTCTAATAATGAAAAGAGCATTTATTTTTATATATTTTGCTGCTAGTTTTGTTGATTGGTGTATTGACAATAAAGGCATGTTGTATAAGTGCAGTAATCATGAAAACAGCATTTATTTTGATATATTTTGCTGCTAGTTTGGTTGATTGGGGTATTGAAGTTAAAGGCAGGGTGTATAAGTGCAGTAAATTCATTGTCTACTAATGTAAACAGCATTTATTTTTATATATTTTGCTGCTAGTTTGGTGGATTGGGGTATTGACATAAATAGCAGGGTGTATAAGTACATTAAATTCATTGTCTAATCATGAAAACTGCATTTATTTTTACACATTTTGCTACTAGTTTGGTGGATTGGGGTATTGACATAAATAGCAGGGTGTATAAGTGCAGTAATAATAAAAACCGCATTTATTTTTATATATTTTGCTGCTAGTTTGGTGGATTGGGGTATTGACATAAATAGCAGGGTGTATAAGTGCAGTAATAATGAAAACAGCATTTATTTTGATATATTTTTCTGCTAGTTTGGTGGATTAAGGGTATTGACATAAATAGCAGGGTGTATAAGTGCAGTAATAATAAAAACCGCATTTATTTTTATATATTTTGCTGCTAGTTTGGTTGATTGGGGTATTGTCGTTAAAGGCAGGGTGTATAAGTGCATTAAATTCATCGTCTACTAATGTAAACAGCATTTATTTTTATATATTTTGCTGCTAGTTTAGTGGATTGGGGTATTGACATAAATAGCAGGGTGTATAAGTGCATTAAATTCATTGTCTAATCATGAAAACAGCATTTATTTTTACACATTTTGCTGCTAGTTTGGTGGATTGGGGTACTGACATAAATAGCAGGGTGTATAAGTGCCGTAATAATGAAAACAGCATTTATTTTGATATATTTTGCTGCTAGTTTGGTTGATTGGGGTATTGACGTTAAAGGCAGGGTGTATAAGTGCAGTAAATTCATCGTCTACTAATGTAAACAGCATTTATTTTAATATATTTTACTTCTAGTTTGGTGGATTGGGGTATTGACATAAATAGCAGGGTGTATAAGTGCAGTAATAATAAAAACAGCATTTATTTTTATATATTTTGCTGCTAGTTTGGTGGATTGGGGTATTGACATAAATAGCAGGGTGTATAAGTGCAGTAATAATAAAAACAGCATTTATTTTTATATATTTTGCTGCTAGTTTGGTCGATTGGGGTATTGACATAAATAGCAGGGTGTATAAGTGCATGTACTTCATTGTCTTATAATGAAAAGAGCATTTATTTTTATATATTTTGCTGCTATTTTGGTTGATTGGGGTATTGACAATAAAGGCATGTTGTATAAGTGCAGTAATCATCAAAGCAGCATTTATTTTGATATATTTTGCTGCTAGTTTGGTTGATTGGGGTATTGACGTTAAAGGCAGGGTGTATAAGTGCAGTAAATTCATTGTCTACTAATGTAAACAGCATTTATTTTTATATATTTTGCTGCTAGTTTGGTGGATTGGGGTATTGACATAAATAGCAGGGTGTATAAGTGCAGTAATAATAAAAACAGCATTTATTTTTATATATTTTGCTGCTAGTTTGGTTGATTGGGGTATTGTCGTTAAAGGCAGGGTGTATAAGTGCATTAAATTCATCGTCTACTAATGTAAACAGCATTTATTTTTATATATTTTGCTGCTAGTTTAGTGGATTGGGGTATTGACATAAATAGCAGGGTGTATAAGTGCATTAAATTCATTGTCTAATCATGAAAACAGCATTTATTTTTACACATTTTGCTGCTAGTTTGGTTGATTGGGGTATTGACATAAATAGCAGGGTGTATAAGTGCAGTAATAATAACAACCGCATTTATTTTTATATATTTTGCTGCTAGTTTGGTTGATTGGGGTATTGTCGTTAAAGGCAGGGTGTATAAGTGCATTAAATTCATCGTCTACTAATGTAAACAGCATTTATTTTTATATATTTTGCTGCTAGTTTAGTGGATTGGGGTATTGACATAAATAGCAGGGTGTATAAGTGCATTAAATTCATTGTCTAATCATGAAAACAGCATTTATTTTTATATATTTTGCTTCTAGTTTGGTGGATTGGGGTATTGACATAAATAGCAGGGTGTATAAGTGCCGTAATAATGAAAACAGCATTTATTTTTATATATTTTGCTGCTAGTTTGGTGTATTGGGGTATTGACATAAATAGCAGGGTGTATAAGTGCCGTAATAATGAAAACAGCATTCATGTTGTATATATTTTGCTGCTAGTTTGGTGGATTAAGGGTATTGACATAAATAGCAGGGTGTATAAGTGCAGTAATAATAAAAACCGCATTTATTTTTATATATTTTGCTGCTAGTTTGGTTGATTGGGGTATTGTCGTTAAAAGCAGGGTGTATAAGTGCATTAAATTCATCGTCTACTAATGTAAACAGCATTTATTTTTATATATTTTGCTGCTAGTTTGGTGGATTGGGGTATTGACATAAATAGCAGGGTGTATAAGTGCATTAAATTCATTGTCTAATCATGAAAACAGCATTTATTTTTATATATTTTGCTGCTAGTTTAGTGGATTCGGGTATTGACATAAATAGCAGGGTGAATAAGTGCATTAAATTCATTGTCTAATCATTAAAACAGCATTTATTTTTCATATATTTTGCTGCTAGTTTAGTGGATTCGGGTATTGAGATAAATAGCAGGGTGAATAAGTGCATTAAATTCATTGTCTAATCATGAAAACAGCATTTATTTTTATATATTTTGCTGCTAGTTTAGTGGATTCGGGTATTGAGATAAATAGCAGGGTGAATAAGTGCATTAAATTCATTGTCTAATCATTAAAACAGCATTTATTTTTATATATTTTGCTGCTAGTTTAGTGGATTCGGGTATTGAGATAAATAGCAGGGTGAATAAGTGCAGTAAATTCATTGTCTAATAATGAAAACAGCATTTATTTTTATATATTTTGCTGCTTGCTTGTTGGATTGGGGTATTTACGTTAAAGACGGGGTGAATAAGTGCAATACATTCATCGGAGCACATTCCGTGGAAGTACTTGTAAAAGAAGTATAGGGATGCAACACTGCAGTGATGTGACATGGTCGGAGCTTGGCAGACTGTGCGGGACCTATTAGGTTTGTATGTCTATCACCATCTCTCTCTCTCATTGTATGTTGATTCTATCGTACTCTCATAGTTTTCTCATGTCTCTGTGAGCATTTGGATAAAGAGTGACTTTCCTGTTTCATCTAATTTACATAGTGTGTTCGTACACACCGTAAACGCGTGTAAATTAGATAGCAAAATAACAGCATTTATTTCAAAATATTTAGACGAAACTTCATATTTTAAACATAAGAAAGAGATTGCATTAAGTTGATTGAAAATAAAAAATAAATTATATCAAGCATAAATATTTCTTGCAGAATATAAATGTTTTGTTTTCTTTGTTTTTTCGTCATTTAACTATGCACTTGACATAAATTAATTGATTGAACTATGCCAGTTTGGATTATATAAATTTTTTTTGCTGTTTTGCTGTTTTGCTGATCTTTTGCTTGCAATTAAGTAGTTTAAGCAATTGAAAGAGCGTGGTTTCCCCAGTGGTTGCGTTTACACATTCATTATTATTCTATTAACCAGTGTGGCATGCTAGTGGACAAATGTCTTGAAAAAAAATTTTTATCCTGTAACAGGATGGAGTATATTGAAAAATGTATCTAAGTCTTGCTCAAGGATACATTAATAGAAAGGAGGGGGGGGGCAGTTGTTTTTGTTTTAAATTTCAAGAGCGAGTGTCCCCATCGCTACAAAATAGCTATTGTTAAAAATCTTTTAAACCGTGCCAAATTAATCTCTTCCTCTAAAAAATAATATTCATTGAATTAAAAAATATAAAACAAGTACTTATTAATAACGAATTCTCTAATTATATCATTGACGAACAAATAAAATTAATGATTCGAAACTTAAAAAACACCAGTAAAAATAATAATAATATTCAACATCACAACAATATTAACATTTACTATTGTAATCAAATACAACCAAACTTCAGATTAGAAGAAAAGGCATGAAAAATATTGTAGACAGTGTAATGAATAATAACGAGTAACTTTCCTTACTCTGACTTATCTCCCCTTTGGAGAACTCTCCTGCTTCTACTAACCACTATAAATAGTAGCACTAATACTGTACCGACATTGTGTGCTGAATAAAGCTTTCCCAAGTTACGTCTGTTCTCGTTAGTCATTACAATTTATTCAGCACACAATCAACATGGAACAATTAATGCGCCCACAACGGTTCGACGTGGAACCTGACACTTCTAACTCTGAACAACGTTGGACTCATTGGAGAGCGACATTTGAAAACTTTTTGCAAACGTTGCATGCAGAAAATCCACTACGACCGATAAACAAATTCGGACTACTAACTAACTATGTATCTCACACGATACACGAAATTATTATGGACTGCAGCACTTATGAAGAGGCTATAGAAACATTACACACCACTTACCGAAAGCCCAAAAATGAAATATTTTCGCGATATTTACTTGCTACACAGCGACAACAAAATGACGAATCTTTGGAGCAGTTTTTAAAGGAATTACGAACTCTTAGCAAGGACTGTAATTTCCGTGTAATGTCTGCCGAAGACATTCGAGACAAGCACATTATGGATGCTTTTATTAACTGACTCCAAAATGTGCAGGTAAGACAAAGACTGCTCGAAAACAAATATCTGGACCTCAGAACAGCTTACGAACAGGCTTATATGTTCAAAATTTCCCCAAAACAGTCGGTGTTCTACCTGCAGTCGGATACGGTCAGTGCTGCTTTGAACAACACACACTCTTGTTATTCGGTCCCCTCTTGTGTGCATTCTTCTCCGGATCCCTCCTCTGTGACTTCTTTCTCTAACCAGGAAATTCCGGGCACTGCAAACCTTTCAGAGTTGCCTATCACCGCTGCTTCCACAGGTCGTAAATGCCACTTTTGTAGGTTAAGTACACACCCTCGTTTTTCTTGTCCGGCCAGAGATGCTAGGTGTCACAAGTGTGGGAAATTGGGACATTTTTCTAAGGTGTGTAGGTCTACCAAAAATAATGTTTCTAAAAATTCTATCGCCTCTCTCATGGTAGCTACTATAACAGCTGCATCTCCAGACTCCCTCTCGAAAAGTATAATGCGGGTTAAAATTAATGGCGTTTCTACTGATGCATTAATTGACACCGGCAGTTCTAGTAATTATATTAATGTTAATATTGTAACAGCTAATAACTGGAAAATATTTTCTTGTTCTACTCGTGTGTCTATGGCGAATGCTTCTTTATCATCACAAGTAATTGGATATTGTCTGGTTAATTTATTTATAAAAAATAAATCATACAAAAACATCAAACTTTTGATAATGAAAAATCTTTGCAGCGACGTGATACTGGGGCACGATTTTCGTCAGCATCATTCTCGTATTGAGATTTCCTTCGGAGGACCCAAACCAGCCCTTAGCATTTGTGGTTTAACAGCAGTCAATGTTCAGTACCCATCTCTCTTTAATAATTTATCTCAAGACTGCAAACCTGTAGCGATGAAATCTAGACGCTACTCACTTGAGGATAAACAGTTCATAAAAACCGAGATTACAAGAATGCTTGGTGAAGGAATCATTGAAATAAGTGAGTCTCCATGGAGGGCACAAGTAGTAATAACATCTTCCGAAAACCCCCCCAAAAAAAAGACTAGTAATTGATTACTCTCAAACAATAAATAGGTTTACTCTACTGGATACGTACCCACTACCACGGATAGATGAAATTATAAGCGAAATTGCTAAATATAAACTGTATAGCACAATAGACCTTAGAAGTGCCTATCATCAAGTAGCTATCAAACCAGTCGATCGACCCTACACGGCTTTTGAGGCAAATAGCCGCCTCTACCAGTTTAAAATACCATTTGGAGTAACGAATGGTGTTGCCAGTTTTCAGCGAATTATGGACAAAATAATTAGCGATGAAAAATTGGAGGGCACTTTTGCCTACATTGATAATGTAACAATATGTGGACACAACTATGCAGACCATAATCGTAATCTGAAACGATTTATGGCGACGATAAAAAAATACAACCTCACACTAAATAACGATAAATGTACTTTTAGCGTAGACACCATTAATTTACTAGGATATACCGTAAGCAAAGGATCTATGTCACCAGACCCAGAACGATTGAAGCCGCTGCTAAAACTGCCAATACCTAATAATATGCGTGCCCTAAAACGAGCCCTTGGTATGTTTGCACATTACTCACAGTGGATTACTTCTTTTTCAAGCAAAATTCACCCATTGGTACAAACGGACACTTTCCCCTCTCTCGCACACAGCAATGGAGGCCTTTAAGAATATTAAAAAGGATATAGCCAATGCAGCAATTATGGCTATAGACCCCACTATTCCTCTGGTGGTGGAGACAGATGCATCTGATTAGGCAATTACTGCCTCTCTAAGACAATCCGAGCGTCCGGTCGCTTTTTTTTTTCAAGGACCTTGTCGCGTTCAGAACAGCGACACTCAGCAATCGAAAAAGAGACTTATGCTATAGTGGAAGCACTCAGAAAGTGGAGACACTATTTGATCGGACGACATTTTAGACTGATTACTGATCAAAAATCCGTCGCATTTATGTTTAACACCAGGACAACAAGCAAAATCAAAAATGATAAAATAGCGAGGTGGAAAATAGAACTCTCCTGTTTTTCTTTTGATGCAATCTACCGACCCGGTAAAGAGAATGCTGCGGTTGACGCACTATCGAGAGTATATAGCTCGATACCCAACACGGATGAGCTTCGGACCTTACACAATGAACTGTGCCACCCAGGAATAACACGAATGACACATGTTGTACAAACCAGAAATCTACCATATTCTTCGGATGACGTAAAGAAAATGATAAAATTGTGTACAATATGTGCTGAACATAAACCACAATTCTTCAGGCCTAAAACCGGGACACAATTGTTCGAGAGAATAAACATCGATTTTAAGGGTCCACTACCATCTAATAATAGGAATCGTTACATTCTAACCGTCATCGACGAATATTCACGATTCCCATTCGCATTTCCTTGTCCAGACATATCAGCGAAATCGGTGATACGGTGCTTGTGCTCTTTATTTGCCATTTTTTGTGTTCCAGCCTACATCTATTCAGATCGTGGAGCCTCTTTTATGTCTGAACAACTCAAACAATTTCTTCACGAACGAGGAGTAGCCACAAGCCGGACGATGCTGTACCACCCTCAGGGAAACGTCCAATGTGAGCGCTATAACGGTATAATATGGAAAAGCATACAACTAGCGGCTGCAAACCGCAAATGCCCAATTACCCACTGGGAAGATCTTCTCCAAGAATCTCTGTACGCCATTAGAACGCTCTTATGTACAGCCACAAATGCCACGCCTCACGAGAGGGTTCTTCCATTCCAATGAAGAAGCTCAGCGGGAACTTTGCTTCCATCATGGCTCTCGAAACCTGGAACGGTTCTTCTGAGACGTTTCGTCTGTCATAGTAAGAATGACCCATTAACAAACCAAGTAGAACTGATTGAGGCGAATCCACATTATGCATTGATACAACATTCTGATGGAAAAGCATCGACTGTTTCCCTTAGAGACCTTGCAGCTGCAGGGGATATACCTACACTCAATATAACCCCCGGGGAGACGCCTACATCTCAAGACCCTTCCACCTTGGCTGAAGGTCAAGCTGCACCATATGACTCATCTACGGACTCAGTACAACCATCAGATACGGAGTCCATAACATCTGTAGAAAGTCAAGGTGCTCAGAACGAGCCAGAGGTGAACGATCATCCACTTGCTCCAAAACGAGCTCATCCCTGAACCGATTCAAAACCCCTGTTTTCAGAATCACAATTACTTTTTAATGTCCGTTTTTTTTATGTTTGTTTTCTGGAACTTTTTACTTTTTGTTGTTTAGATTGTTGCGGGATCGACCGTTGGGGTTGATCGGCCTCACAACTAAGAAAAGAGACACAGGCAAGAAATATGTTAAACGGCAATGACAACGAAGAGAGGACACACACTGGTGAACAGTTCGAAGAAGAGTATGTTTATTTACCATAAGAAAATGGTAATAACAAGAAATGATGGGATTTGCTGTCCGCTTCGTCGCTCGACAACTGGTCCATCCAGTCGGATGTGGCTGACTTCGTTTTATTTATCTTCCTACCAAAAGGTAAGATGTGACACAAGGTCGGGAAAGTGGGATTTGAAAAGCCAGCGCCCGAGAAGGTGGGCATTCTGGCCTACAAAAAATGCCTGGGCAGCCCCGCCGGCATTCCCCAGTAGGGGCGCCTCAGGCAGTAAGCGATAAACTTACTCCACCCCAAAGAGGGGAAGCATAGCCTGGGAGGGTTGACCTCCTAGAACTGCACAGGACAACCTCACACACTGGCGGAATTAAGACCCGAAGGCCAAGATGATAGCGGTCTATAAGGTGTAGTATCCATCGGAACAGATACTACAATTTGATCTTGGCCAGAAGGCTTAGCCCCCGGCTGAACTAGTTTTTTTCAGTTGCAAACGGGAGATTTCATGGAAATTGCGTTAAGTCACCGTTGTCGGTCTTGTGGAAAGGATTAATTTTGACAAATAATTTCCGGAGAGATCTCTCGCCGTACAACATAGTTGAAAGGTGCCTCGAATATATAAGTAAGGTTATTTGCATAGTCGGCGAATCGCATTTGTATTCCTTAAAGGAAAAAAGGAACATTATAAGCTGGCCAGTTTTTTCGCAAAGTTATTGCAAAAAAGAATAGCGACTTCTGTTTTTTTCAAGATGGCGTCTTTTCCAAAAGTAAACACATGTCGCGATGTGTTGAACCCGACAATATTTTAAATTTTGAATCTCTTGGGCGTTCGGAAATCACACAACCTAGATTCACAGATCAAAGAAAAATGAGATAAAAAGTTTTTACTTGCCTGGGACGTATATATTGGCAAAATTTGACCGTAGAAATAAAAAAGTAAGAAAATAACAAAAATAAAATTGAAGATTGAATTATCGTAGAGAAATTCACGCAGCATGCGAGACGCCATTTTCCAAGGAGACAAACATAAACAGAGGCTGAAGAGAGTCCAGCATAGGATCCCAACTATAGGTCCTCTTCGTTTGGATTTGAAACCCATGGTACCGATGTTGTCTTAATCTTCGGCAATTACATATTACTCTCTTATCTTTTTTTACTTCTTTAAATAATCG
Organism: Sepiola atlantica; assembly: GCA_963556195.1. Taxonomy (NCBI): domain Eukaryota; kingdom Metazoa; phylum Mollusca; class Cephalopoda; order Sepiida; family Sepiolidae; genus Sepiola; species Sepiola atlantica. Next base: position 3,430,287 of record OY744521.1, read on the forward strand.
AACACGCTGCTGGGGTTCTCTTAAACTAACCTTTATATATATATATATATATATATATATATATATATGAAGCAATCCAACAAAAGATATAAGCGTCAACTAATATCTTATAATTAGTGAAACATCCGGATAAAAAACTGAAGCTCAATATACTGGATAGAGCATTAATATTATAATATAAAATGAAGTAATAAAATAAGGTGTCAATCAAATTTTATTAGAATTCAAAGTTCATGCAAAGCATCCTTAAGTCCTTAGCTCATGAGTTTTCAAAGATAATTCTTCTCTTCAGAGGACCATTACCGCAGTTATACTACTACAGGCAATAAAATTACGCTTTGAAAATATATAAAATTATATACACAAATATATAAAAATACATAACATCAAACATATCAATCCAAAAACATACTTTTGTTGAATCCATACAGTCCATCCAGGTCATACAAGTTGAGAAGCATAATCAGGAAGGACATTACTCCAAGATACAAACAGCAGTCCAAATATGTGAAAATTGAAGGGGCCGGCAAAGTTATCCAGTCGCGAAATGTGTCCATATTCAATGTTAATGATAAATAAATCAATCAAAATAATACAAAAATTATTATAATATATATATATATATCTAAATGAGAAAGTTTTTCATATTAATCACTCCTATATTACCATCAAAACGGGATGATGTTATCTAAATCAATAATACAACAGAATTCTTTCTAATACAGTATATATCGTACTAAAGAAACACATAGAGACATTCAAATATCTGTCTAATTTGCATAACTTCTTTTTATAACCGTCTATAATTAATTAATGTTTGCTGTAATAAAGTTATGATTATATTATTTTATTGTCTGTGTATCTACCATAACTTTGTGTTAATTAACAGTTATTAATGTAAGTAATTTAATTTTTTAAATTAATAAATTACGAAAAAAACATTCTTAAAATATCAAGGGAGATAATTTAGATGAAACTAAGATCTTAGCTAGCTAGAAAGATATACAGAGGTCACAGAAAAGGGGAGGTGATTGCGTTCTCTCTCTCTCTCTCTCTCTATCTCTCTATCTAGCCGTCGTCATCACTACCTGTCTCTCTTCTCTCTAGCGACGATAGATTTTCTTTTTCTTTTTTTTATTGTTTTTGAAGTACATGATTTACATACAAAATAAAAGAGCAAAAAAATATAAAGTCTGAAATAAAAACGTCTTTTACTTAAAATACAAACCAATAAAATTTGACTTTCTGTTTAAATTGTAAGCTTTTTTTAATGTAAATTTTTTTTCACTTCCTAATAAATTTCTTCCCCCCCCCCCCAACATAAAATAAATAAATAAATAAACAAGCATGCTGACTTTTTTAATTAACCCCTACTCTTTAGGAAAAGGGGTATTTTTCCTTTCATTTGGCGTTAATTCCTATAACAGTCACGTAAATTATTTAAAGTGAAATAAGTTTCGCAATTACTTATAATGAACTTATATATTTTTTACTTAAACCATGTTTTAGTAAAAAAAAGTAAACATTAAAAACCCTAAGTTATATCAATTTTCATCGTACACGTAAAACGCCAAAATAAAAATTAGATCGGAAAAATATAGTCTACATCTAAACAAGTCAAGTAAGAGGCTAGCTAAGGAAGAACGATTACTCACGGTTATAAATGTGTATTTTTTAATTAAAAACAATGAAAGAAAGTTATCGTTCTTCCTTAGCTTGCATACTCCTCTGTGTTTATAAAGATGGCGACTATATTTTTCATCCCACTTTACATTTCTGCATTTTACGTGTACAATAAAACTTGTCATACCATACTCCCAGGTATTACCTTCTCTATCTTGGAGGGGTTAATCCGATCAAGCATAACCAAATCCTTTGTGTGTGTGTGTGGGGGGGGGGGGGAGTACTCCAATGCTTTACCTTCTCCTTTGGTGGTTTGTGTTGTATATTTTCGTTCCTCATAATACATTCCTCCCGGGCATTACCTTTACTTTTGAGGGGGGGGGGGCAGTATAATATATGTTCGTTCCTCACAATATCATCGTCCCAGGATGACTTTCTCCTTGTTTTAGAGGGTCGGGGTAGTTTACTATCTATTCTGTTTCATGATACCATCCTCCCAAGCATTAACTCCTCTTTTGGGGGTTGGAAGGGGTGGTGTTCGTTCGTCATGATATAATCCTCTTAGTCATTACCTCTTCTTGTGAGGGGGGGGGTCAATGTATGCAGTTTATTCATTATGATATCATGCAAATTTGATTAACTTTTTAATGTTTCGCTAAACTCATTTACAGATTTTCATCTATATTTTTCTTATGTGCCATTTTTCTTATGTGCCATTTTTAACTGTGCCATTATTACCCAAATTCGTACACATGAACTCCATGATGAACTGGGCATTTTAGTTGATGATGTAACATCGTCGTTTTTTTCATTATCTATTTTGTAATTAAATATCATAGATCAATAGGGATTTAGATCTTTCGTAAATCTTTTTCGATCCTTTTCATAAGAGACTGAATATATTCTATCACCAATAAAATCTATATTACTTCATGGTGTTAGCAACATTTTAAAAAAGAGAAATATTAAGAGCACAGATGAGCAGAAAAGCAAAATTCAGGGAAGGAAAAAAATTGTCGTTTGATATAAACATCAGGTAACTTAAAATAAACGGCCATCATTTTTATAACAGACTAAACCACACGTGACTCATTGAGTCAGTATTTGTTATAATATATATATATATATATATATATATATATATATATATATATATATATATATATAGTACATGTATTGTATTAGTTTCTGTAAATGTAAATCCGTAGAAACTCAAGTGTTTATAAAAAGTGCTCAATAACAAGTAGAGCTGTTTATAAGTATAAATTTTTATTTATACAAACATTATTGGTTACATATGTGCATACATGTTTCGGTTGCACTTTTCCCAGAAAGTCAACCTCATCAGACCAAGAATTTTCGAGAAATGAGAAATAGAGAATACTAAACCCCAAAAAGAGTTATTTAGCAGAGAAAAATTCTTCAAATCCATCCATTTCTCGAAAATTCTTGGTCTGATGAGGTTAACTTTCTGGGAAAAGTGCAACCGAAACATGTATGCACATATGTAACCAATAATATTTGTATAAATAAAAATGTATACTTATAATTATTATTATTAAATATATGATTTCTTATACACATTATCGTAATTTCGCGGTTGTTAGCAAAATTCGAATTAGGTGGTAACAAAAGGGGTTAAAAACACAGCTTAAAAGAAAACATGACAAGGGGAAAATAAAAAATAAGAGGTTCGATTGAGTTAAAATAGAATTTTATTAACATTAAAGCTGGCTGCTTTTAATTCCCAAAGCTGGGTTAATAACATCAACCCTTAGTAACCAAGATAAAATTTTTTTAAAAACTTAAGACATGAAAAATCACATAGGGGTAAGTTCGTTGGCACAACGAACTGGAAACAAATTAATTCCCTTTTTTGTTCATATAATAAAGCCTAAAGAAGTCTTCTTATAAATTTAACAAAGAGGTCTCAGAGGGCACAAAACAATAAAAAATAATACTCAAAATATACAGGACCGTAACAGTTGTTTGCAGAATCTTCTCTGGCATAGTTTGGAACAGGTTTTTTTTTCTTTTCTATTGAAATGTCCGTTTTAAAAGTCCCCCTTTGTCTTTCTTTCGACATTTTTCATTTCAAGGGTCTTCAATTCTTTGCAATTACTTCTCAAATTAAATTCTCAAAAAAAAAACGTATTACCTCCCAACGGCGGTATTTAGGAATTTTCTTTTCAAATTTAAAGACGCTTGTCTTTATACAATACAAAAAATCCTTTTGTCATAAAGTTAATCCCTTTGAGGGAAAATATATTCCTTTAAAAATAGGGTCGCTCAGATACCCTGAAATTTCACAATACTTACTCAAAGAACGAGGAGAAATCATCCAAATATTTTACGTCCATTTTGAATAGACGGAGACCTTGGAAAAGTGAACTTCACTCTTCAAAATCCAAACAGGTACTGATTAAAAACCCCGCCAAAAGCACCGGTGCGACACCGGTATGACGTCACCTCTAGACTTCCCTATAGCAATGCTGCTGCTGTAAAGAAAGAAAGAAAGGCGGGAAAACCTCACGCCACCAAAGAGACAACCTTGACATACATTCCCATAGTGGCAATATGTTGACCTCCCCATCCTCATGCTCAAAATAGAAATAAATTTCCGAAAACATATATATATGATATAAATATATCATATATATATATATAAATATATGATTTCTTTATTATATATATATATATAAATATATGATTTCTTTATTATATATATATATATATATAAATATATGATTTCTTTATTATATATATATATATATATATATGATTTCTTTATTATATATATATATATATATAAATATATGATTTCTTTATTATATATATATATATATATAAATATATGATTTCTTTATTATATATATATATATATATATATATATATGATTTCTTTATTATATATATATATATATATATATATATATATATATGATTTCTTTATTATATATATATATATATATATATATATATGATTTCTTTATTATATATATATATATATATATATATATATATATGATTTCTTTATTATATATATATATATATATATATATATATATATGATTTCTTTATTATATATATATATATATATATATATATATGATTTCTTTATTATATATATATATATATATATATATGATTTCTTTATTATATATATATATATATATATATATATATATATATATATATGATTTCTTTATTATATATATATATATATATATATATATGATTTCTTTATTATATATATATATATATATATATATATGATTTCTTTATTATATATATATATATATATATATATATATATGATTTCTTTATTATATATATATATATATATATATGATTTCTTTATTATATATATATATATATATATATATATGATTTCTTTATTATATATATATATATATATATATATATATATATATATATATATGATTTCTTTATTATATATATATATATATATATATATATATATATATATATGATTTCTTTATTATATATATATATATATATATATATATATATGATTTCTTTATTATATATATATATATATATATATATATATATGATTTCTTTATTATATATATATATATATATATATATATATGATTTCTTTATTATATATATATATATATATATATGATTTCTTTATTATATATATATATATATATATATATATATATATATATATATATATATATATATTATTATTATTATTATTATTATTATTATTAAATATATGATTTCTTAACTTTCACATTCGGTGATAATCATATTTTTACAAAGTCAAAGGATTTCACAAAGTCAGAATACATTGTGATGTCATAATAAACCCTGTCTCTCTTTCGTCTCTCTCTCTCTCTCTCTCTCTGCACTTCTCTCTTTCTTTCTCTCTTTCTTTTAATTATTACATCATTCCATTATAAAGGATTTCATAAAGTAAACATTTTTTCTTTTTTTTTTATGGAAATCGCTCCAGACAAGGCATGAAGCCACTTGATGTAAGGAGCTAACAAGAACGAAATATGATTATCGCAAAGACAGGAGATGCCTTTTGAAAAGATCAAGGTAATAGGTAGGTGGAAAACAGTCAGCAGGAAGAGAGTTCCACAAGCCTGCAGTTCTTGGAAACAAGCTACTAGAATAAGAAGCCGTATTACAATGATGTATCAAAACAGCGATTTGATGAAGACCACTAGACCAACGAGTCAAACGAGCTGGAACAAAGGAAGCAGGGAATAAATCAGACAATTCTGAAGAACACATGCCATAATAGTATTTATAGAAAAGACTGAGACTAGCAACATCACGTCTGTGAGAGAGAGGGTGTAGAGAAGAAGAAAGCATAAGGCCAATCAAATTACTGATAAGTTTCTGCACCTTATCAAGAACCCTCAAATGGGACAGGGATTTACCAGCCTAAATATGACAACAGTATTCTATTGTGATGTCATAATAGATCCTCTCTCACTCTTTCTCTCTTCTTCTATCTTTGTTCTCTTTCTCTCTTTTAATTATTAACATCATTCCATTCTTCTCATCACTTCTGTTATCATTCGTCTTTTATTTTCTCCACCTGTTTTAATAATGGGTGTGTAGATCAGCTAGTATAGATTTTAGCAGATGCGAATGAGTGCAATCACAAACGACCTGATGATTCACTTGTCTTGTTAACAACGGAGAACGGGACAGGAAACGGGAGAATCAAGGAAGGTTGAGGTCATGACCGGCTAAAATCCCTAAACAACAAAGTGATGTCAGACGGGGCCAAGACTTAGAATAAATTAAGAGAGGGGCCCCCGGATGTGAAGTCACATGGGACAAAAGCGAGAAGAAACAGTTAGATTTTTGGGAGATATTTTTTGGAGCTCGACGCGAATGGTCGCTGACAAAATGCCTTCACGACAACAAAACTGAGTGTCACACGCGGCGATGGATGCTGATCTGTCTGTGACTATCTATCTGTCTCTCTATCTAGCTAATAGTTACTCCGGTTAATATAACTGTCTCTCTACTACACAAAGAAGTGTGAATTGTACTTGTGATTACTTAATATTTTTCTCTCAATAAACCTCCATTTCCAGAATCTGACTCATCTTGATGCTTCTTCTATAACTCAACGAGGTTATATGCATAGCGACGAACAATGCGGGTCCTAGCCATACACGAGACGGAGAAGAAACTGACAACAAAGTTATATGCATAACAATAAAACAACGACACATCCCGAGGAAACAACAAAGAATGAACACGGCTCGGAAGAAGGAAGAACAAAGAACTACACAACACATGTGAATTTCAAGGAGGAAAGAAAAAAGGGGCAAAACCATCTAAAATGTACAGGTGAAGTGTGCACGGAGACAAGCACTCAGGGTAACAGAGCTTCAGCAATTTACATTTAAAGTTACTTAATCAAAAATATTAAAATTAGATTTGTTTTACAGTTATTTTGCTTTTTTGTTTATAGACATTTTTATATTTTGTTATAAAGGGTATAGCATGCAAATCCGTCACGTTTTAGAAATGTTATAAAGGGTATAGCATGCAAATCCGTCACGTTTTTAGCGGATATAACAAAAAAGAACATATTCGATCCATATTGCAGAAAGTATAAATAATCAAATCAGATAAGATGCTACTTTACTGTGAAAAAAGGCATAAATAATGGAAGCAAATTAGATCGACATGAGTTGTTTTGTTTTTAAAAAAATTTTTTTTTTTTAACATAGTTCACCCCAAACAAGGCAGGCCGCCACTGTAGACGTAAGAGGCTACTGAGAAAAAAGAAAAAGGGAGAAGGTTGGGGGGTCAACCTAAATTGGGATCTGCGCAGTGAGATGTGTGTTTACATTAGTTTTAAACCTATGCATATTAGTACTGTCGGGGAAACACGGGGCAGCGAGGGAGTTCCAGAGGCCAGCAGCATGAGGAAAGAAGCTATTTGAGTAGAAGACTATTCGGCATCTGGGGACCTCCACAGTGAATGAATGAGATTTAGTTGATTGTCGAGTTAGTCTAGTGAATTTACATCAAGGGGGCACCAGAGTAGCCAATTCATCGGAGCATAATCCATTGAAGTATTTGTAAAACAAGCACAAGGATGCTACATTGCGGCAATGGGACAGGGACTGGAGCTTGGTTGACAGTAAGGGACCAATTAGGTTGGCGACTCTTTTTTGGACCTTGTCAAGGAGGGAGAGACTAGTGATTTTATTAGTAATATTATTAGATCTGTTTGGATAAAATATTAAATTATATCTTATTTTATGATTATGTAAAGAGTCTTAGCGCAGTATGTTCATATTTACTGTAAAAGTAATCGATGCAAATTTTATCTGAATTTATGACTATATATGCAATAAACAAAGAAATAAAGACATCATCTAAAATTCAAAACTGCTTTATATTTATAGTTTCATTGAAAAATAAATGAATATGATCAACATAAAATACGCCATATATGAAGACATGAACTTCCTTTAAATGTTGAATTGAATTTTAATGTATCATTTTTATCACCATGTTTATTTCCTGAAGTAGTTCATTGAATCCCAAAGACAAAAATGATCACCACACTAATATTCAAGCAATACATCTAAAGAAAGGAACAACAAAGAATGAACATGGCTCGGAAGAAGGAAGAACAAACAACTACACAACACATGTGGATTTCAAGGAGGTAAGAAAAAAGGGGCAATGTTTTTAGCGGATATAAAAAAAAGAACATAATTATCGAGAAAAGAAAATCATGATATTTCTGAAAAAGTACATCAAAAATAGTTTTGTCTTTTATGCATTTTAAAAATGGTATCGAACAAATAACAGACGCGGTTGCCGGATGAATTTTTCCATGACTCTCTGTGTCATCTCAGCTGGAATTGCTTCAATGTCCTATCTGATCATTTTCTTCAAATCCACAAGTGTAATTCAAGCAAGTATCTCTAAAGGAAAAAGTCACAAGGGCTTAAATCTGATGAGCTTGGTGTCCACCACATGTCTCCCTTTAAAAAGATCAACCGACCAGGAAACATATCCTTCAACACTCCAGGATCGATACAGAAATTGTTATAGAAATTAATGAAAAAAATGAAAATAATAAAGCTGAGTCTACTAACTAAGACCTGCACCATCTCCCTACACTCAATACAGTGACCCCCCTCCCCAATGTGGGCTATATTTAGGCTACATTCTGTATATTAAAAGCATATATAACCATACAAAATGCAAGTGTCTATAATTTTTTCCATATTCTAAATACTCCATCCATCGATGTTCATATTCTGGACAGGTGTATCATATGCTTCAGAACAAAACCCTGCTCAGGGGTCGATTTTTTTTTCGTTATATCCTAACATATGTTAGGGTTAGGGTTAGGAGATTATAGTAAAGCACTCGCAAAAGGCACCTTCAGGGCTGGATACATTTATGGCTCGCCAAACCGGTACACTTTACAATTTACAGTTCTCCTTCCCATTGTCAAGAAGCTGCAATGTTCTTAATGCCGAATATTACGATATAACATCTTGAAAATAAATTTGTAATATTTTAAATTAAGAAATATCTGAAATATCGCAGTTATAAATTCCCCAACAATAAGGAAGGAAATAAAAATAATTTATTTTATTTAATAAATATTTTTAATTAGCAAATTTACTTTAAAAAAGTCAGTCACGGTTCAGAATAAAAAGGGATTGCTTTAAGGCGTTACATAACCTTGTTTTGCTTGAACAGTATTTTTCCCCATCAGAAAGTAATGAAATTCAGATTCAGTTACAGTCATCAGCATTGTCTATATGAAATAGTCATGCAAGCACAACAACTACGACGAGCTGCAGTCATCAGCATTGTCTACATAAAATAGTCATGCAAACACAACACTTTCCAACAAATCATTTTCTCTCAATACAAATCTTGTTATCTTTACAACCACTGTTTATCGTATTTTATTTGTTGTTTGATGTTCACATTCTTTTTTTAAATAATTTATTTTCCTTATTAGCAGGAGTCGTGATACACTGGACGACCGGCCAGCGTTATCTGTGCCGCCGCTCTCACGACAACACTGTGCTAATATTGTCTTGTTTTTTTTTCTTTTTTTGTGGCTTTTCTTTACCTGGATTCGATTTCCTTTTATATCGAATAAATTCTATGAAAACGAGAATAATTGATAATTCATTGTGCATACCTATCAGGTAAATATATGAATGTTTTCACTTACTAGTCAAGCGGTAAGACTTTTTGCCTGATTACCACAGAACCATATGATCTAATGTTATCCTCATAATAGATTACATGCTTTCTCTTAATGTCAGTCATTTTTTATTGGTTTATGACTTTGATCAATATAATTAAGAGCAACAACAGCACTTTTTTGGATCAATCATCAGAAGACGCATAGAAGAGAGAGTTCTCTCATCTTACCATCTTCAGATGAAAAATATCTTTTGAAATTCTTACTGGCAGTGGCGGTGGTGATGGTGGAGGTTATTGAACAAGCTGAACTTCTGAACAGTGCCCACTAAAATTGTCTTTTTTTTCTTTTTTTTTTTTTATGGAAATCATTCCAGACAGGAGCTAAATGAAGTTTAGCATGAAGTTTTGCTCGTTGGCCGTAGCCATTCATTAGACCTGCAAGAGTGCAGATTTTCACCCCTGAAATCCAGAGCAGCAAAACCCAGTGATTGTATGCAAAGTCGGGGAGGTTTTGGCAGTGCTTGCCTCATGATTTTGTGTTTCATACTGTGTTTTGACTGTCACAATCTATTTAATAAAAAAAAAATCTAGTAATGTTCATAAGAAAAATTAGAATGAAGGAGGCTAATAACATTATTAACAGTTTTATTTGCTTTAACAAACGATAGAAAAAGATTGAAGAAAAATATTGAAATCAAGTAGTGCGTTAGATATAAAATAATTTTGTTTTTAAGTTCATTTAAGTCTTTTTAAAAAAAATTTTTTTTAACATAGTTCACCCCAAACAAGACAGACCGCTACTGTAGACGTAAGGGGCTACTGAGAAAAAGGGTGAAAGTTTTTTTGTTTTTTTTTTGGGGGGGGGGTCAACCTAAATTGGGAGCTGCACAGCGAGATATCTGTTTACATTAGTTTTAAATTTCTGCATGTCAGTACCGTCAGAAAAACAGAGAGAAGGGAGGGAGTTCCAGAGTCCAGTAGCACGAGGAAAGAAACTTTTGAAGTAGAAAGCTCTTCGGCATCTGGGGACCTCCACAGTGAATGGATGGGATTTGGCAGATTGTCGGGTTGGTTTAGTGAATTTACGTCGTGGGGGTACCAGAGCAGCAAGCTCATCAGAGCACAATCCATTGAAGTACTAGTCTTGATGTCAAAGTAATGAAGGAGTTTTCATCAGTCTTAGTTAAATCATCTCATAGGATCCAGGAATAGATTACTCATTCTCGGATCACGTTTCACTAGATCCGAGAGATACAGGAGAAGTAGGAGGAAGGAATAAGGAGTCAGAGTCGAAATCAGAAGTTTTGGAAGGAGTCGGAGTCAGATGTGTAAGAATGTTAAGAATCTGAGTTGGTGTAAGATTTTTTAATCTCCGAAGAATCAACAGACAGCCTGAATATTGGAAGATTTTAAAATAAGAAGTCAGTCAGATATTTTGAAATTCTAAGAGTTGGAGTCAGAATATTTTGAATCCTAGGAGTCGGAGTCAGACTTTTTACCTTCTGACCCCGTAACTCTGGAAGGAACGTTGTGTGGAGTCTACAAAAAATGTTAAAGAAAATAAATTGTAGTGATTTCTGTAAGAAATGCAGGTGATTAGTAACTTTATTAAAGGATTTATTTGCCTTAACAAAAGATATAAAAAGTAGAAAGTAAAAATATGGAAGGGGAGTAGTTCAGCCGAACCAAAATAGAGGGGTTTTAACAGTTCAGAAAATCTTTTTTTCTTATGAATGGGTCCCTATAAAAGCCTTAAACCTTCCAACAAAAATGCTTCCATCTCTAATTTTAACAAAATTTACACAACAGGGAAATTACATCAAATCATACAGATTCCCCAAATTTGAGCAAATTGTAATAATTTTTAAACCCCGTAACGAGACCTTAACTCCAAAAAATTTACATTGATGATCATGTTTCAGAATTTTTGAGATGAGGATTGATAATTGTATTATTTGTATTATTCGGACTAGTATTCTCATCTTGGTTGTTATTTTCACAACGTTTCGGCCGATGTAACCTCCAACCTTCTGTCGGTGCATCTTTTTGAACTTTGGAATTTTTATGTCAGACTTGGGAACCTATACGGAATTTCGAACTGAACCCTTTATTTAATCCATGGGGGTAGATTGTTCTCGTTCTGTCAGCCATTACCGGATAGAAGTGTTATTTTTTAATGTCATTCTTAGTTATTATAGCCTGTAGTAAAGATTGAACCTTCAACCTTCCAGAAGACTGATTGTTAACCAATACTTTTAACCCCAAGAAGATTGTCACTTTGAACTGATTGTTAACCAATACTTTCAACCCCAAGAAGATTGTCACTTTGAACTGATTGTTAACCAATACTTTCAACCCCAAGAAGATTGTCACTTTGAACTGATTGTTAATCACTTCTAAGTGACAGTCTTCCAAATGCTGTTAATAACTATTGCGCTATCGGTCGACGATCTACTCTCGTGGATTATAAAAAGAGTTCAGTCTGACATTCGATATAGTTTTGGAGTTCGAAAAGATACACCTGAAGAAGATTGGAGGTTACATCAGCCGAAACGTTGTGAAAATAGCAACTATGAGTAGGATCGTAGTCTGAATAATCCAAATAATCCAAATTGATGATTATGATAAGGTCTTCATCAGATTACTACAAACCCAACATTGAATGGACATGCGCCAAACTTAGCTGATCTGAATATATGTTTTCGGCAAAGTTAAAATTTGACATCCATGGAACGGAACAGCTGATTCCAGATGAGTAATTGCGATCATGCGAAATAGGGTTAGGGTTTAGGGTTAGAGTTAGGGTTTAGGGTTAGGGTTTAGAAGATGATCAAAGTAGTGCTGCAAACATGTGTCGGAAAAGAAAAGACGACTGCTCGCCTGAAGCTTTCACCTATTCCTAGGGATTGGGGGGGGGGGAGGTATGTGCTCTTTCTCTATTCTCATTTTGTATTATTTGGACTACTTATATTTATTCGCTGTAACATTTACATAACAATTTTTATGACAAATCAGGCACAAGGCCAATAAGATGAGAATAGTAATCCGAATAATCGAAATGACCAATCGTCATCTCAAAAAATCCAAAACATAAGAATTATCATCATGAAATTTCCATAAAGAAAAATATTCAATTGTTACGTGATGAAAATACCATTTTTGATGAGTAGAAAGTGGACAATAGTTTTACTTTCGACAGCCTCGTAACTCTTGCTTCCCTTATTTTGTCCTTTAGTCCTCACATTCCATGAGCGATGTTTCTGACAAAGGGGGAATAATTGCTATTTTCTTAGTTGGAATCTATCCATATAGCACTTAACGTTTGCTAGTTTTTGAACTTGAAGTAGTTTTTGTTTTTTTTAGCTCCTTACATCAAGTGGTTTCATGCCTTGTCTGGAGCGATTTCCATAAAAGAAATTTTGTTTCAAATTTAAACATGACAGACCAATTCTCTTACAGAGTTGTGTGTACAGATCTAAAAATGCTACTTTAAACTTAAATATGGCAGACCAAAGTACATGTTATTTCCAGCTGAAATGTTACAGACCAATGGACAAAACCTTTTATAGAGATGCTTGGATGCATTTAAAAAAAAACATAAAAAAGATTTTAAAAAGATGATAATAATAAACAAGAAAAAAGATGATAAAAAGTAGAGAAGTAAAAAAAGTAAAAAGAAGAGAAAAAAAAAGTAAAAAGAAATAAAAGAAAAAAAGAAAGAAAAGAATTAAGAAAGAAAAAAGAAAAATTTAAAACGAACAAAGAATTAAAAAGTAGAGAAGTAAAAAAAAGTAAAAAGAAAAAAAAGAAAAATTAAAAAAGAAAAAAGAATTAAAAGAAAAAAGAAAAAAAATTTAAAAAAGAAAATAATAAAAAGACAAGAATTAAAAAAGAAAAAAGAATAAAAAAGAAAAAATTAAAAAAGAAAAATTAAAAAAGAAAAAATTAAAAAAGAATAAAAAAGTAGAGAAGTAAAAAGAAAAAAAGAAAGAAAAGTAAAAAGAAAAAAAGAAAAGAAAATAATAAAAAAGACAAGTAAAAAAGAAAAAAAAGAATAAAAAAGTAGAGAAGTAAAAAAGAAAAAAGAAAAGAAAGAAAAAAAGAAAGAAAAAAGAAAAATTAAAAAATAATAAAAAAGACAAGAATTAAGAAAGAAAAAAGAAGAGAAAAAAGAAAAGAATTAAAAATGAGAAAGAAAAGAAATAATAAAAAAGACAAGAAGTAAAAAAGAAAAAAGGAAAGATATAAAAAAGAATAAAATTCAGTTTTCTGAATGAGGTTATCTTAGAATTTCCACCATTTACATTCTGATAAAGCTGGCCTCTGTTGAAAGAATTGCTTTGTATTTTGCCAAATAGAAGTGTGTTGAATAAAGTGTTTCAAATGGTGGCATTTCCCCAAGTAAAAACAAAGTTGGAAGTGTTCCGACTAAGACTTAAAAATGTCCACTAGTTTATTGCATAATTTGCTCGCTGGTTTAATCAATAGATTTAGAGAAATAGACCCGTGAGATTCTTGAATAACTGGTTAATTAGGACATTCAACTGACAATCTTCTATTATATAGAGGACAGTTGTCTGTGTGTGTGTGTTTATCTGTGTGTTCAGCTAAAAGTCAGAAACTACATAAGATACACCCGCAAAGCTGACATATTCTTTTTCAGTATTGCCTCAAACAGAATATGGATACATTTATTTTTGTAATATTCATTTTTTTTTTTGAGGTCCGCAAGAACAAAATTAATCAGGAGGGGGGGGGGGGGGGGAGTCGACATTTGGAGCAATTTTTTTCATCCACATTTGTGTGAAATTCAAACAAAAATACACTGTCTTGGCCTTCGGGCTGGGATCAAAGTGTAGTATTTGTTCTGTCCTCGGTCGGAGGAGGGGGAAATTCTTTTTGAATGAGAATTGGGGAGAGCAGAGAGAGAGATAGAGATGGAGAGGTTTTAAAAGAAAGATGTTACGCACAGTTTTTTAACTCTTCTATTTTGCCCCCTCCCCCCGGGCAACGCCGGGTACCCTTCTAGTATATAAGTAAAAGAAAGAAATCAATTTATGAAATACACTTTTGTCAGGTTAAAATTAAATAATACAATACACAGGTGCAACACTGATTTTTCGACAACTTATGGTCCGACACATCTTTTAAATTAATCCAGACAAAATCGAAAGAGGGAACTTAATAATCCCGTTGCCGCCAGATTAGTTTATTGGATGGTTAACAGATGGCTCTGTATGTAGCGCACCATCAGTTGGTTTGCTTACCCTACATTTGCTGGTGGTAGTCTCCCTTTCTTCTGAGATTTTATTTTATTTTAATTAACTCGTGTTATGACGTCACAGGCAATTTGAAGTGACCGCCGTGCAAGTGTTACATGTAAATACTGGTCTATTTCGATCACCAGAAAAAGTTGCTGTTTAATCTCCAAGCAATCCTTGGTGGTTTAGAGGCATGGGAGGTGTATACTTTGTTGAATTATTATTGTTATGGTGAAATCGGATAGTCCGGCAAAACGGATAATCCGGCAAGGTTCTGGAACCAAGGATGTCGGAAAATCAGTGGTTTTTTTGTTTTTCTTTTAATCTCCCTCCCACACCGATAAGATGTGACACAAGATCAGAAAGTGGGATTGAAAAGACAGTGCCTTAGAGGTTGAGCACTCTGGTCTACAAACAAATGCCTGGGCAGCTCCGTCGGCATTTCCCTGTAGTGGCGCCTCAGGCGATTAGCAATAAACTAACCCCTTCTTAAAGGGTGAGAAGGCAAAGCCTGGGAGGGTGGAACTACTAGGACTGCACAGGGCAAACTCTAAAACCGGTGGAATAAAGGTCTGAAGGCCAAGACGATGCCGGTCTAAGGGGTGTAGTATCCATCGGAACAGGTGTTGCACCTGTAGTATAAAATACATTTTTTACGGGTGTTCATTGATCAAAAGTTAAAAGTAAACTTGAATTGAGATTTTAAATTAATTCTCTTAATCTGCCACAACTTGATTAATAGCATTGTAATTGTTGTGAAGTAAACATTCTGCAATGTAATTGGATTGCATTGTAAAGCTTTAAGGTTTTCAACAACAACAACAACAACAACTAATAATAATAATAATAATAATAATAATAATAATAATAATCATCATCATCATCATGTAACGTCCGTTTTACATACTGGCATGTGTTGGACGGCTTTTAGAAAATTATTTCCAAACTAACCTATCTCTGACCAGGTCTTTATTTATCGCTTCCTCTCGAGTCCATCCTTATCACTTCCTCCCATGTTTTCCTTGGCCTTCCCCTGTCAACTGACCCTGCTACATCAACTGCTCTACATCGACTAGCCCAAGAACTCTCATCCGTTCTTTCAACGTGACCACACCAACAAAGTGTCCTGTTCTACATGCATCTCCCTCTATTGTTCAGATTTAATCTTCCTCTGAGGTCATCAGATCTAAGCCTGTCTTTAAAACTCACATTAAGTAATAATTCTGCAATGTAATATGATTGGATTGTAAAGCTTTAAGATTTTCAACAACAGCAACTAATAATAATAATAATAATAATAATAATAATAATAATAATAATAATAATAATAATAATCATTTTAACGTCCGTTTTACATACTGGCATGTGTTGGACGGCTTTAAGAAATTGACTTCCAAACTAACCTATCTCTGGCCAGGTCTTTATTTATCCCTCTTTCTCTCAGGTCCATTTTTATCACTTCCTCTCATGTTTTCTTGTAGCCTTTCCCTGTGAACTGAACATGCTACCTCAACTGCTCTACATCTACTAACCCAAGAACTATCATTCACTCTTTCAATGATGCCACACCATCAAAGTTTTCCATTTCTGAATACATCTCCCTATACTGTTCAGATTTAATCTTCCTCTGAGGTCATCAGATCTAAGCCTGTCTTTATGACTCACATTACACATCCATCGTGTCATTCTCATATCATTTCTCTTCATGCAACGCATGTCCTCAACCCTCACTGGACAGGTTTCACTTCCATACATCATCACAACGCGTACACATGCCTGATAGACTCTTCCCTTGGTCGACAGTGGAAACGCTTTGTTGTTAGTAATGTCAGAAATTCCATGAACTTCATTTTCAAAAAATATTTTCAAAATTAATGTAATTTATATTATTTCGATTATACAGACTTTTGCACTCATTTTGGTGTTATTTTCACAACGTTTCGGCCGATGTAACCTCCAACCTTATTCAGGTGTATCTTTTTAAACTTGAGAACCTATACGGAATTTTAAATTGTAGTACGGAGTGCATATTACTCCTCCCGATTCCTAGGTATTGGTGAAATCTGCAGGCTAGCGGTCGTCTTTTCTTTTCCGACATGTTTGTCATCTATTCTGTCTGGTTGCATTTATTTATTTTTTTATTAAAACTGTGTTCTGCGGCTACGGTAGTCGAATGACATCCCGTAGCTGCAATCAGTCCTCCATGTTGCATCACAACCATTATAGGATTTAGAAGATATCCTCAGATCTAACATGATCAAGATTACTCATCTGGAAACAGCTGTTCAGTTCGATGGAGGTCAAATTTTAACTTTGCTTGAAATATATATTCAGAGCAGCCTAGTCTGGCACAGGTCCATTCAATATTTTATACGCTATTGTTTAATAGTAATTATTGCGATAGTAATCTGATGAAGAACATTTATTTGGATTATTTTGGATTATTCAAACTACGATTCTCATTTTGTTTTCTATTTTCACATTTTGGCCGATGTAACCTCCGACCTTCTTCGGGTACATCTTTTCAAACTTGGAAAGTATACGGATTTCGAATTTCAAAAAGAAAATACTTTTTACTCTTGTACTCCCCAAACAAGACATACTGCCACTGAAGCATAAGGAGGTACTGCAATAGGGGCCAAGGGATCGAAAACGTGAGTGGGGAGTTGGGCAGAAAGATGTTTGTTCACTTCCGGGGAAACAGGGAGCAGGGAGGAAATTCCAAAGGCAAGCGGTCCGAGAAAAGAACCTATTATAGTAGAAAATGTGTCGTAAAGATTGACCCTTCCACCTGCAGAAGATTGTCACTTAGAACTGCTTGTTAATCAACGCCTTTATCCGTTGTGCGACGTGTCCACGTAGACTACAGACAATAATAACTAAAACTAACTAACACTTCTTCTTCCCAGTAATGGCTGACGGAACGAGAACAATCTACCCTCTGCGGATTAAATATAGGATTCATTTCGAAATTCCACATAGGTTCCCGAGTTTGACATAAAAATTCCCAAGTTGGAATCGATGCACCTGAAAAAGGTCAAGGGTCAAGGGTTACATCAACCGAAACGTTGTGAAAATAACAATCAGGATGAGAATAGTTGTACGAAAAATCCAAATGATACAAATTATCAATCCTCATCTAAAAAATTGATATTAAATTTTTGTAATTTTCTACTTTAAATGTCACATTAAAGTATGTAATAAATATATATATATATATATATATATATATATATATATATATATATATATATATATATATATATATATATATATGGCACAATCACGTTGACACACCAGTTCCCGTTAGATCACCGAAGTTAAGCGGTGTCGAGCCTGGCCAGTACTAAATGGGTGACCATTTTGGAATACCAGGTGCTGTATGTGCTCTCTGCTTATTTCCGCATTGTTTCCAGTCGTCTTGTATTACTACTTGCCATTGGAATCAAGCAATGCCGACTCAGGAGAGCGGTTGTTGGGGATTGCGCAACCCTTGCAATTACAAATCGACGGGAGAGTCCATCATATATATATAAACAATGTATATATTATAGCCCATCAAAAGAACATTACACACACGTATATATATATATATATATATATATATATATATATATATATATATATATATTTCATGTATCCACATAAAATGTTATAAGGAGATATAATTTTTTATGTATCAATTTTCAGTATTTACTTCCACCGTGCTCGATACGTAAGTAGAGCTGGGTAGTAAGTTATGAAAATATATTTATGGCAATTAAGCTACACAGAGGCTCCCACGTTTCATCTCCAGAGGAATCGTCAGGCTAAAAAAAAAAAAAACGGATGAACCGCGGGAGCCTCTGTGTAGCTTAATTGCCATAAATATATTTTCATAACTTACTATATATATATATATATATATATATATATATATATATATATATATATGAAATTGTTTAATTGTATATATATATATATATATATATATATATATATTTGAAATTGCTTATATATATATATATATATATATTTGAAATTGTTTATATATATATATATATATTTGAAATTGTTTATATATATATATATATATATATATTTGAAATTGTTTATATATATATATATATATATATATTTGAAATTGTTTATATATATATATATATGAAATTGTTTATATATATATATATATATATATATATATATATATATATATATATACACAATTGAACAATTTCAAAGAATTGATAAAATGAATTTAAAACCAATATTTTTTCAAAAGTGCTTAATACAAGGTAGAGCTTTATAAACATACTATATTTGTTTACAATCAAGTTTTTTAATTCGTTATTAAAAAAAAAGATAAGGTATTCTGTGTTTTTTTTTCTACTAAATATTCTCTGATATAAATGTTTTATTCAAATTTAAATACAGTTCACATCTTTTCTAAGTCAGCATTTCTTTAGAATCCCGCTTCTAAAAATATAACATTAGTTGTTTCCCTTACACGGAACATTAAGAGTTATTCCCCTTGTTATGGTTGCCAGCAGATAAAAATATAAATATATTTTCTGTTTAGTTAAAAAAAGATTAATTGTTTAAAGGATTTGTTGAAAATATCGGAGAAGACTCCAGAATATTTGCTATTTGGTCAGAACGACTAAATTATTTAAAAGATTTATTCAATTTAATATTTGTTTATCGGAAGGGTTAAACAAATAGTGAAAGAATTGAACTCATCGAATATTTAATTTTAGGTAATTCACATTTTAATATTCAAAGGAAAAGAAGGGGTAGATATTATTTCAAATATTAATTAAGTTAGAAAATAATAATTATTTAATTTTTAGAGATGCAATTAATATTTGATGATTTATTACTTGAAAAATAAAAAATAAAAAGAAAGCTAGTATCCAGATTTTGCTCAAGAACCCTTTTTTTTTCAAAGAAGATGTGTCGTCTGCCTGGAACGTTTATTTGAAAAATTAAAGAACTTTTTCACTGAAATTTGATCGATTACTGAGAAAAACATTTATTAGCGAACTTGAAAGAAATGAAAGTTTTTTCAGTGAAATTTGATCGCCCATCGATAAAAACATTTATTAGCGAACTTAAAAAGAATTAGGAAACTTTTTTTACTGAAATTTGATCGCCCACTGATAAAAACATTTATGAGCCAACTTGAAAAAAATACACAAGAAAATTTCCACGTCTATAAAAAATATATATTGTAAAATTGTAAACTGAGTATTGTCAACATTTTTGTTTTTACATTTGAACAAATGAACATTTGAACAAATGAACATTTGAACATTTGAACAAATGAACATTTGAACAAATGAACATTTGAACATTTGAACAAATGAACATTTAAACAAATGAACAAATGAACATTTGAACAAATGAACAAATGAACATTTGAACAAATGAACATTTGAACAAATGAACATTTGAACAAATGAACATTTGAACATTTAAACAAATATGCATGTCAACTCATTTTCTTTTTTTTCCTTTATTTTTAATAAATTTGCGATTTATTAATATACAAGCCATCTTGTATTTTTTTATTTATTTTACTGTTACGCAGCATTTTAAAAATGTTTTTAATCTTTTCAACAATCAGTTATATATATATATATATCATATTTATATACTTAATAACAGGCTCCAAATATGTTTTCGAGTGGGGAATAATTGGTAATCTGAAACTTATCATTTTTTAGGTATCTGGAGTTCAAATGTAGAGAGTGTAGTGGAAAATAAAAACATAAGACTTACCCGTAATACCAGACCAGGCCATGTGGAACAACAGAGTTAAAGCAAATGGCTGGTTTTATAGAAAGGAAGTACCAAATGATCATGTGACCTATTTTGCATTGCATGATGGGAGTCCCCATAAAGAGGACAGGAAATGAGAAAGCGGACTCTTCTTTGGTTCATCTCCAGTGAAGGTGGAGGTCGGATTTGGTGCTGTCAGAAGAGTGAAGTTGGAGTTCAAGTTGGTGTTTGCGGACTAGTGACTGTTTTGGGTCGGATTGGGCGCCCTCAGAAGAGAGACATTTTGGTGTTTTCGGACGACAAGCTATTTCGGCGGCCTACCGACATAACAGGATGGGTGACAGAATCAAATTAAGCAGTGACGTATTGAAGGCGTACGCTGGTGATGGAGACGTAGTGCGATGGCTGTCTAAATTGAAGATGGTCGCAAGATTGCAGAAAATTGAGGATGTGGCAACCTTGATTCCATTATATTTGGAAGGAAATGCACTTTCGGTCTACCTGGAAATGAATGACGCTGAACAAGACGACGCAGATTTGATAGAGGCGAGACTAAAGACCGCTTTCGCAGAAAGCGTTTTCGACGCCTATAGCAAAATGCGCAGGATCACATGGACAGGGGAGCCAGTAGATGTCTTTGCGACGGAGATCCGGAGGCTAGCGGGACTGGCGGGTTATGCAGGGATGAGCCTTGAAAAAACGGTGAAAATGACGTTTGTGACTGGTCTTCCTGATAGTGTGTCCACAGAGCTGCAGAAACTGACAATGATCGAGAGCATGAACATGGATGAAGTGCTGACCCATGCCAGGGTGCTGACAAAGAAGAGTCACCAGTTGGAGGCAACCGCGAGTGTAAGCCTGATGGGAGGGAAGTCCGCAGTTAAGGAGAATCTCTCGTGGGGGCGGTCACCTGGAAAAGCCCCAGTGAAATGTTCTCGATGCCAGGGGCCTCATTTTGTACGGGACTGCCGAGAACCTAAGCCTGGCATAACCTGCTTCCGTTGCAGACAAACTGGGCATATCAGCCGAACCTGCACGGTACAGGGAAAACGATTAGAGGGGTGCCATAGCGCCAGTGGCTACCCCCCCTATCAAGTGACGGCGCATAGGACTGCATTACCACAGGTGGAGGTCACCGCAAACGGGAAGAGAGCCAAAGCCCTGGTTGATACCGGCTGCACGACCACGTTGGTGACAACGGATGTTGCTAAATCTTAGCATGGAACGACCAGTGTGAGAGCGGTTGATGGCCGTGAGCTGATGTGCCAAGGAATGTGCACTGTGAGAATAATAGTGAGAGAGACCGAACTTGAGGTGAGGGCAATTGTGATGGAGCGGCTTGTTGCAGGTGTTGATGTTGTGCTGGGCCTGGATGTCATCGATCGACTAGGGGGTGCTATGTTTAGCATGGGCATGATCACATTTGGATGTGAGCACCCAGTCGGATTGGCAGGAATGGAGAGTGTTAAACCCAAGAAGGCGGACAAAGATTTTCAGGCCAGTTTTGATGGAGATAAGTGGACGGTGGAATGGCGTTGGGTTTCAGAGCCGCCAATACTAAAAAATCAAGTTGGGTGCTACGAAAGTACTCTGAATGGTGACACAAGGGCTGAATTTGAGAAAGAGATAGCGAGGTGGATTGAGGAAGGTATCCTTGTACCATGGTCCGGGGAAGCAGACGGAGTCCTACCACTCATGGCGGTAGTCCAACCCACCAAAGGGAAGGTTAGGCCAGTATTGGACTACAGAGAGCTAAACCAGTATATTGCTTGCCACACAGGGGATGGTATCGACGTTTGCGAGGAAGTAATGTGAGAGTGGAGGAAGATGGAGCGGGCAAGCAAGATTGTGGACCTAAAATCAGCCTACCTCCAGATACACATAGACGAGAGGCTATGGCGGTACCAGCTGGTTAAGTTCAAGGGTCAGACCTTTTGCTTGACAAGGTTGGGTTTTGGGCTCAGTTCTGCACCCAAAATTATGACTGCAATTTTGAAAACAGTGCTGGGGAAAAATAACGAGGTGGAGAGGGCCACAAGCTCATATATTGATGACATCCTGGTCGAGGAAGGAAATCTGTCCGCAGAAAGTGTTAGCAATCATGTTGGAAGATATGGATTGATTGCGAAGCCACCTGAGCCACTAGAAAATGGCACGGCCCTAGGACTAAAGCTGCAAAGGAATAAAGAGGGGACGTTGATGTTCGGACGGGGTAATGAGGTGCCCGATATTTCAGACGGACTGACTAAGAGAGAGCTGTTACCATATGTGGGAAGCTGGTTGGCCATTACCCCATTTGCGGGTGGCTCAGAGTAGCATGCAGCTATATAAAAAGGCGGACCGAAGGCGGCCGCTGGGATGATACAGTGACCGAGGATGTTGTGCAGTTGATACGCGAGGTGGTGGAGGAGGTTAAGGTCGAAGACCCCGTCAAAGGAAAATGGCGTGTCGAACGGGGCAAAGAAGGTGTGATCTGGTGTGATGCTAGCACTCTGGCTCTCGGTGGTGCTGCTTGAAATTGGAGGAGCAACAGTGGAGGATGCCGCTTGGCTACGCAAAAGGAATGACCATGCCCACATAAATGTTGCAGAGCTCGAGGCTGCAGCAAAAGGAGTGAACATGGCTCTAAAGTGGGGCTTGAAAAATGCAGAGTTGAAAACGGACTCGGCCACAGTGGCCTCCTGGATCCAGTCAGAAGTCTCAGGAGACAGGAGAGTAAGGACCAAGGGAGCAGCTGAGATGCTGATCAAGCGTAGGCTCGTGATTTTGGGAGACTTGATTCGCGAGTTTGGACTGAGAGTGTCGGTTACGCTTGTCCCAACTCAAAAGAACAGAGCAGATGCCCTGACCCGAGTAAAGAAGGCCTGGCTTAAAGAGAAGGATGCAGCAGCTGTGTGCGCCGTTAGTGAGGAAGCGAGAGAGCTGCATGAAATGCACCACTTTGGGAAAGAGAGGACACTTTTTCTTGCAAGAAAGGTGAACCCGAGTGTGACAAAGGAGGCGGTTAAAGAGGTGGTGGAACAATGCAGAGAGTGTCAATTAATTGACCCTGCCCCATCCAGGCACGAGAGAGGGGAATTACAGGTGACTGAAACTTGGAAACGGCTGGCCATTGACGTCACGCATTATAGGAACGATATATTCCTGTCAATGGTCGACTGTGGACCTGGGAGAGTGGCAATCTGGCGTAAGTTGAGAGCGGAAACCGCGAGTGAAATCTGCAGAGCCATGAAGGCGGTGTTTTTGGAGAGGGGGCCAGTGGAGGAGATATTACTGGATAATGGTGCCGCCTTCCGCTCTGAAGACTTTACAGAGCTGTGTGCCAGGTGGGGAACCCGGCAATTTTTTCGGGCAGCATATCGCCCGGGAGGAAATGGGATTGTCGAAAGGCATCACCGAACCATAAAGGATGTTGCAGAGAGAGGCCGAACCTCACCAGAAGAGGCGGTATTTTGGTACAACATGTCTCCAAAGAGCGGTCAAGATGAAGAGTCAGTGCCGCATCAGTCAGTCTTTCAGTATGAGTGCCATCATCTTCTTGCTAGAACGAACATGAGTGAAGAGGGACAAGGATCCATCACAGTTGGTGAAGAAGTGTGGGTCAAGCCACCGGGAGCTCTATGCACTACACGTTGGGGACGAGGAAGGGTAACGCATGTACAGTCTGTAAACAATGTGAGTGTTGACGGGATGCCGCGACACGTGCTTGACAAACGTCGTGTCTCTCTGCCATCAAATGGAAATGCTGAGGAAGAAGCCGGTGAACCCCCGTTGGAAGAACCCCCGCGACACTCTAATCGTGAGAGGAGACAACCGGTCTGGATGGCTGACTATGCGAGGTGAGATGTGATTTTAAGATCACGGGGGCATGTAGTGGAAAATAAAAACATAAGACTTACCCGTAATACCAGACCAGGCCATGTGGAACAACAGAGTTAAAGCAAATGGCTGGTTTTATAGAAAGGAAGTACCAAATGATCATGTGACCTATTTTGCATTGCATGATGGGAGTCCCCATAAAGAGGAAGGAAATGAGAAAACACACTTCTTCTTTGGTTCATCCCGGATTGAGACCAGTGAAGGTGGAGGTCGGATTTGGTGCTGTCAGAAGAGTGAAGTTGGAGTTCAAGTTGGTGTTTGCGGACTAGTGACTGTTTTGGGTCGGATTGGGCGCCCTCAGAAGAGAGACATTTTGGTGTTTTCGGATGACAGAGAGCTGATCACAATTTTGAGGTACCTGGATTCCAACGGTTTTCTTCCAATTCCCTTTGGTAAATCGAAACCTATATCAATAACAAGGTCATTCAAAGTTCAACTTTGAAGACGAGATAGAGAACTCATCACATGACCTGTTTTGGGTTTTTTTCCAATTTCTTCAGAATTCTATTATTTTTCCTGGAGCTTTTCTTTGCACAAAAAAATAATAGTTTTTTTACTCATCAAGATGCATTTTGGGAGGCATATCTTAATTGTTTGTTTCTCTTATTAGATTTAAATCCTATAAGGTGTCTAAAAAAACATTTTTAGGCCTACTAAAATTTCAGACAGAAAAAATTCAACTGGCATTTTTTCTAATGCAATGAGATCTACCAAAAATGGCTTTGAGTGTAAAGCTCCCTTAGCATAAATTAGAAGTTAAGCTATAGTAAAGAGTTTAAGGATAATTCACACTTGAGTTTGTAAAATAACAACGGACGGAAATTTTTTTTTTTACATCTACTCCACTGGACCATAGTCAAATGTCACCCCCAAAAATATATGGAGAAAAAGTAGAACTTAAGTACTAACTCACACAACTACGTACATTTCCAATATTCTTAATATCGGAGATAATAGTCACCACTTAATATATATAAAATGTCCGTCTGTGAAACACAGTTAAGGACATAGGCGCCATATTTGGTAGCTTAAAAATGATAAGATATTGAATTTGGTGAAAGCTGAGATGGAACTCCCATAATAATATCACTTCTTTCTTGGCCTCTGACTAGGATCAAAGTGTAGTATCTGTTATGTCCTCAGTCAGAGGAAGAGAAATCCTTCTCGACTGGGGCAATTTAAATTTTTGTCCAGTCTAGAGTGCCCCTTTTTGGGGAGCATGATATCCCTCATATAAAGGACTGATCTTGTGTCTAACTTTGTCCTCGTGGGGAGGCAATTAAATAGGGACATGAAACCCTCAAATTTGATCACACCACCACCACCACCACCACCACGATTAATGAGAAGCGATCTCCAAATTATTCGATATTTGCTTCACTTAAATGATTTGTACTGATTAGATCAAATACTTAATTTCGATTGGCTCCCCATATCAGACATTAGCAAATCAGAAACAGTCTCCGTAGAAGCCAGGCAGCTGTTCTTAAATCCTATATAAAGAATTGCATTCACGCTTTCCACGCAGTGAGTTGGCAAGAAGGTCAATTTGCCTAACGAACCCTTGTCATGCTGAACAACTAACACACTTCTTATTGACATGCAAACAAAACCTGCCTTTAGCCTCTGGCTATTGGCAGCAGCATGTGGACTTAACTTCCTAAGATGGCAACACTTTGGCATATGGACTTACTTCCTAATAACACTTTTCTCACCTTAACTTTTAACATACAAAGCCTGTCTAAAAAATATGTCAAATATGTGATGGGGTTGGGACCCTAATCCCTTTCAAAGTAGGCCCCTTGCGCTTGCACACACTTAGCCCACCGATCCATCCACTGCCAGAAACACCTTTGGAAGTCTTCTTTTCGAATGGTGTTCATCTCCACTGTCGCGTTAGATTCAGCAGGTGTTTGGAAAAGATACGATCGGCATAACACAAATTAAGGAGTGGTTCAACCAATTCAAAAATGGCCGCACATCAGCGGAAAGTGACCAGCGTTCTGGCAGGCCTCAAACTGCTCGGAGTGCAGCTTTTGTTGTTGAGAGGGTGTGAAAAAAGAGATAATGCGGAATGTGACGGCGGAGATGAACATCATTCCAAACTGTGTGCAAGCACAAGGGGCCTATTTTGAAGGGGATTAGGGTCCCAACCCCATCACGTATTTGAAATAATTTTTATGGACTAAGGTCGGATACCTTTTAGACAGGCCTCGTACACTTTCTCCCTGAAGACACATGAACATTTAATAGCTTCTTTACTAACTCATTTCTATAACTTGTCGAACGAAGATGTGAAATAAAGTTGATCAATTCTGTTAACAAAGACTTTGTCATTTAATTCACAAAATGTCTTTATTCAACATTTGTATATGTTTAGAAAAAAAAAAAACACATCATCAAAAATATCGTCTGGTAAATTTAACCCTATGTATACTTCAATAAAAAATAAATAATTACAAATAGTTCCTCAGTCTAGAAGCATTGTAGTGTTTGAAAATTGGAAACGGTTAGAATCCAAAACAATGCAATTTTTTTTTTTTTAAATAAATGTATTTATTTATTTAAAGTCTAAGTTTCGACATTACACATCCTCGTCAGGAATAAAAACTTTCTTTTTCTTTTTTTTCCGTTTTCTTTTTACGTGAATGTTGTCACTAGAAGAAGCCACGTGTTCTCAATGGTGATGTTTTTTTAAATGTCGGAATCATGAATTAGAAATAGTTCCTCAGTCTAGAAGCATAAAATACAACATTTTCCAAATGCATGTGCAAATAAAACGGACGCTATTATTCTCAAATCACAATTACAGTGGAATATTGTTTAAATACTGTTCTTAAAAGGCTTAAAACACATTTATATACCTTTTTATTTGTTCTTAATAACATCTAAAAAGTCTGGCATCATACAAGTATTACATTTTAACATTAATACTTGTACGAATAATTTCGTCATTAACTGTAAATAGATTGATTACTTCTGCCAAGGAGGTTATGTTTTCAGTCCAGTTTGTTTGTCACTATGTTTTTGTACAACTTAGCGTCCACATCACTTGACCAATCGTTTGTGTACAACTTAGCGTCCACATCACTTGACCAATCGTTTGTGTACAACTTAGCGTCCACATCACTTGACCAATCGTTTGTGTACAACATAGCGTCCACATCACTTGACCAATCGTTTGTGTACAACCTAGCATCCACATCACTTGACCAATCGTTTGTGTACAACCTAGCATCCACATCACTTGACCAATCGTTTGTGTACAACCTAGCGTCCACATCACTTGACCAATCGTTTGTGTACAACCTAGCGTCCACATCACTTGACCAATCGTTTGTGTACAACCTAGCGTCCACATCACTTGACCAATCGTTTGTGTACAACCTAGCGTCCACATCACTTGACCAATCGTCACCAAACTTAGTCAAAATATCAGTCAGAAAAATAGTGAAAGTCACACTTTTGACAATAACTTCAGTTATGTTCACCGTAGAAACTCGCTACTTGGTCCATATTGTAGCCAACGATGTCCCAAATCTTATATGACCTCGACCTTTGACCTTGAGTATTAAAATTTCGGTTATGGTTGAAATTTTGACGAAATTTCAACTGTCAATTTTTCCAAATTTATCAAATATGGAGCTGATGCTCTTTGATAATATTAACCAGAACGCAACATTTCAGTTTGATCAGATCAAATAGTTTTTGAGTTATAAACGCTTCCATGGCATAATTTTGGGAATACTTTATACAATATTTTTTTTTTTTAACGTAGTTCACCCCAAACAAGGCAGGCCGCCACTGTAGACATAAGGGGCTACTGAGAAGAAAGAAAAGGGGAGAAGGTGGGGGGGGGTGTCAACCTAAACTGGGATCTGTGCAGCGAGATATCTGTTTACATTAATTTTAAATTTCTGCATGTCAGTACTGTCGGGGAAACACGGGGCAGGGAGGGAGTTCCAGAGGCCGGCAGCATGAGGAAAGAAGCTATTTGAGTAGAAAGCTCTCCGGCATCTGGGGACCTCCACAGTGAATGGATGGGATTTAGTTGATTGTCGAGTTGGTCTAGTGAATTTACGTCAAGGGGGCACCAGAGTAGCCAATTCATCGGAGCATAATCCATTGAAGTATTTGTAAAACAAACATAAGGATGCTACATTGCGGCGATAGGACAGGGTCTGGAGCTTTGTTGACAGTGAGGGACCTATTAGGTTGGCGACTCTTGAAATGGAAAGTTTGTCCCATCCTTATGTTGTCAAGGGGAGATATGCAGTCTCACGACTGATTTATGCTCTTGTTACTTGCTGTTATTATTACGATTATCGTTTCAAATTCTGGAATACTCTGCTATTTCTGAATTATTGGTTTCCATATTGTGCTCCTCTCTGTAATTTGCCCACTTAAGATTTCACTTTAATCTTGAGATTATTAGTTCAATCTTTTGCAAAAGAAAAATGAATCAAAAACTTGCGAAAATGACAACAACAAAGATGAGGAAGACAATCCCAAACATGTAAATAATACCTCATCTCAGAAATATCATTAAGCAGTAGACATATATGATACTATAATCTTGCAGGATTTATGATCCCCCCTCTCAAAATGCCACTCATGAAAACGACTGTAAAAGCTTTAATAATTGAGCAATTGCTTTAATATTTTGGGTTTATGAAGAAGAAGAATCATTGCAAGGAAGATCAAAGTAGAGGAGTTTCAAAAATGCCTTGGACAGTTCAAGAAAAGATCAGAGTAGAAGAGTTTCAAAAATGTCTTGGACAGTTCAAGAAAAGATCAGAGTAGAAGAGTTTCAAAAATGTCTTGGACAGTTCAAGAAAAGATCAAAGTAGAGGAGTTTCAAAAATGCCTTGGACAGTTCAAGAAAAGATCAGAGTAGAAGAGTTTCAAAAATGTCTTGGACA
This sequence comes from Sepiola atlantica, assembly GCA_963556195.1. Lineage (NCBI taxonomy): Eukaryota > Metazoa > Mollusca > Cephalopoda > Sepiida > Sepiolidae > Sepiola > Sepiola atlantica. The sequence continues at coordinate 3,459,934 of OY744521.1, forward strand.
GTTCAAGAAAAGATCAAAGTAGAGGAGTTTCAAAAATGCCTTGGACAGTTCAAGAAAAGATCAAAGTAGAGGAGTTTCAAAAATGCCTTGGACAGTTCAAGAAAAGATCAAAGTAGAGGAGTTTCAAAAATGCCTTGGACAGTTCAAGAAAAGATCAAAGTAGAGGAGTTTCAAAAATGCCTTGGACAGTTCAAGAAAAGATCAAAGTAGAGGAGTTTCAAAAATGTCTTGGACAGTTCAAGAAAAGATCAAAGTAGAGGAGTTTCAAAAATGCCTTGGACAGTTCAAGAAAAGATCAAAGTAGAGGAGTTTCAAAAATGCCTTGGACAGTTCAAGAAAAGATCAAAGTAGAGGAGTTTCAAAAATGCCTTGGACAGTTCAAGAAAAGATCAAAGTAGAGGAGTTTCAAAAATGCCTTGGACAGTTCAAGAAAAGATCAAAGTAGAGGAGTTTCAAAAATGCCTTGGACAGTTCAAGAAAAGATCAAAGTAGAGGAGTTTCAAAAATGCCTTGGACAGTTCAAGAAAAGATCAAAGTAGAGGAGTTTCAAAAATGCCTTGGACAGTTCAAGAAAAGATCAAAGTAGAGGAGTTTCAAAAATGCCTTGAACAGTTCAAGAAAAGATCAAAGTAGAGGAGTTTCAAAAATGCCTTGGACAGTTCAAGAAAAGATCAAAGTAGAGGAGTTTCAAAAATGCCTTGGACAGTTCAAGAAAAGATCAAAGTAGAGGAGTTTCAAAAATGCCTTGGACAGTTCAAGAAAAGATCAAAGTAGAGGAGTTTCAAAAATGCCTTGGACAGTTCAAGAAAAGATCAAAGTAGAGGAGTTTCAAAAATGCCTTGGACAGTTCAAGAAAAGATCAAAGTAGAGGAGTTTCAAAAATGCCTTGGACAGTTCAAGAAAAGATCAAAGTAGAGGAGTTTCAAAAATGCCTTGGACAGTTCAAGAAAAGATCAAAGTAGAGGAGTTTCAAAAATGCCTTGGACAGTTCAAGAAAAGATCAAAGTAGAGGAGTTTCAAAAATGCCTTGGACAGTTCAAGAAAAGATCAAAGTAGAGGAGTTTCAAAAATGCCTTGGACAGTTCAAGAAAAGATCAAAGTAGAGGAGTTTTAAAAATGTCTTGGACAGTTCAAGAAAAGATCAAAGTAGAGGAGTTTCAAAAATGCCTTGGACAGTTCAAGAAAAGATCAAAGTAGAGGAGTTTCAAAAATGCCTTGGACAGTTCAAGAAAAGATCAAAGTAGAGGAGTTTCAAAAATGCCTTGGACAGTTCAAGAAAAGATCAAAGTAGAGGAGTTTCAAAAATGCCTTGGACAGTTCAAGAAAAGATCAAAGTAGAGGAGTTTCAAAAATGCCTTGGACAGTTCAAGAAAAGATCAAAGTAGAGGAGTTTCAAAAATGCCTTGGACAGTTCAAGAAAAGATCAAAGTAGAGGAGTTTCAAAAATGCCTTGGACAGTTCAAGAAAAGATCAAAGTAGAGGAGTTTCAAAAATGCCTTGGACAGTTCAAGAAAAGATCAAAGTAGAGGAGTTTCAAAAATGCCTTGGACAGTTCAAGAAAAGATCAAAGTAGAGGAGTTTCAAAAATGCCTTGGACAGTTCAAGAAAAGATCAAAGTAGAGGAGTTTCAAAAATGCCTTGGACAGTTCAAGAAAAGATCAAAGTAGAGGAGTTTCAAAAATGCCTTGGACAGTTCAAGAAAAGATCAAAGTAGAGGAGTTTCAAAAATGTCTTGGACAGTTCAAGAAAAGATCAAAGTAGAGGAGTTTCAAAAATGCCTTGGACAGTTCAAGAAAAGATCAAAGTAGAGGAGTTTCAAAAATGCCTTGGACAGTTCAAGAAAAGATCAAAGTAGAGGAGTTTCAAAAATGCCTTGGACAGTTCAAGAAAAGATCAAAGTAGAGGAGTTTCAAACATGCCTTGGACAGTTCAAGACAAGATCAAAGTAGAGGAGTTTCAAAAATGCCTTGGACAGTTCAAGAAAAGATCAAAGTAGAGGAGTTTCAAAAATGCCTTGGACAGTTCAAGAAAAGATCAAAGTAGAGGAGTTTCAAAAATGTCTTGGACAGTTCAAGAAAAGATCAAAGTAGAGGAGTTTCAAAAATGCCTTGGACAGTTCAAGAAAAGATCAAAGTAGAGGAGTTTCAAAAATGCCTTGGACAGTTCAAGAAAAGATCAAAGTAGAGGAGTTTCAAAAATGCCTTGGACAGTTCAAGAAAAGATCAAAGTAGAGGAGTTTCAAAAATGCCTTGGACAGTTCAAGAAAAGATCAAAGTAGAGGAGTTTCAAAAATGTCTTGGACAGTTCAAGAAAAGATCAAAGTAGAGGAGTTTCAAAAATGCCTTGGACAGTTCAAGAAAAGATCAAAGTAGAGGAGTTTCAAAAATGCCTTGGACAGTTCAAGAAAAGATCAAAGTAGAGGAGTTTCAAAAATGTCTTGGACAGTTCAAGAAAAGATCAAAGTAGAGGAGTTTCAAAAATGCCTTGGACAGTTCAAGAAAAGATCAAAGTAGAGGAGTTTCAAACATGCCTTGGACAGTTCAAGACAAGATCAAAGTAGAGGAGTTTCAAAAATGCCTTGGACAGTTCAAGAAAAGATCAAAGTAGAGGAGTTTCAAAAATGTCTTGGACAGTTCAAGAAAAGATCAAAGTAGAGGAGTTTCAAAAATGCCTTGGACAGTTCAAGAAAAGATCAAAGTAGAGGAGTTTCAAAAATGCCTTGGACAGTTCAAGAAAAGATCAAAGTAGAGGAGTTTCAAAAATGCCTTGGACAGTTCAAGAAAAGATCAAAGTAGAGGAGTTTCAAAAATGCCTTGGACAGTTCAAGAAAAGATCAAAGTAGAGGAGTTTCAAAAATGCCTTGGACAGTTCAAGAAAAGATCAAAGTAGAGGAGTTTCAAAAATGTCTTGGACAGTTCAAGAAAAGATCAAAGTAGAGGAGTTTCAAAAATGCCTTGGACAGTTCAAGAAAAGATCAAAGTAGAGGAGTTTCAAAAATGTCTTGGACAGTTCAAGAAAAGATCAAAGTAGAGGAGTTTCAAAAATGTCTTGGACAGTTCAAGAAAAGATCAAATTAGCGGAGTTTCAAAAATGCCTTGAACAGTTCAAGAAAAGATCAAAGTAGAGGAGTTTCAAAAATGCCTTGGACAGTTCAAGAAAAGATCAAAGTAGAGGAGTTTCAAAAATGCCTTGGACAGTTCAAGAAAAGATCAAAGTAGAGGAGTTTCAAAAATGCCTTGGACAGTTCAAGAAAAGATCAAAGTAGAGGAGTTTCAAAAATGCCTTGGACAGTTCAAGAAAAGATCAAAGTAGAGGAGTTTCAAAAATGCCTTGGACAGTTCAAGAAAAGATCAAAGTAGAGGAGTTTCAAAAATGCCTTGGACAGTTCAAGAAAAGATCAAAGTAGAGGAGTTTCAAAAATGCCTTGGACAGTTCAAGAAAAGATCAAAGTAGAGGAGTTTCAAAAATGCCTTGGACAGTTCAAGAAAAGATCAAAGTAGAGGAGTTTCAAAAATGCCTTGGACAGTTCAAGAAAAGATCAAAGTAGAGGAGTTTCAAAAATGCCTTGGACAGTTCAAGAAAAGATCAAAGTAGAGGAGTTTCAAAAATGCCTTGGACAGTTCAAGAAAAGATCAAAGTAGAGGAGTTTCAAAAATGCCTTGGACAGTTCAAGAAAAGATCAAAGTAGAGGAGTTTCAAAAATGCCTTGGACAGTTCAAGAAAAGACTGTGCGAGTTCACTTTCTGAGAAAATTTCAATGAACTTATTTTTATGGAAATCGCTCCAGACAATGCATGAAGCCACTTGATGTAAGAAGCTAAAAAGAAAATACTACTTTAAGGTTAAAAACTAGCCAACGATAAGTGTTAGCTGGATAGATTCCGACCCAGAAAACAGCAATTATTCCCCCTTTGTCAGAAAAATCGCTCATGGAATGTGAGGACTAAAGGACAAAATAAGGAAAGCGAAAGTTACGAGGCTGCCGAAAGTAAACCCAAGGTCCACTTTCTACTCTCATGTAAAGGTGAGTCCAAAAATTCATGGCCCATGAAACAATCTTAAACTTGAATACTAAAGGCAACAGAGCCACTCTTTCAGTGCCAAGAGATTAGCGTATGTGTGTATGTGTGTGTGTGTATGTGTGTGTGTGATTGTGTGTGTGTGTGTGCCAGAGTTATTGAAAATTTTGCCAGTCATATTCGGGTGTGCTTGTAATGCAGGTTGCACAGTTGAAGAATATCACTGAACAGCAATAAAAAATTAAAACTGTTAACTTTGCGAGATAGCCGAAGAAATGCAGATATCAGATCTATCAACAACATTATTTGAAAAAAAAGAGATTAACAGGGTTTGTTTCCCGGCTACTAGGCTCCAACTATGTAAAGAAATCATATCATAAGATTTCACCAAAGAAAAATCAGGAGGAAGATGACCAAAGAAAAGGGCCAACCAGATAAGAATTGAAACTGGCATGCCAGTACTGACAGCTGAAAAACTGGCCCAAGGGCATTTCTCCTAGATCTGGAAGGTTATTGTCAAGGCAGTTTTCAAAAACTAGATCTGTTAACCAGTTAAGTTTTTTCTGCTCACAGAGTAATATGTTTTGGAATAAGTTGCTAAGTGTGTGCAAGCACAAGGGGCTTACTTTGAAGGGGGATTAGGGTTCCAACCCCATCACATATTTTTAGACTTGCCCCCCCCCCACACTTTACGGTCATCAATAATGAAGTCATATATGCATGTGTTTAACTAGGTGCCCCCCTACTTTTTAGGAGCGCCCCCCCCTCACTTTTATAACTGTCCCGCCGGTCCTGAAACTGGATTCAAACTCGGCACACCCAGGTCCCCAGTCTGCATCGTTAACCACTTAGCCACAAGTCAAGTATAGACTGTAGTTTATTCATACCAAATATTGTTTGGATTGCAGATAGGATTGTTAATTTTATTAACGATTCCATACGTGGCTTTTTATTGGGGAGGGGGCACCCTTTTTTGGGGTCATCACTATTAAATAAATGTCAACTTTTTCACTTTCATCTTTTGTACTTAGAGAATTCTTAAAAGTCTTTTTACAGTTTGTTCAATTCTTTATTACTTAAAAGTTGGTTTTTGTCATAGATGCCACAATTTTATAAGATTGACTCAACCAAAATGTTGCTTAGAATAAATCTAGAAAGGCAATCTATTTCAGATGTTGCGATTTCCTAGATTGATAGCGCTAGATTGCTTTTATTCTTCGAATCTAATTATCTCAATGTTTAATAAGGCCTATTTTTTTTTTATTTCTATATAATTGGTGTAATTATCCCAATGTTTAATAAGGCCTATTTTTTTTTTTAATTTCTATATAATTGGTGTAATTATCCCAATGTTTAATAAGGCCTATTTTTTTTAATTTCTATATAATTGGTGTAATTATCCCAATGTTTAATAAGGCCTATTTTTTTTTTAATTTCTATATAATTGGTGTAATTATCCCAATGTTTAATAAGGCCTATTTTTTTTTTAATTTCTATATAATTGGTGTAATTATCCCAATGTTTAATAAGGCCTATTTTTTTTTTTAATTTCTATATAATTGGTGTAAAATTAGTTGGGAACAATTCCACATTGTGAAATTAACATCTGACATGAGAACAGTAGTCCGAATAATCCAAATAATCCAAATAATCCAAATTATCAATCAGCATCTCAAAAATTCAGACACGTAATACATGGGGAATGTCTACAAAAAATGCAAAGATACACCTGAAGAAGGTCGGAGGTTACATCGGCCGAAACATTGTGAAAATAACATCCGACATGAGAACAGTAGTCCGAATAATCCAAAATACTACAAATTCCACAAATGTTTCAAACAATATGAATGCGCATGGTTTATAGTTTTCAAACTATCAAAAGAAAAACGGACAAAATAACTTACGTGCATGTGATATGAAAATATATTTTTGAAAACATCTTTGGATTATCAGCGATTAAGAACCAAATCTCAGATTAGAATATTTTTTTAATTGCTTGATCAATTCTGCATGGAGTTCTGTTTTCTATCTAAACTAATCCCTTTACTGGACATGGTGTTTAGCTTTTAAAACAACCCTGTTTACAAACACCTTTTTAGAATTTCGGGTATAATTTTGCATTAAATGTAAGTAAACTGAATCACCCCTCAAAAAATTGAACAGGTAAGTTTTCCAAAATTCTTTTTTATAATCTGAGAATTTGGTGTGAAAAGTTTTTTGTATTGCAATTAGTTTTGATCATAATGCTCAAGATGGATTTATTTTTAACTTGAATTCACCCCAGACAAGGGGGCACAATTGCCATCGAGACGTAAGGGGCTACTGTGGATTAGGGGCCAGAAATTTTAGGGGGGGGAGAATCTCAGTTATGAGTTGTGCAGCGAAATATTTGTTCACATTACACTTAAATTTCTGCATGTCGGTAGTCAGGGAAACAGGGAGCAAGGAGGGAGTTCGAAAGGCTAGCAGTTTGAGGAAAGAAGCTATTGGAGTAAAAAGCCCTCCGGCATCTGAAGACCTCCACAGTGAATGGATGGGATTTAACTGATTGTCGGTTGGTCGAGTGTATTTACGTCGAGGGGCACCAGAGCAGCAAGTTCATTGGAGCACATTCCATTGAAGTACTTGTAAAACAAGCAAAATGATGCAACATTGCGGCGGAAAGTGGAGCTTGGTGGAAAGTGAGAAACCTATTAGATTAGAGATTCTTTTTTGGACCTTGTCTAAGAGGGAGAGACTAGTGGATGATGCATCAGCCCAGATGTGACAACAATACTCCATGCATGGGCGGATGATGTCTTTGTAGAGATATAGGATGCTGTCAGGTGTGAGAAGTTTTCTAGCACAGTAGAGGGAGCCCACTTTCTTTGCAGCAGCCTTGGCAATATCTTCTATGTATTTGTTCCAATTCATGTTACCTGTGAATGTTAGGCCGAGAAGTTTGAACGTTGGACTCTCAAGTAGGGTGTCGTTAGCCATGACAATCGGTGGTTGAAACGGTTTCTTGTAGTTGTTAGAGGAAAGGAGGTTTGTCTTTGCGGCATTAAATGTTACGATCGATTTATGTCCCCATTCAGCTACAGACTGGAGGTAATTTTCTAATGATTCAGCCATTGCCTTGGATATGTGTGCGTCCTAGTAGGGGGTTGCTACATTCGCATTTAGTAGAAATTCTTCGGCTTGTACCAGAAGCCCCGCATATTGCCCTCCTGCCCAAACCAATGAATGTTGAGTACTATAATAAATAAATTAATGGATAGTAGAAAGTGGACCTTGGGTTTACTTAGCCCCCCCACACACACACACACATTTTGTCAATCCCTTGCCCCAACTTGCCAATTCCAATTAGAAGTAACTCTCGCTTCCCTTATTATGAAAATGACCAAAAGAGGTTGATATGCTGGCATGTGTTGGACTGTTTTAAGAAATTGCCTTTCAAAGTAACCTATCCTTGGCCAGGTCTTCATTTATCACTCTTTCCCACAAGTTCATTTTGTATTACTTCCTCCCATGTTTCCTTGGCCTTCCCCTGTGAACTGGACCTGCTACCTCAACTATTCTACATTTACTACCCCAAGAACTCTCACCCATTCTTCCAACATGGGCATACTATCGAAGTCTTTCGTTCTGCACAAATTTCCTTATGTTCTTCAGATTTAATCTTCCTCTGAGGTCATCAGATCTAAGCCCATCTTTAAGACTTACATTACACATCCATTGTATCATTCTCATATCATTTCTATCCATGCAACACATGTCCTCAACCCTCAGTGTACAGGTTTCACTCCCATACATCATCACACATCATCACATATGCCTGATAGACTATTTCTTTTGGTCGACAGTTGTAACGCTCTGCTAGTTAGTAATGGCAGAAATTCCTTGAACTTACCCCACCCACTCCTAATTCTTACAATTACACTGCTCCAATGGTATCACCAAGGTAACAAAACTTCTCGACAACCTCAATAGCTTCGCCATACAGATATACGTTGTCTACATCTGAGATATCATCCGTCTCCATGTTTGAACAATTCTTGCACATAAATGGTTATCCTCTCTGCACCTACCTGTAATTCCACTGCATTTCTTGTGTACCTAATGCTTACAGGTGCCACAAAAAATTGAATTGCATCCGACTCATTTTCCACAAAATGAGCAGGAGAACATTCCTCTTTTTTGGAAGCTTTCCAACACTACAACCTCTGATCATCATTTTGGTCTTGTTAACATTTACTCTCAGACTTTTACTTTCCATAGAATTCCTTCAAGTGTTTAACTTAACAAATAGGTTTTCTATTGTTTCACAGACAAGTACTAAATCATCAGCATACAGCATCTCTTATGGACAACCCGTATGAAACTTCTTGGACAATCGGACAATGCTTCTAAGACACAATATGGTAAAATAAACAAAACCAAACCTTGCTATATTTTAAATAATATGTTAGGATATTATTTCTTTTATTAATGCTTTTTACAACTTGGAATTGTCAAGGCTAAAAGAAGAATTTCCTTCACAGGTAAATGTTTTTATTCATCAATATATAAATCTTCAGATATTTAAATCTTGCATACATGTATCAAATCTATTGTGCCGCAAAAAAAATCCATATTACTGTTCTCGCGTAAGTGACAGTCATTCGAAGGTTCAATCCTCAGTGCGGTCGATACGAAGAATTACGAATTACTGAAGACTTCTTCCCAGTCATAGCAGATGGAATGAGAGCATGCTACCCCCGTGGATTTAATAAAGGGTTCCGTTCGAAATTCCGTCCAGATTTCTGAGTTCGACAGAAAGATTCCCGAGTTCGACAAGGTACACCTGAAGAAGGTCGGAGGTTACATCGGCCGAAACGTTGTGATAAAAACACCCAAGATGAGAACAGTAGTCCGAATATACCAAATTCTACAATTCAATTAAGTTTGTATCAAATATGTGAACATGCGTAAATTAAAATTTTGAACCACGTATAAAAAGTATTAAATCCGTTTTGGATAACTACGAAAGAAACGAGCTAAGATCTATAGTTGTCTGTCTGTTTATCAGGTATAGGATATAAAACTACTCGACATTGGCATTAAGCATACTTAAAATGCTGGGTGTGTTATGGGGAAGGAGCGGAGTAAAATGCACATACTACTGCTACTGATAAAAAAACTATATTTAGCAGAATTGCGAATTTATGGACATTAGCCGTTTGTCTATGAACAAAGTATAGTATCTATTTTAATACTAAACTTTATCTTTTCTGTTTTCGGCTCAGACAATTTTTATTTTTGTTCTAATTCAGAATGCCCCTTTTGGAGAGGTGGATTTTACTCACATTAAAAACCAACCGTGTTTAACTCTGTGCTTGTGCTGAGGTAATTTAAATGGAACTACGAAAGAAACCAATTTTTCTTTACTTTTAAAAAGATTTTTTTCAATAAAAATAAACTTTTTAGGTTTTCCATTTTTTTTTTTTTTTTTGCTGTATTTGTATTTAATGTATTTCTAATTGTGAACACGCGGAGATTTCATTTTAAAAAAAGCCAGAAGAAACAATAAATAATTGGTATAATTTGGATTATTCGGACTACTGTTCTCATCTTGAGGATTATCATCACAACGTTTCGGCCGCTGTAACCTCCTGCCTTCTTTAGGTGTATCTTTTCGAACTCAGGAATATTTCTGTCAAACTCAGGAACCTGGACCGAATTTTGAATTGAACCCTTTATCTAATCCAAGTGCACGTGGGTGGGGGAGGGGGGGGGTAACACGTTCTCGTTCCGTCAACCATGACTGGAAGAAGTCGTCGAAATTCCATTCAGATTTCCAAGTCCGACAGAAATATTCCCTAGTCCTGAAGAAGGCCGGAGATTACAGCGGCCGAAACGTTGTGATGATAACACTCAAGATGAAAACAGTAGTCCAAATAATCAAAATGATACCAATTATCAGTCGTTAGAACCATAATAAATAATTGTTTGACAAATTAGATGAAAATAGAGAGAAAAGTAAAGTGCGTTCCTGTGGAGGTGTAGCCTTGTTCACCTTTCCCTAGAGTACTCATACCTCAGTGAACTCGATTCAGTGACAACAAGCCGCGCATGCGTGGTCCCCCTCTGTATGTGACTTGATGTGGCGAGTGTAAAATGCAATAAATTTGGGCAATTTGGAGCATTTTTAACCCCCCCTTTGACCCCCTGGGGGTGAGAACCAGAATTTTTCTGAGGTCAAGGATGCTCATTTTATATCCAGAACAATTGCCTCTACATTTTGGCCAAGTTTCAGAAAATTTGAATGGATGGATCAAACGTTATGGGAGAAAAGGGTCATTTTTTGCCATTTTAGGGGGCTTTTGACCCCCTGGGGGCGCGAACCAGATTTTTTCCAAGGTCATCGATACTTATTTTCTATTAGGAACAATTGCCTCAACATTTTGGTCAAGTTTCAGAGAAATTGAATGGATGGATGAAAAGTTATGGGGCAAAAAATGTCATTTTTTGCCATTTTGGGGTCTTTTGACCCCCTGGGGGGCTAACCAGATTTTTTTTCAAAAATCGGAGAATGTCACTTTCTAACCTGACCAAAGTTACAACTTCATGCAAAATTTCAGAGAAATTCAATGGATGGTTGCGGAGAAAAATCCGGACGGACGGACGGACGGACACACGGATGGACGGACAGACGGACAGACGGGCGGACAGACGGACGGACGGAAATGCCTCAAAACATAGGTCTCCCGATTTTATAAATCGGGGGACCAATCAAGGCAAGAATAGAAATTGTTATACCGGCCGTTCTTACACAGGAGAAACTACACCAGTTGTCACTATAAATAGTGCGAGTCACCAGAGACCAGAAGACAAAGCACAGTCTTGTAACTGTCTAGCCAAGAGCTAGTCACTTTCTTACTTTGTTAATACACTTGTTAAACCAACCCTCGACTTGACTTCCTTTATTTATTATTTACCGTGGGACAACTTCACAACAGAAATTATAAACGATGTGTTTATTATTCCATATAAATAATCTCAGTTTAACTAGTAATCATGTACTAAGTTATAGTAATCAGATTTAGATTAAACTGGAAATAAATATTAAGCAAGAAATCTATAAATGGAGAAAGTATGTTGCATGTAGATGAGTACTTGATAAAAAGATATGTGTACATTTCAATGCATAAATCAATTAGCAGTAGTGGAAATTCCATGATGATTTCTGTAGAATTTAATGTTAACAATTATATTTTTTTTGAAATAATAAATGTCAGAGTCAAATTACTCTTGCTTTTTTTTTTTTTTAAACATAGTTCACTCCAAACAAAGCAGTCAGTCTAAGCTGGGAGCTGTGCAGCGAGATGTCTGTTGACATTAGTTTTAAATTTCTGCATGTCGGTAACGTCGGGGAAACAGGGAGGGAGTTCCAGGGACCTCTACAGTGAATGGGCGGGATTTGGCTGATTGTCGGGTTGGTCTAGTGAATTTAAGTCAAGGGGGGCACTAATTTAGCAAGTTCATTGGAGCACAATCCATTGAAGTATTTGTAAAACAAGCACAAGGATGCAACATTGCGGCGATGGGACAGGGGCTGGAGCTTGGTTGACAGTGAGGGACCTATTAGATTAGCGACTCTCTTTTGGACCTTGTCTAAGAGAGAGAGACTAGTGGATGATGCACCAGCCCAGATGTGGGAACAGTATTCCATGCATGGGCGGATGGTGGCTTTGTAGAGATATAGGATAATGTCAGGTGTGAGGAGTTTACTAACACGGTAGAGGGAGCCCACTTTCTTTGCAGCAGCCTTGGCAATGTCTTCAATGTATTTGTTTTAATTTATGTTATGTGAATGATAGACCGAGGAGCTTGAACATTCGACTCTTGGGTAGGGTGTTATTTGTCATAACAATCGGTGGTTGAGGAGGTTTCTTGTAGTTGTTGAAGGAAACGAGCGTTGTCTTTGCAGCATTAAATTGGGAAGACTTTGTTTGCCTGTTTTCTAGAACCGTATATTCGTATGAATCAGTATAGTATGACCTTTGACCTGCATAATTCTATTGCTGGCATTGGTTTCTCTAGTCTTTTATAGAATCAGGTATTTACAGGAGGGACCACTTGAAGGTTGGTGTTGACACCCTCCCCCACCACCACCACCACCCCACGGGAAGATGTGACATAAGGTCGAACGGCACGTGCACTCTGACTCACAAAAAATGCCTGATAAGCCCTGTCGGCATTCCCTGGTAGGGGTGCCTCAGACAATTAGCAATAAACTAACCTCTTCTCAAAGTGTGAGAAGGTAAAGCCTGGGATGATGGACCTCTGAGAACTGAACAGAACTATACCTCAGCCCTAACACAAGCAAGGTCACCAACACAAAAATAGCTCAGACAGTTGGAATGATTGTCGAGGACGTATCCTTGAAGGTTGCCAACATCCATACTGAAAGTGGTGCTATGGCACCGACAGGATTTGAACTTGGCATGCCCAAGTTGCCAGTCCACGTTGGTATTCATTTCACCACTGCCACATTACACCTGTCCTCTAATGATGACTGATAGTTTTATGTAGAGCAACCAAACTTGCTGCGTATACTTATTGAACCAAAGGAAAGGTATGACCGTTAAAATACTTTGTTCCTCATAGCAAAGTATTGCACTCATTGAGGCAGAGATTTTAATAATGTGAAATAATTAGCTTCAGGACATGACAAATTGCACGCAATCTACATTTCCAAATTTTAAAGAAAAAAAAAATCATTTCCCCATTAGAATAATTGTTTATATTAAATTAAATATTATTGATTCGATTAATAAAGAGTTCTTCAAGCCGGAGATGCGGAATAAGCACATGGTATAATTGCTTGGTTAAAAGTAACAAATTGAATAAATTTAAAATTTCAGAATTTTTTTAGATGAAGATTGATAATTTGTATTATTTTAAATTATTCGGACTACTACTCTCATCTTGGTTGTTATTTTCACAACGTTTCAGCTGATGTAACCTTTGACCTTCTTCAGGTGTATTTTTTCAAACTTAGGGATATTTGTCAAACTTTCGAGTTGAACATAAAAGATTTTTGTGTATTTATACACTTAATGTCTTACTCTAAATAATACTTCTAAAATCCCTTCAAAACAGTTTTGGTCCTATCCTGCATGACACCCCTTCCATGTATTTTCTAAATTTCTAGACTTTTTTATGGAAATCGCTCCAGACAAGACATGAAGCAACTTGATGTAAGGAGCTAGAAAATAATGAGACATATTAAAGGGAGATAAATTGTCAATTGCAGAGTAACGTCTCCTTGGCTTCCAACAGAGACAGGCATTTTGTAAAGACGATCGTATCAGCTCCGACATAAATGTTCAAATTAATTAATAAATCCTCTTCTTTCAATTGTAAAAAGTAAATAAATGATTAATTCTTGACCATACTAAGATTTCTCATTAAAATTCTTTCTCATATATGTGTCTATTAACTCACATTCACATATTTAAATTTACACCCACTCAGCATCAATTCAATAAAAAACACGGTCACTTCAGAAATGACCAATACTCATTTCTAAATTGCACATGAGTAGATTGCTCTCATTTCCTATTCTAGGGGTCTTAAAAATAGAAGTTTGCATTCTAGGAGTCTTAAAAATAGAAGTTTGCATTCTAGGAGTCTTAAAAATAGAAGTTTGAATTCTAGGAGTCTTAAAAATAGAAGTTTGCATTCTAGGAGTCTTAAAATAAGAAGTTTGCATTCTAGGAGTCTTAAAAATAGAAGTTTGAATTTATGGGTCTTAAAAATAGAAGTTTGCATTCTAGGAGTCTTAAAAATAGAAGTTTGCATTCTAGGAGTCTTAAAAATAGAAGTTTTCATTCTAGGAGTCTTAAAATAAGAAGTTTGCATTCTAGGAGTCTTAAAAATAGAAGTTTGCATTCTAGGAGTCTTAAAAATAGAAGTTTGAATTCTAGAAGTCTTAAAAATAGAAGGTTGCATTCTAGGAGTCTTAAAAATAGAAGTTTGCATTCTAGGAGTCTTAAAAATAGAAGTTTGAATTTAGGAGTCTTAACAATAGAAGGTTGCATTCTAGGAGTCTTAAAATAAGAAGTTTGCATTCTAGGAGTCTTAAAAATAGAAGTTTGAATTCTAGGAGTCTTAAAAATAGAAGGTTGCATTCTAGGGGTCTTAAAATAAGAAGTTTGCATTCTAGGAGTCTTAAAAATAGAAGTTTGCATTCTAGGAGTCTTAAAAATAGAAGTTTGAATTTATGGGTCTTAAAAATAGAAGTTTGCATTCTAGGAGTCTTAAAAATAGAAGTTTGCATTCTAGGAGTCTTAAAAATAGAAGTTTTCATTCTAGGAGTCTTAAAATAAGAAGTTTGCATTCTAGGAGTCTTAAAAATAGAAGTTTGCATTCTAGGAGTCTTAAAAATAGAAGTTTGAATTCTAGGAGTCTTAAAAATAGAAGGTTGCATTCTAGGAGTCTTAAAAATAGAAGTTTGCATTCTAGGAGTCTTAAAAATAGAAGTTTGAATTTAGGAGTCTTAACAATAGAAGGTTGCATTCTAGCAGTCTTAAAAATAGAAGTTTTCATTCTAGGAGTCTTAAAATAAGAAGTTTTCATTCTAGAAGTCTTAAAAATAGAAGTTTGAATTTAGGAGTCTTAAAAATAGAAGTTTGCACTCTAGGAGTCTTAAAAATAGAAGTTTGCATTCTAGGAGTCTTAAAAATAGAAGTTTGAATTTATGGGTCTTAAAAATAGAAGTTTGCATTCTAGGAGTCTTAAAAATAGAAGTTTGCATTCTAGGAGTCTTAAAAATAGAAGGTTGCATTCTAGGAGTCTTAAAAATAGAAGTTTGAATTTATGGGTCTTAAAAATAGAAGTTTGCATTCTAGCAGTCTTAAAAATAGAAGTTTTCATTCTAGGAGTCTTAAAAATAGAAGTTTGCATTCTAGGAGTCTTAAAAATAGAAGTTTGCATTCTAGGAGTCTTAAAAATAGAAGTTTGAATTTATGGGTCTTAACAATAGAAGTTTGCATTCTAGGAGTCTTAAAAATAGAAGTTTGCATTCTAGGAGTCTTAAAAATAGAAGTTTGCATTCTAGGAGTCTTAAAAATAGAAGGTTGCATGATTCATTTTTGGCTAATTCACAATAAGTTTTGTTTTAGTTAGCCAAGCAATTACATCACCTATTCCAGAAAACAGTTTTATCATATCATTATTGAACCATGTATTTCCTTGTGTTACATTTGGTTTAATATAGTTTTGGCTGAAAATAGTTTAGGCTTCTTTGTCCAACTGTACCACTTGCGACATTAAAAACATGTTAATCACATGCTTTTTTATCATTCAACTATTTCTTATAATTTTCGCTTTACACGTTGTCTTCTTGTTTTATGGATCGTCATCTTCACATCTTCCCATGACCGATCGGGCGGTTGTCTCTCTTTCTGTGATCTTTTTCATTGTGTCGTATGGAACCTCACTTTCCCGTTCTTCAAAGATTTCTTCATCCTCTGATGAACTTAAAGGTTGCATTACAAGTCGATAGCATAAAGAATATCGACAATGAGCATCTGTCTGTGCACGTTTTTATTGAATGGCATAATTATGGCCGAAGAATCCAAAGGCTTTTCACGAACAACCCGTAGAAAGAGTTAGTAATTTAATGGCTGCTTTTAGAATTGCATTATTCCAGCATCTAACATTCACTCTCAACCCTTTATTTTTTATCGTGATGTAACCATGTCAGTTTTTGAAGTGATGTGATGGTATATTGTGAGATATGGCACAAATACAAAAATGAATTAAATAAAAAAACATTCTGTATAGATCAACAATATTTATTATATATTTACAACTGAAGGAGAATTACTTTTATAATGAGGACATATTTATTAAAGCCGCTGTGCGACACACATCTATAAAATGTCGGCTCTCTGAATAATGCAAGGGACATAACTCTTCTCAAAATATCTTTGAGGCAAGGGAGATAACTTTCCTTTCGATTATATTTTCATGTCTTTCATGTCTTTCACAACTAAGTACTAAATCATCAGCATACCGCATCTCTTCTGGACAACCAATACGAAACTCCGGACAATGCTTAACTGTGATCAGATTTGTGTTCTGTTATTACTTAATTGAAAACACTTGCCGAAATCAAAGTGGTGAACGTTAGCAATCCATTGTTCGTCTAAAAGTAAAACTTATCTTTTTTAAACGTCTTTTTTAAACGTCTTCAAAAAAGTTTACATTTCCTACAACCGTTGAAGTGAAAATTTTTACTTGATTTTCATCAAGAATGAACGTAAAGAATCAGAGTATATCAATATTCCATTATTTGCGATTCAAAAAAAATAATGGTCACATATTTCGAGTGACAGGTTCTGCGGCATGGAAAGTCGGCTGTGGAAGAATTGAAGTGTCATCAAATGGAAGATTGAAAATAACTCATTTGAAGCTTTGTAAAACTCTATAAAAGATTAGTACAAAAATTGAGAAATTATTTTGCTTCAAGAAGAACAAATTCAAGAAGGTTGAATGAATCAGATTTATTATCTCAAAGAATCTATAGAACTGATTCATGTTTTTGTAATTTTATGGTTTTTAATACTCATGGCACAATGGTTTTAGGATGTTCCCTGGAATTATGAGGATTTAAGCATTCATCTGTCTATGATGGCGTGAGAATGATAACCAAGAATACTTACTAGTGAACTATGAAGAAGGTGAACTACGAGAGGCGTTCAATAAGTAATGCCCCTGACCCACTTCCAGTTGTCTGATCTAGATGAAATTTTGCATGTGTAATGATTTATATCTGTATGGCTTATGTTGCAAAGAACAGCTCTGAACTAATTGTGGTTTCTGATTTACAGGTGTTTGAACTGAGTCAGGTGTGAAATGGAGCCAGTTGAGTGTCGCGCAGTGATCCGGTTTTTGTATTTGAAAGGACGCACACCAAAGGAGACTTTTGATGAAATGAAAGAAACTTATGATGATGATGCCCCATCATTAGACCTTGTAAAATACTAGCATTGTGAATTCAAACATGGCCGGAAGTCTGTGGAAACAGCTCCCAAACCAAGTCGTCCCTCTTCTGCCATTGATGAGGCATCTGTCCGTCAAGTTGAGGCTGCCATTTTGGAAGATCGACGCATTACTATTCGCCAAATAGCCCAAGAGGTCAAGATTAGTACAGGGTCTGTGAAAACTATCATTCATGACCATTTGCATATGCATAAGGTGTCTGCAAGATGAATTCCAGGTTGCTTACACCTTTCCAGAAGCAAGAAAGCGTCGAGTGCTCGAGGATGAATTTGGAGATGTGCCAAGAAGATGAGTCAAAGTTTTTCAAAAGACTGATTACACAGGATGAAACTTGGGTGCATCACAATGATCCAGAGACCAAAGCACAGTCAATGCAGTGGAAGCACTTGGATTCACCACCTCCAAAGAAGGCAAGGGTGCAGCCCTCCGCTGGCAAGGTCATGCTCACAGTCTTATGGGAACAGGACGGAATAGTGATGACAGATTTTCTGGCAAAGGATAGCACAATTACAGGAGCCTATTATGCTTCAGTTTTGATGAAATTAAGAGAAGCTATCAAAATCAAGAGGCGGGGCAAGATCAGCAAAGGTATTCTTCTCCTGCAGGACAATGCTCCGGTCCACAACTTGCATGTCACCAGATCAGAAGCATGGGCGTGTGGCTATGAAATACTCCCCCATCCCCCTTACTCTCCTGACCTTGCACCCTCTGACTTTCATCTCTTCCCAGCCATGAAGTTGTTTTTGAAAGGAAAGCGTTTCCCAGATGATGCAGCCTTGATTTCTGAAGTTACGACATGGTTGGAAGACAAACCTGGGGTGTTCTAAAAAACGGGGTCCAAAGCTGTATCAAACGATGGGAGAAATGCATAACTCAGGGTGGTTCCTATGTAGAGAAAAACTAATAACTGTGCAAAGTTTACTTAATCTACTATGGGAAATTAGTCAGGGGCATTATTTATTGAACGCCCCTCATAGTTTTGGTAAGATGGTAGAATACCAAAGTTTTGGTAAGCAGGTAGAATACCAAAGTTTTGGTAAGCTGGTAGAATACCAAAGTTTTGGTAAGCTGGTAGAATACCAAAGTTTTGGTAAGCTGGTAGAATACCAAAGTTTTGGTAAGCTAGTAGAATACCAATGTTTTGGTAAGCTGGTAGAATACCAAAGTTTTGATAAGCTGGTAGAATACCCAAGTTTTGGTAAGCTGGTAGAATACCAAAGTTTTGATAAGCTGGTAGAATGCAAGTTTCCTGATGTGAAAAATTATCAAAGGAAAAATCTTCTTTTGTTTCAAGAGACAATGGATATGCTCTGAAAAGGTACCTGCGTAATGAGGTGTTCATAGCGAAGCAAGAGTTGCACAATTTCCAAACACATGTCTCCTGATCCAACATCCTTTATGTGCAGTTACATGGAGAAATCCAAGATGACTGGAAGAAACACTGGGCTAAGTGGAGAAGAGGTTGTATAATTTAAGAATATTTTTCATTTTTCTCAACGAGTTGCTCTACCAAGATTTGAGAGTGTAACTTATTCTACTATTTCAACTTTAGTTTGGGGGAGAAGAGATGAATTCACACCTTTCCCAAGTGTATTACAGAAAGAGACTTTACAACCCTGTATCAGGACCGGCGGGACAGTTATAAAAGTGTGGGGGGGGGGCTCTCCTGAAAAGGGGGGGGCGGTTAAACACATGCATATATAACTTCATTATTGATGACCGTAAAGTGGGGGGGGGGGGAGGGAAGTCAAAAAGGCCAAGCATATGTAACTGTTATAACTTTGGCAAGCATTCTCAAAAGACTGCAGCGCAACGAAAGAGCCATGATTAGATGGAGCTGTCATGTCAGGCCAGAAGACGACACTCTCCTCGAGACGCTTCTCCCTCGGTATACCAGAAATATCTGATATTCTTAAGCTGGGCAGGATGAGATGGCTTAGTCATGTCGAGTAAAGCTTCAGCTTCATCTCCCAGGTCAGAAATATGTCCATCGCATCAAGTCGGCAAGCTAGAAGACCAAAGCTCTTTTGGGATGAGCTGTGTAAACGCTACCGTGCAGCCCTGGGGATTGCAAACTAAGATCCTCACGACCACCAAGCCTGGTGAGGAAGACTTTGATCAAGACTGACAGACAGACCCCACCTTCTTATAGAGGACTAATCAAAGGCCTGTTAAAAATAAATCAGATGATGATGATGATGATGATGATGATGATGATGAAGAAGAAGAAGAAGAAGAAGAAGAAGAAGAAGAAGAAGAAGAAGAAGAAGAAGTTTAAATGTTGTGTGAAGAAAACCTAAAAAGAGGTGACTTTCCAATATGATTATATTCCATCAATATTTAAATGATGATTTCAGTTTTTGTCTGTGATGTTTTGGTCTGGTCAGTTGCCAAATAATAACCCTAAACCGGATATGAGCAAAGGCAAAGGTCAAATTGCTGGCTGAGAAGTAGTCAGAGACAAATAAAACAGCTTCAATGCAGCACACTGTTGATAGCTATCGAATAACCTTGGTGAAATGAAACATCTTCTAATGAAAATGATAGCATCATTTTAATATAAGGAGGAGACGATCAATGGAGGGGGGGGTGAGAAGGATTGGATAATGACAACAGAACAGATACTACACTACCCCCCCCCCCACACACACACACACAAAAAGTAGAAGGTAATCGCTGGGAGTATGGTATCATAACCATAAAACAGATACTACACTAGCCCCTACCCCCACTCTAAAGAGAATGGTATCATGACAACAGAACAGATACTACACTACATTAGTCTGAAATAGTATATTAAACTGAATTTAGCATTAAAATATAGTGAAAGTATAGTTTCGGCTTCAGACAGACAGACAGACACCAAATCTCCATTAGTTATAGATTCTAAGTAATGTGATTTGTTTTGAAGTATGTGTGAATTGGAATTCTGTTTTTTTTGTTTTTGTTTTTTTAACATGGTTCACCCCAAACAAGGCAGGCCGCCACTGTAGACGTTTTACCCATCTGTTAATTTTGCTCTTCTTGATTGATCATTTTCATCTTCCTGCTGAAAAGTGAGATATCTCTGCTACTTCACAATATCTCAGCTGAAACTTGCTTAATGGAGTACGTAAATCACCCTTTAAGACCACAACAGTTTGTGAGAGGCCCTACTCTAGCCAATTTTATATTTTGTAATTGAAGTCATTCATTGCGCTACGATTGTGCGCATATATGTAGTAAGTGTTTCTGGTAGGTGTGCATTATCCTCTGTTCGCATGTATCAATCAAGTCTGAGGATCAGTTGGCATGCCAGTCCGAGGCTGCTGGCATGTCGCCCCCACCCACC
The DNA here is from genome assembly GCA_963556195.1 of Sepiola atlantica. Lineage (NCBI taxonomy): Eukaryota > Metazoa > Mollusca > Cephalopoda > Sepiida > Sepiolidae > Sepiola > Sepiola atlantica. The sequence goes on from OY744521.1 coordinate 3,480,319, forward strand.
CCAATGCCCAATGAGGGTCCTGAGGTAACTCCCCCTTTTTCTTTGTCATACATCTTTGAGACAATTCTTTTATGATGATTTTATGAGCCCTATTCTTTCATGTTGGTTCAGGACAAGTTTTTATTAGTTTTTTTATTCAGCTTTATTTTTGTGCCACTATCATCATCACCACCATCATCACCATCATCACCACCATCATCATTACCATCATCACCACCACCACCATCATCATCACCACCACCATCATCATCACCACCACCACCATCATCATCACCACCACCACCATCATCATCACCACCACCATCATCATCACCACCACCACCATCATCATCACCATCATCATATTCAGTTTAATGTCCATATTACATAATGGCATGTGTTGTACAGCTTTTAGAAAATTATTTCCAAACTAACCTATCTCTGGCCAGGTCTTTATTTATCCCTCTCTCAAGTCCATTCTTATTACTTTCTCCCATGTTTTCCTTGGCCTTCCCCTGTCAACTGACCCTGCTACATCAACTGCTCTACATCGACTAGCCCAAGAACTCTCATCCGTTCTTTCAACGTGACCACACCAACAAAGTGTCCTGTTTTACATGCATCTCCCTCTATTGTTCAGATTTAATCTTCCTCTGAGGTCATCAGATCTAAGCCTGTCTTTAAAACTCACATTAAGTAATAATTCTGCAATGTAATATGATTGGATTGTAAAGCTTTAAGATTTTCAACAACAGCAACTAATAATAATAATAACAACAACAATAATAATCATTTTAACGTCCGTTTTACATACTGGCATGTGTTGGACGGCTTTAAGAAATTGACTTCCAAACTAACCTATCTCTGACCAGGTCTTTATTCATCCCTCTTTCTCTCAGGTCCATTTTTATCACTTCCTGCCATGTTTTCTTTTAGCCTTTCCTTGTGAACTGAACATGCTACCTCAACTGCTCTACATCTACTAACCCAAGAACTATCATTCATTCTTTCAATGATGCCACACCATCAAAGTTTTCCATTTCTGAATACATCTCCCTATACTGTCCAGATTTAATCTTCCTCTGAGGTCATCAGATCTAAGCCTGTCTTTAAAACTCACATTACATAGCCATCATATTATTCTTATATCATTTCTCTCCATGCAACGCATGTCCTCAACCCTCACTGGCCAGGTTTCACTTCCATACATCATCATACTTTGTATACATGCCTGATATACACTCTTCCCTTGGTCGATATTTCATTAAAATCATTATGGTGCATGAACTTTGAGAAAATAAAAATAAAAAGATAAAAGACAGATTTTTGAATGCAATTGATGTAATTTCTGTTTTTTAATAACAATTCGTATGACTGATGCTCGTACTGTTGCTATGAGGACAGAGTTTGGAGACATTAGTTGCAGCGTAGAATTGCACTTCAAAATAGTTCAGTCTTCTACAAGTGAGATTTGCATGGATCTGTTGTTCAAATCTGTAAGATCCAACACCAATTTAAAGTGAAATGCAAAGTTTATTAATGAAACCATTGGTATCGGAACGTGAACATTTTTAGTGGGATTATTATTGATTAATGTTTATTTGTTCTCTATCTCTTTCTTTCTTTCTCTCTTTCTTCCTTTCTCTCTCTCTCTCTCTTTCTCTCTCTCTCTCTTTCTTTCTCTCTCTTTCTCTCTCTCTCTCTTTCTTTCTCTCTCTCTTTATTTCTCTCTTTCTTCCTTTCTTTCTCTCTCTCTCTTTCTCTCTCTCTTTCTCTCTCTCTCTTTCTTTTTCTCTCTCTTTCTTTCTCTCTCTCTTTCTCTCTCTTTCTTTCTCTCTCTTTCTCTCTCTCTTTCTTTCTCTTTCTCTCTCTCTTTCTTTCTCTCTCTTTCTTTCTCTTTCTTTCTCTCTTTCTCTCTCTCTCTCTTTCTTTCTCTCTCTCTCTTTCTTTCTCTCTCTCTCTCTTTCTCTCTCTCTCTTTGAAGCTAAAGAAATTATTTACTTGTGACGTCACAAACTGTTTCTCGGCCTTCTAAAGATTAAAAAGCAAGCAAAGCATTCGGTAGGTTTGAAGCTGAGTGCGTATGATTCATGCATCGTGTCTATACTCCTGTATTCCTCGTACCGCCAACACGCCAAATCCCTGCCTGGAGGGGTTCCACCAAACATGCCTCAGGAGAATCCTAAACATTAATTGACAATCGCTCACACGAGACACCACTGTTTTACAGCAATCTGCTGTGGCACGCATAGAAGTGCATCAAATGTAGTCAGATGTGATGGGTCGGCCACTTCGTTGGGGGGGAAGATGACAAACTACCTACACAACTATTCTATGAGGAACTGCAGCATGATAAATGGCCGGGACGCAATCCAACAGTGACATTTTAAGAATACAGTCGAAGACAATCTAAAAACCCTAAGCATAAACCTGAACGATTGGGTAGGATGATGTTGGAGCGATCGGTTTAGCGATAACATGTCTATGACAGCTGTGAGAGATTTGAGGCAAAATGAATGAAATACTTAAATCTCGCTTTGCAAAAACGGTTAGTGTCGACCGACACAGATATCATATTCAGTTTAATGTCTGTTTTACATTACCGAGATGTGTTGCACAGGATATAATGTATTCAGAATTTTGTTAAAGGTTATTTGTACATTTATTCAATTATCAATTTAAAAAATTAAATACATTCAATGGATACTAATTAAGAATCTAAATTAGGAGTCACCAAATATATAATATATATATATATATCTTCTATATGTATATATATATATATATATATATAAAATAGTAACTCTGTCTGTGTGTATGTCCACCTGATCTTTGTGTCTTATGTTCACCCAAACCGCTGGACAGAATTACTTGAAAATTGGCATATGAACTACTGATCTCTCAGTGATGGTCATAGGCTATATAAGAAATATATCACTTCAACACTGGGGGTCCCCAGGCGGTACAACCCCCCCCCCCTCTCGAAAACTGTCTTCCTTTGATTCAAATGAAATTTAAACCATAGATAAATGCCAAAAGTTATGTCTATTCCCAAAATTTCAGCAAATTTTGATATATTAAGAGGGCCCCCGCACTGAAATTAAAACAATAGGGCCACCGAAAATTAAAATAGGTCCAATTTCAATGAATACCTTATTTAATACATATTAAATAAAGATTATTTACATAATATATATATATATATATACATATATATATATAGTAAGTTATAAAAATATATTCATGGCAAGCTTAATTGCCATAAATATATTTTAATAACTTACTACCTAGCTCTACTTATGTATCAAGCACTGTTGAAGTAAATACTGAAAATCGACACATAATATATCTATTTATAACATTTTATGTGGATACAGGAAATGATTATATATATATATATATATATACACACACACACACACACCACACATATATATATATATATATATTATATATATATATATATATATTATATATATATATATATATATATATATATATATATATATATAATGGAGTAAATATGAAATAAAATGTGGACAAACAGGTAACAATCTAGTGAAAATTAGGACACAACCACTTCAATATAGCTGGACTAAGATATTTCGGTCGAAGGATTCGACCATATTCTTTGTGTCTTTATAAAATAAAATAAAATCCACACTCCTACAATCTAAAGTTCTTTAGTTTTATATTTTCAATTTTGTCTAATCTTAACTATTTTTTAATCTTAACAATTTTTTAATCTTAACTATTTTTTAATTTTAACTATTTTTAAATCTGAACAATTTTTTAAATCTGAACTATTTTTAAATCTGAACAATTTTTTAATCTTAACTATTTTTTAATCTTAACTATTTTTAATCTTAACTATTTTTTAATCTTAACTATTTCTAATCTTAACTATTTTTTATCTTAACTATTTTCTAATCTTAACTATTTTTTAATCTTAACTATTTTCTAATCTTAACTATTTTTTAATCTTAACTATTTTCTAATCTTAACTATTTTTTAATCTTAACTATTTTTAATCTTAACTATTTTTTAATCTTAACTATTTTTTAATCTTAACTATTTTCTAATCTTAACTATTTTTTAATCTTAACTATTTTTTTATCTTAACTATTTTCTAATCTGAACTATTTTCTAATCTGAACTATTTTTTAATCTTAACTATTTTTAATCTTAACTATTTTTTAATCTTAACTATTTTAAATCTTAACTATTTTCTAATCTTAACTATTTTTTAATCTTAACTATTTTCTAATCTTAACTATTTTTTTATCTTAACTATTTTTTAATCTTAACTATTTTCTAATCTTAACTATTTTTAAATCTTAACTATTTTTCTAATCTTAACCATTTTTTAATCTTAACTATTTTTTAATCTGAACTATTTTTAAATCTTAACTATTTTTTAATCTTAACTATTTTTTAATCTTAACTATTTTTAAATCTTAACTATTTTTTATCTTAACTATTTTTAAATCTTAACTATTTTTAAATCTTAACTATTTTTTAATCTTAACTATTTTTTAAATCTTAACTATTTTCTAATCTTAACTATTTTTAAATCTTAACTATTTTTCTAATCTTAACTATTTTTTAATCTTAACTATTTTTTAATCTTAACTATTTTCTAATCTTAACTATTTTTAAATCTTAACTATTTTTCTAATCTTAACTATTTTTTAATCTTAACTATTTTTTAATCTTAACTATTTTCTAATCTTAACAATTATTTAATCTTAACTATTTTCTAATCTTAACTATTTTTTAATCTTAACTATTTTTAAATCTTAACTATTTTTTAATCTTAACTATTTTCTAATCTTAACTATTTTTAAATCTTAACTATTTTTCTAATCTTAACTATTTTTTAATCTTAACTATTTTTCTAATCTTAACTATTTTTTAATCTTAACTATTTTCTAATCTTAACAATTATTTAATCTTAACTATTTTCTAATCTTAACTATTTTTAAATCTTAACTATTTTTCTAATCTTAACTATTTTTTAATCTTAACTATTTTTCTAATCTTAACTATTTTTTAATCTTAACTATTTTCTAATCTTAACAATTATTTAATCTTAACTATTTTCTAATCTTAACTATTTTTTAATCTTAACTATTTTTAAATCTTAACTATTTTTTAATCTTAACTATTTTCTAATCTTAACTATTTTTAAATCTTAACTATTTTTCTAATCTTAACTATTTTTTAATCTTAACTATTTTTCTAATCTTAACTATTTTTTAATCTTAACTATTTTCTAATCTTAACAATTATTTAATCTTAACTATTTTCTAATCTTAACTATTTTTTAATCTTAACTATTTTTAAATCTTAACTATTTTTTAATCTTAACTATTTTCTAATCTTAACTATTTTTAAATCTTAACTATTTTTCTAATCTTAACTATTTTTTAATCTTAACTATTTTTCTAATCTTAACTATTTTTTAATCTTAACTATTTTCTAATCTTAACAATTATTTAATCTTAACTATTTTCTAATCTTAACTATTTTTTAATCTTAACTATTTTTAAATCTTAACTATTTTTTAATCTTAACTATTTTCTAATCTTAACTATTTTTCTAATCTTAACTATTTTTTAATCTTAACTATTTTTCTAATCTTAACTATTTTTTAATCTTAACTATTTTCTAATCTTAACAATTATTTAATCTTAACTATTTTCTAATCTTAACTATTTTTTAATCTTAACTATTTTTAAATCTTAACTATTTTTTAATCTTAACTATTTTCTAATCTTAACTATTTTTAAATCTTAACTATTTTTCTAATCTTAACTATTTTTTAATCTTAACTATTTTTCTAATCTTAACTATTTTTTAATCTTAACTATTTTCTAATCTTAACAATTATTTAATCTTAACTATTTTTTAATCTTAACTATTTTCTAATCTTAACTATTTTTAAATCTTAACTATTTTTCTAATCTTAACTATTTTTTAATCTTAATTATTTTTTAATCTTTACTATTTTTTAATCTTAACTATTTTTAAATCTTAACTATTTTTAAATCTTAACTATTTTTAAATCTTTACTATTTTTAAATCTTAACTATTTTTAAATCTTTACTATTTTTTAATCTTAACTATTTTTTAATATTAACTATTTTTAAATCTTAACTATTTTTAATCTTAACTATTTTTTAATCTTAACTATTTTTTAATCTTAACTATTCCTCACTACATAATCACTCATAATATCGATTTTTGAACAACCTTATTATAATTTAACCAATTTCCAGAAGATACTTCACTGTGCATTCATGAACAAAAAACGACTCAATGAACAAAATCAAGGTAACATTTTAACAATACTGTTTGGAAATTGGCAGGAAATCCATTTAAAGTGATTGCCAAACATCTTCCATAATAACAAACAGAAAATCTGAAATGTATGTTGACTGTAACTAAAGAGAAGGTTTTACAGGGGAAACAATTTTGCGATCCCACAGACTGTTCAAAAAATATTCTACCATTTTATTGAGCAGAGATGGGAAATCAGCTAAAAAAATGGCCACATCCCAAGTCAATGGAATCAAATTAAAAATTTAAAAAAAAAAATTTTTTAATTAAAAAAAAAAAAATAAATAAATAAAAAAAAAATTTTTTAATTAAAATTTAAAAAATAATTTTTTTTAAATAAATAAATAAAAAATAAATTTTTTTTTATAAATAAATAAATCAAAAAAAAATTTTTTTTAATCTAAAAAAAAAGTTAAAAAATTTTTAAAAAATAAATAAAAAAAATTAAAAGAACAAAAAAAATATCTGACTGTGACTCCTGTAAAAATTGTTTACTCCAAGACATACGATCGGTTATTAATGTGGGGAAAATCCAGCTCCTCAAAAAGGGGCATTCTGGATTGAGACAAAAATAAAAATTGCCTCAATCTAAAAAGATTTCTCCTTCACTGATTGAGGACAGAACAGATACTACACTAAGATCTCAGCTCGAAAAATTGAAAAAAAAATCCAACTATTAAATCGGTTTTAAAAAACTTGATTCCTGACTCTTAACTTCGACTCCCCATCTCTGATTTGAACTATCTTAATTTTATAAAACATTGTATCATACAAGCATCAGCAATTCCATTCCAAAGATTACTTTCCGTAGTTTTCTCATGGATGATACAAAAATAGGAAAAGTAATCTCTAAAGAGGAATTTCCAAATTATTTTGAAAAAAAGGAAGATAGAGTCTAAATAGAAGACGATATTGGTACCATTATTATTGGTAATATATTTTGATTCATTGGTATAAACAGTTGGATTGCTTTCGAATAGACCTTATACAGGGGTTCCCAACATGGGGTGCTCCAGACGATATTCAAGGAGTTGCGAGAAAAGTTTAGATTAAAACCATAGGATATTGGCTTTATTGTGTGTGTTTTTGTTTTGTAATGTACTAACTTCTTGCTTTCATGTTGGAGTTAAGTATTGTTCTTGCATGGCTCAATAGATTTAATCCACCATGTATTTAACATATTTCAACGGAATTATTTCTGTAAAATATGCTTTCTTGTTGTCTACTCCGTATTTTTGATTTTTGTAGCTATTATTTCGAAAAAGGTAAATTTACTAACCATTTAAAAACTAGTTTTTGTACTTTATTGTACTAGTTATTGCTACTAAGTTAGTAATGCTATTTCAAGTTAGACATGATTTTTTAAGGGTTATTTTCATAAATGACCTCCCTGAGTTCATTGAGACTGAGATAGGAATATTTGCTGAAGACACCACGCTCTACTCTCGTCATGTGGGCAAAACCGACGCACACATATTTGAGTCAATGGCTGAATCCTTAGAAAATGACCTCCAGTCTGTAGTGGAATGGGGTAAAAAATGGATGGTAACTTTTAATGCCGCAAAAACAAAGCTAGTTTCCTTCAATAACTACAAGAAACCTCTTCAACCACCGATTGTCATGGCAAATAGCACCCTGCCCGAGAGTTCATCATTCAAATTCCTCGGCCTGACTTTCACAGGTAACATGAATTGGAACAAATACATTGAAGACATTGTCAGCCCTGCTGCAAAGAAGGTGGGCTCCCTCTACCGTGCCAGTAAACTTCTCACACCTGACATTATCCTATATCTCTACAAAGCCACCATCCGCCCATGCATGGAGTATTATTGCCACATCTGGGCTGGGTAATCATCCACTAGTCTCTCCCTCTTAGACAAGGTCCAAAAAAGAGTCGCCAACTTAATAGGTCCCTCACTATCCACCACGCTCCAGCCCCTGTACCATCGCCACCATGTTGCATCCTTGTGCCTGTTTTACAAGTACTTCAATGGATTGTGCTCTGATGAGCTTGCTGCTCTGGTACCCCCACGACGTAAATTCACTAGACCAACCCGACAATCTGTCAAATCCCATCCATTCACTGTGGAGGTCCCCAGATGCCGGAGAGCTTTTTACTCCAAAAGCTTCTTTCCTCATGCTGCTGGACTCTGGAACTCCCTCCCTGCTCCCTGTTTTCCTGACGGTACTGACATGCAGAAATTTAAAACTAATGTAAACAGACATCTCGCTGCGCAGCTACCAATTTAGGTTGACCCCACCCCCCCACCCACCCCAAAAAAAAACTTTCACCCTTATTCTCAGTAGCCCCTTATGTCTACAGTGGCGGCCTGCCTTGTTTGGGGTGAACTATGTTAAAAAAAATATATATATATTTATTTATGATTTGTTTCTTGGCTACATATGTAATTTTCCTTGCAAATTATATTAGAGAATAAAGTTACGATTTTCTTTTGATAAAATATTAGCTGAAATTCGCAAAACTTATCCCTGAACACAATATAAATTTTAAAGGGTGCAAAGGTTTGAGTGAAATGTGGACCAAAAAAATAGGTTGGGGACCACTGCTTTCCATGATTACATGGGCCACAAAAACGTAAAAAGAAATCTCGTTATCCAATAAGTTACATTGCCTACCGACCCAGCATCAAACTTATAGGATGTGGCTTTTCCTGTTCCATGAAACACTGTACATTGATTAAATGTCAACGAGGACAAAGCAATCAATAATACATGATTTAATAAATTGTTTAAAATAATACAACATCATGACATACGATTGAGTAGATGACATTAAAAATGGGTTGATAGCAAGGAGATTCCTATAACAGGCTTGGCAACGATGCAACTAATATTCATGAGTAGGGGGGGGGGGCATAATTATAGAATCATTGTGAAATACAATAGTACATTGTGTCTGAGATGAGTATATTAGCTGATGACACCACACTCTACTCTCGTCATGTGGGTAAAACAAACTCGCACATATCTGAGTCAATGGCTGAATCCTAAGAAAGTAACATCCAGTATGTAGTGGAATGGGGTCATAAATGGATGGTAACTTTTAATGCTGCTAAGACAAAGAAACCTCCCCAACCACCGACTGCCATGGCAAATAACACCCTACTTGAGAGTCGAACGTTCAAACTCCTCGGCCTAATATTCACAGGTAACATGAATTGGAACAAATACATAGAAGACATTGCCAAGGCTGCTGCAAAGAAGGTTGGCTCCCTCTACCGTGCTAGAAAACTTCTCACACCTGACACTATTCCATATCTCTACAAAGCCACGATCCGTCCATGCATGGAGTATTGTTGTCACGTCTGGGCTGGTGCATCATCTATTAGTCTCTCCCTATTAGACAAGGTCCAAAAAAGAATCTCTAATCTAATAGGTCCCTCACTATTCAACAAGCTCCAGCCCCTGTCCCATCGCCGCACTGTTGAATCCTTGTGCTTGTTTTACAATGGAATGTGCTCCAATGAACTTGCTGCTCTGGTGCCCCTTTGACGTAATTACACTAGACCAACCCGACAATCAGCTAAATCCCATCCATTCACTGTGGAGGTCCCCAGATGCCGGAGAGCCTTCTACTCTAATAGCATTCTTTCCTCTGTCAACTTTTGGAATTCCCTCCCTGCTCCCTCGATTGTATCGACATGCAGAAATTTAAAACTAATGTGAACAACAAGCATCTCGCTGCACAGCTCCCAATTTAGGATGAACCCCCCAAAACTTTGACCCTAATTTTCAGTAGCCCCTTACGTCTACAGTGGCAACTTGCCTTGTTTGGGGTGAACTATGTTAAAAAAAAAAAACATTGCGGAGTGAACTTAATTCATTCTTTAATTATGTACGTGAACTAAAATGCTTGAGAGTCAAAATAATTTTTATCATTGAAATTAATGGAAATCCAATTAATCAGTTCGCTTGCCCCAGAAACAAACTTTCTTTAATCGATATACTCGATGATTTCTCTACTTCTTTTGCTAACACTCGAGACTTTTGCTTGGTTAATATACTCACCCCTTTAACCACCTTCAGTGCATCTTTGTTTTATTAAAATAGTACAGATCGATGTTGCCATGTCATACTTCTTGGCGAGATCAATAGCACAAACACCATTCTTATGTTTATCAGTGTATCACTAACAATGTTAAAAATACGCAAATCTGAGTACAGCTGATGCTCCACAAGATGCTAGCATTGTGCAATAATCCACGAGTTTGAATTTGTATGTTTTTACATGCGCCATGTAAGAACCTGTGCATCTGTGTTTGTAAGTTTGTACGTCAATACATCGTTTGCCTGTCAAAATATAATTTGTTCGGAAAACGTGTTCATGGGCAAATTTGTTTGTGGCTCGGGGCGTTCGTGAACCGAGGTATCGCTACGTATCCTCTTCATCTTTTTTGAAACAAGGATAAACACTTGGACATCTGACAAAAAACACAGAATAAAATTTGCAAAGATTATCAAAATTATTATTTCTCTCATGTTTGAAATCGCTTTCTGTCCGTAGTTTGTATGCGTTTAATCAATTACTAACGGTGAATCAATTGGTAGATGAAGTGATTTTAGTGCATTTAGTTATTCTGAGTCATTAACTAGTGAATAAGAAGGTAATGCATGGGAGGGCACACTTGCTAGGACCAAGCCAGACCATACCTCATCTCAACAAAGAAGGGTTTGAGGGTTCAAGTCAGCCGCTAGGTTGCCTGAATTAAGCCACGGCAGACCTCAGCTGGTATGATAACTGGCGAACGAGTTGTCGACCTTTGTTATATGACTATCAGGCCTCTTATGTGCATCGCCTTGATTAAAAGATACATCCACATAATATATTTAGGTAAACATATGTTTCCTTCGTTGAAAATATCCAAATGCATTTTTATTTTTTGATAACAAAATTATGTTCTGCTATTCTATCAGTAGATTATAATATGCCAACAAGTTAATGAAAAAAAAGCTGCTAAGCTTAGTATGACACAAGGCCAGAATGGTGAGCCACTTGATCAGAATCAAACTGATTACCAACCAAGCTTTTCTTTACGTTGGTAATTAATAAGTTTATGATAATAGATATTCATTTTTAGAGGATTAAAATATTAACTTATTTTTCTTCATTCTTTGCCTGCTTTCATGAAATTTGATAACAAAAATGTCTTCAAGAATTTACAGAACTCTACAGCTATTATGGTGAAAGGTGGCCAAGTGGTTAACGACATGGACTGACAACCTGGGTGTCCCAAGTTCGAACCCACTTTGTTCCACAGAAACACTTCTTTTTTTTTTTTTTTTATAACATAGTTCAACCCAAACAAGGCAGGCCGCCACTGTAGACGTAAGGGGCTACTAAGAAAAAAAGAAAAGGGGATAAAGTTTGGGGGGGGGGGGGGTCAACCTAAATTGGGATCTGCGCAGCGAGATGTCTTTCACTTCTGTAGATAACCATTGTCTTTCTAGAAATAATTCTAACTAGAAAAATATCGGGGAAACCAATGCCAACAATAGAATCATCTGATTCATGTGATATGAATGAATGGTTTATAAGTGCGAGGCTTTTGGGTCAGAAATTAATTAGGAAATACAATAAAACGGAAGAATAGTTTAAGACTTAATTACATCATAGTTACCTCCACCAAGGTGGTTATGTTTTCGGTCGAGTTTGTTGGTTTGTCACGATGTTTGTTTGTTGCATCCACATCGCTTGACCAATCGTCACCAAACTTGGTCAAGATATCTAGCTTAGAACTAATTTGATTTGCTGATTAAAGGTGAAAATTACAGTTTTGCAATAACTTTGGTTCTGTTCATCGTAGAGACTATCTAGGAAGTTAGCAATAAACTAACCCCTTCTCAAAGGGTGAGAAGGCAAAGCCTGGGAGGGTGGATCTCCTAGAACTGCACAGGACAATACCCCAGACCGGCGGAATCAAGACCCGAAGGCCAAGACGATACCGGTCTATAGGGTGTAGTATCCATTGGAACAGATACTACACTTTGATCTCAGCCAAAAGGTCAAAGCAAGAGGGAGTTATCTCCCTTGGTTATATATTATGATTTCATACTTAACCCCCGTTTCACCTTATTGAAATAATTTCAGAAATACTGTATTTTTCAATTAAGATCAGTTTTTAATCAAGTCCAGCATCTGATATGACCTTGACCTTTGATTTCAACTATGAAAGTTAGGTCAAGATCGAAATTTTGGCTCAATTATAATTTCCGGGTTTTCCAAATTTGATCCATGAATCTGATGCTCTTTGATAACAATAACAATCATTCAAAATTTCAGTCTGATCAGATAAATAGTTTTTGAGTTATCAACGTTTCCATGGCATAATTTCAGAAATACTTTATACAATATGGAGAAGTAAGACCCAGATAAGACTTTGGTCCATCCTTACTGAAATAAAGTGGTCTTTGTAAGTGGGGTTACGTATGATCGATAACTAAACACTTTATCACATTGTGAAATTTACATGGTGCAAATGGAACCAAGAATTATTCCCGTTGAAAAAAAATGTTTTTACTCTGATTTAAATATTTACGTGGACAACAACCAAGTAGTGACCGACAACAAATACAAAACTTTCGAATAAATATGATTTATTTAAGTAACAAAGTAAAATTATAATGTCATGAAATAAAGAGAATTTTTGTGGAAATTGGATGAAGGCGTGTATGTTAATTTTTGTGGAAATTGGATGAAGGCGTGTATGTTAATTTTTGTGGAAATTGGATGAAGGCGTGTATGTTAATTTTTGTGGAAATTGGATGACGGCGTGTATGTTCATTTTTGTGGAAATTGGATGAAGGCGTGTATGTTCATTTTTGTGGAAATTGGATGACGGCTTGTATGTTAATTTTTGTGGAAATTGGATGACGGCGTGTATGTTAATTTTTGTGGAAATTGGATGACGGCGTGTATGTTAATTTTTGTGGAAATTGGATGAAGGCGTGTATGTTAATTTTTGTGGAAATTGGATGAAGGCGTGTATGTTCATTTTTGTGGAAATTGGATGACGGCGTGTATGTTAATTTTTGTGGAAATTGGATGACGGCGTGTATGTTAATTTTTGTGGAAATTGGATGAAGGCGTGTATGTTCATTTTTGTGGAAATTGGATGAAGGCGTGTATGTTAATTTTTGTGGAAATTGGATGAAGGCGTGTATGTTAATTTTTGTGGAAATTGGATGACGGCGTGTATGTTAATTTTTGTGGAAATTGGATGAAGGCGTGTATGTTCATTTTTGTGGAAATTGGATGACGGCGTGTATGTTAATTTTTGTGGAAATTGGATGACGGCGTGTATGTTCATTTTTGTGGAAATTGGATGAAGGCGTGTATGTTCATTTTTGTGGAAATTGGATGAAGGCGTGTATGTTAATTTTTGTGGAAATTGGATGACGGCGTGTATGTTCATTTTTGTGGAAATTGGATGAAGGCGTGTATGTTCATTTTTGTGGAAATTGGATGAAGGCGTGTATGTTAATTTTTGTGGAAATTGGATGAAGGCGTGTATGTTAATTTTTGTGGAAATTGGATGACGGCGTGTATGTTAATTTTTGTGGAAATTGGATGAAGGCGTGTATGTTCATTTTTGTGGAAATTGGATGACGGCGTGTATGTTAATTTTTGTGGAAATTGGATGACGGCGTGTATGTTCATTTTTGTGGAAATTGGATGAAGGCGTGTATGTTCATTTTTGTGGAAATTGGATGAAGGCGTGTATGTTAATTTTTGTGGAAATTGGATGACGGCGTGTATGTTCATTTTTGTGGAAATTGGATGAAGGCGTGTATGTTCATTTTTGTGGAAATTGGATGACGGCTTGTATGTTAATTTTTGTGGAAATTGGATGACGGCGTGTATGTTAATTTTTGTGGAAATTGGATGATGGCGTGTATGTTAATTTTTGTGGAAATTGGATGAAGGCGTGTATGTTAATTTTTGTGGAAATTGGATGAAGGCGTGTATGTTAATTTTTGTGGAAATTGGATGAAGGCGTGTATGTTAATTTTTGTGGAAATTGGATGAAGGCGTGTATGTTAATTTTTGTGGAAATTGGATGAAGGCGTGTATGTTAATTTTTGTGGAAATTGGATGAAGGCGTGTATGTTAATTTTTGTGGAAATTGGATGAAGGCGTGTATGTTAATTTTTGTGGAAATTGGATGAAGGCGTGTATGTTAATTTTTGTGGAAATTGGATGAAGGCGTGTATGTTAATTTTTGTGGAAATTGGATGAAGGCGTGTATGTTAATTTTTGTGGAAATTGGATGAAGGCGTGTATGTTAATTTTTGTGGAAATTGGATGAAGGCGTGTATGTTAATTTTTGTGGAAATTGGATGAAGGCGTGTATGTTAATTTTTGTGGAAATTGGATGAAGGCGTGTATGTTAATTTTTGTGGAAATTGGATGACGGCGTGTATGTTAATTTTTGTGGAAATTGGATGAAGGTGTGTATGTTAATTTTTGTGGAAATTGGATGAAGGCGTGTTTGTTAATTTTTGTGGAAATTGGATGAAGGCGTGTATGTTAATTTTTGTGGAAATTGGATGAAGGCGTGTATGTTAACTTTTGTTTGTAATAAAAATAAAACTTAGCTGAATTTTTTCTTTTGTTTTTGCCCCTTTTCTTTCATATATATATATATATATATATATATATATATATATATATATATATATATATATATATATATATATATATATATATATTTGTGTCGATCTATTCTTTTCACTGTTACCATATGAATTCTTTCTTTGCAGAGTTTAGATTGAATAGATTTAAAACTTATTCTGTGAATTGCATTAATCTGCGATGAATTAATATGTCAGAGGTTTTCTTCGGCCATGTTTGTTGATATTCTTGTTGATGCTTTACGCATTATTGACATTCTGTCAGGAGTTTTTTTTTTATGGAAGTCTCTCCAAACAAGGTATGAAGCCACTTGATGTAAGGGGCTAAAAAAAAATACTACTTCAAGGTCAAAGTGCTAGATAGATAGATTCTGACCCAGAAAACAGCAATTCTTCCCCCTTTGTTAGAAACATCGCTCATGGAATGTGAGGACTAAAGAACAAAATAAAGGAAGCGAGAGTAACGAGGCTGCCGAAAGTAAACCCAAGTTAGTCACTTTCTGCTCTATTTAGTTAACAAGCTAAACACATACTTATCTCATGCTGCTGTTTGCATTTAAACACGTAGTTTGAAATGTACATTTCTTTTCAAGGCATTTTTTTAAGGATTTTGCCTAGTGAGATGTTCTGTGGAACTGAATAATATACCGTTATTTTTTATTTCCAGCATTCTCATCGTTACGCTCCCGATTTAGGCCAATCGACCATTATTTTTTCATTTCTTTTCTTTTCTTTCTGTTTCAGAGACGCTGCTGTTTTCAAAAGTTCTGTCTGGCTAACGTCTACAGTGAAAGAAAAGAGGTTAAAAGAACATCAGGCGCTTATGCGAGTTAAATGAGGGGCAGGGGGTTACATAGAGAAAGACTAAATAGGTTCTTCCCAGTCAGATGGAACGAGAGTATGCTACACCCGTGGATTTAATAAAGGGTTCCGTTCTAAATTCCGTCCAAATTCCCGAGTTCGACAAGGTACACCTGAAGAAGGTCGGAGATAACATTGGCCGAAACGTTGTGATAAAAACACTCAAGATGAGAGCAGTAGTCCGAATATACTAAATTCTACAAATTATCAATCCTCATCTAAAAAATTCCAAAACATAAATAGGTTTAATTACTATCTGCGTGTACGGAGTTTGTTTTATTTTAATTATTTATCTATTTTCTTTTTTAAATTTTTTTCTTCCACGACGGGTTAAGAATGTCATAGTGACACAAATATGAAGAATTAAATTGGATGAAAACGCTGATCTAACACTTACACTGTCAGCTGAAGGTATGCAATCTCATGATTGACTTGTTCTTGTTAACAACACGATGTAAAATATAAGACTTATTTTATTCAATTGTAGACTAATAGCATGGGAAAGGTATGAACAAACTATTTCTCCCCAACAATCGGTAAAATACTGACTTTTCAACAAATTAATCATTTACGATAAGTATTGTTTTAGCACAGGGGCGGGCAACCTCCGGCCCGCGGGCCACATCCGGCCCACGAAGGCTATGCTTTATTATTGCAATTCGGCCCGTGGACCTCCCAGTCAAACTCATATCATTTTGTGACATAGACGTAAAAATAGGTTTCAATTAAGATTTACAGTGGGATAAAAATGTATGAATATCAGCGAGCGATGATGCATGTATATTTCATTTTTCTTTAACTATTAAGAGATAAAAATAGAAAACGAGAAAGAGAGAGGCAAAGAGGAAACGAGAGACGAGGAAAGGGCATGAAACATAGAACCTATGTGAAGTGTGTCAAAACGAATGCTGGATCAACTTGCTACTTCCCCCGTCATTATTTTTTATGATTCCAAAATGGCTCTTCGTGGCGCCTTTTATAACATCACATACAGAAGTCTCTTGAGAAAAAATATCAGATTTGTAAAGTGTTCAATGCAATTTTTGTACAATTTATTCATGTAAACAAAATATAGTAATTCTGAGATTTCGTTTTTCACTCCGGCCCGCGATCTCCTTCCAAAAGTCTTATCTAGCCGTCACTCTGAAAAGGTTGCCCGCCCCTGCTTTAGGCTAAATAAATATATTTTAAAAAAGGTGTTGATATGCCGTAGAACAGACAAACCAGAACGGAAAAATAAGACTTAAAAATAATCACCAATAATTTGAATTCCGGTGACTTTTTGAAAATTTAACTTCATAATTATTCTTCTATGGTTTCATTTGATGTAAATGTATTTAGCTAAGTGTAATCGTTAGAGTCTTTCTTCGGATGCTTTCGGCTTTATTGACATTCTGTGTTTGGTGATATTCTTATTGACATTTTTTACGCATCATTCACATTCTGTCGGGAGTTGACAAGTTCAACATATACTGAGTAAGACGTAGATTACACATCTTCCCGTAGAATTTGAAAATCGATTTTTCTTTTAATGATTTTAATGGTTACAATGATCTCGGATACAAATACAAATTTCAAGTAAAAATTCTATTTTTTTTTATTATTACTATTACTCACTAGGAGTTCTCACACAATTATTATTATTATTATTATTATTATTATTAACTAGGAGTTCTTACACAATTCTTTTTTTTTTAAATTATTATTACTCACCAGGAGTTCTCACACAATTATTATTATTATTATTATTATTAACTAGGAGTTCTTACACAATTCTTTTTTTTTAAATTATTATTACTCACCAGGAGTTCTCACACAATTATTATTATTATTATTATTATTAACTAGGAGTTCTTACACAATTCTTTTTTTTTAAATTATTATTACTCACCAGGAGTTCTCACACAATTATTATTATTATTATTATTATTATTAACTAGGAGTTCTTACACAATTCTTTTTTTTTTAATTATTATTACTCACCAGGAGTTCTCACACAATTATTATTATTATTATTAACTAGGAGTTCTTACACAATTCTTTTTTTTTAAATTATTATTACTCACCAGGAGTTCTCACACAATTATTATTATTATTATTATTATTAACTAGGAGTTCTTACACAATTCTTTTTTTTTAAATTATTATTACTCACCAGGAGTTCTCACACAATTATTATTATTATTATTATTATTAACTAGGAGTTCTTACACAATTCTTTTTTTTTAAATTATTATTACTCACCAGGAGTTCTCACACAATTATTATTATTATTATTATTATTAACTAGGAGTTCTTACACAATTCTTTTTTTTTAAATTATTATTACTCACCAGGAGTTCTCACACAATTATTATTATTATTATTATTATTAACTAGGAGTTCTTACACAATTCTTTTTTTTTAAATTATTATTACTCACCAGGAGTTCTCACACAATTATTATTATTATTATTATTATTATTATTAACTAGGAGTTCTTACACAATTCTTTTTTTTTAAATTATTATTACTCACCAGGAGTTCTCACACAATTATTATTATTATTATTATTATTAACTAGGAGTTCTTACACAATTCTTTTTTTTTAAATTATTATTACTCACCAGGAGTTCTCACACAATTATTATTATTATTATTATTAACTAGGAGTTCTTACACAATTCTTTTTTTTTTAAATTATTATTACTCACTAGGAGTTCTCACACAAGTTATTACCAGTGACCACTCACTGGCAAAACTGGAATCTGAGTGACAAGAAGTCTCCCCAGATATTCAGTGCTCTCTTTTGATCACCGTTGCAAATCACTTTGCATTCTCGCAACAGCCATTTACCATTAAATTCTCGCTAATAACAGCTGTTGAATTTCTCTAAAATTCGGGTGATAATAAGTCTCCTCAGGGTTTTAGTACTCTCCGTGCCCTTCCAGTGGAGATCTGGATGGTGCTCTCTCTCTCTCCCTCTCGTTGGTCTTGGGATTTTTCTTATATATCTATCCTGGCAGTTTTAGTTCCCTTGGTTTTGTGTTCTTTTCTATATTTCTAGTTGTGTTTATGCAGCGTTATTATATTCCAGTTTAGCTGTGGTTGGTAGATATCATCTGGTTATATGAATTGGTTTCCGCACTCGATGATTTTTCTTAATATTTCAGCTGTTTTCATCAGTGCCGTTATGGTGTCAATCCTCTCTTTGATTCCAATTTCCCCTCGTCTTTTTTTTTTTTCCAGTTTTTATTTTTTGTTTTGTCTTTCTTTTTTATCAGCATCCTCCAACATTTTTGAACAGATTTTTTTCTGCAGAAGTTGTTCAGATGTGGGTGCACTGTGTAGTTTCAAATGCCTACTGTGCCAATAGTTTCTTCAGCCGTGAATCATTGTTTTCTGTTTATTTGACACTGTTGTACGCCTACCCTCTCAACAATCCGGTTGAATACATCATTTCAGAATAAACAAATACTGGCATTTCCAACTTATTAAAAGAAATATAATCCGACTTCAAAGTACCTTTTTTTTTAGTGTTATTTCTTTCCAATTTAGTTTGTAAAACCTTTGACAGCTCATAACAAACGAGATAGAAGAGAGAGAGGGAGAGAGAGAAAGAGAGAGAGAGCGGGAGAGAGAGAAAGAGAGAGAGAGAGAAAGAGAGAAAGAGAAAGAGAAAGAGAGAAAGAGAGAAAGAGAGAAAGAGAGAGAGAGAAAGAGAGAGAGAGGGAGAGAGAGAGAGAAAGAGAGAGAAAGAGAGAGGGAGAGAGAGAGAGAGAGAGGGAGAGAGAGAAAGAGAGAGGGAGAGAGAGAAAGATATAGAGAGAGAGAAAGAGAGAAGGAGAGAGAGAAAGATATATATAGAGAGAGAGAGAAAGAGAGAAAGAGAGAGAGAGAGAGAGAAAGAGAGAGAGAGAGAGAGAGAAAGGAAATTCGTTTATGTTTTTGTTTTTTTTATTTTATTGATTTATTTTTTATGGAAGTCGCTCCAGACAAGGCATGAAGCCAATTGATGTAAAGAGATAAAAAAAATTTTTTAAATACTACTTCAAGGTCAAAAACTAGCCAACGATCAGTGTTATATGGATAGATTCCGATCCAGAAAACAGCAATTATTTCCCCTTTGTCAGAAACATAGCCCATGGCATGTGAGGACTAAAGAACAAAATAAGGGAAGCGAGATTTATTTTTTATTTTTTATATTGCTAATTACATTAAAGAAAGTGGGTGCGTGTTTTTTTTTTCGTTTTTTGAGTGTGTTTTTTTTTTCGTTTTGTTTTTTGTATAATAGATATTTTTATTAACGAAAAGACACACTTTTTTTTCTCTCTAAAATAGTAACAAACAGACAGAAACACAAGTAACCTTTTTATGATAATCAATTGTTCGGTTCACCAAACCAAACTAAAAATGTCTGTCGAAACTATTTTAACCCGACGATCTCACCTAAAATATCTTTTTTCATTAATTAGTTGCAACCACTACATGAAGGTTTTACAAAGTGTTTTTTTGTTTGTTTTTTTTTTGTGTTTTTTATTTGTTTTGTTTTTTAAATTGTTGTTTTTTCATTTTTTTTATTAATTTTTATTTTTTTAATTTGTTTTTTTAAATTTGTTTTTTAATTTGTTTGTTTTTGTTTTTATTTGTTTTTTAAATTTGTTTTTTTGGAGTTGTTTTTTATTTGTTTTGTTTTTTTGTTGTTTTTTATTTGTTTTTTAATTTGTGTTTTTTTTTTTTTTTTAATTTGTTTTTTTTTAAACACGTTTGGGAGATAAGCTTCTTTGACATAAAAGCAATCGATGATCGGGGGAGGGGGATCATTTTTTTATAGTTTATGCTAAAATAGCAAAACTATTAAAATACTAGCAAAAGAATAGAAACAAACACATGAACACAAATTACTAAAAAAAAATGGACTCTTTCTTTCATAATTTACACCTTTTTAAAAAACATTTGACATTTTCTGTTAACGAAATTAACTCATGTTTCCGAATTTTTTAGATGAGGGTTGATAATTTGTAAAATTTTGTATATTCGGACTACTGTTCTTATCTTGGGTGTTTTTATCACAACGTTTCGGCCGATGTAACCTCCGACCTTCTTCAGGTGAACCTTGTCGAACTAAGAAAGATTCCCGAGTTCGATAAAGTACACCTGAAGAAGGTCAGAGGTTACATCGACCGAAACGTTGTGATAAAAAAAAACAAGATGAGAACAGTAATCCGAATATACCAAATTCTAGAAATTAATTCAGTTTCAAAATAAGAAAAAACAAAATGTTTCTGCTGTTTTCTTAGTTGAATGATGACGTTTAAATGTGTAATTAATGAAATAAGCCAAAACGAATTGTGTTGGTGTTCAACTCCAAATTGTTTTGTGTTTCCTTCAAGTTCAAGAGCAAATTGACGCCAACGTTGACTCATTTCTTATGTCCTTCTTCCAACCTTCAAATATCATTACAGCGGAGTTTGATCAGGTAATCACGATGACACACCGGTTCTTGTGAGAACACCGAAGTTCAGCTATGTTGAGCCTGGTCAATACCAGATGGGTGACCATTTTGGGAATACCAAGCGCCGTATGTGGGGGAACGGGACACTCCCTGCAAAAATAACATTGGCAAAATCGGCTGGCCGGCTAAATAGAGGTTACTGTTAATCTATATACTCTCAATGTGAGAAGCATAAGGTTGTATTGGTGCACTACGGACACACACACACACACACACACACACACACATA
The DNA here is from genome assembly GCA_963556195.1 of Sepiola atlantica. Lineage (NCBI taxonomy): Eukaryota > Metazoa > Mollusca > Cephalopoda > Sepiida > Sepiolidae > Sepiola > Sepiola atlantica. Next base: position 3,501,876 of record OY744521.1, read on the forward strand.
TATATATATATATATATATATATATATATATATATATATATATATATATATATATATATATATATATATATATATAGTAAGCTATGAAAATATATTTATGGCAATTAAGCTACACAGAAGCTCCCGCGTTTCATCCGGGGGGGGGGGGGATCTTCAGGTTCTAGATATATAAATAAATAACCAATATAAAAAAAAAGGTGATTAGTCTCATTGCGTTATCATTTTTGTTATCTTGAACTTTTCAGCTCTGCAATGGCTGCGATTAGTTTCGTCTCACATTGCTACCGGTGTAAAGGCAAAAATAAGCTGTATTATTTATGCTATGTTCGACTTTTGCAAACTTCTATTTTTAATTTGCAAATATTGCGGATTATTTTTTTCTTTTTAGTTTTATTTTGCAAATATTAATTTGTTTTCTAGGTTTTGCGGATTAGTCCACCGTGCAAATTATTTCATGAAAAAAAAGAGCATTTGTAATATATTTCGATTTGTTTGATTTTATCATTTGTTAATAAATATTAAAAAATAAAAGAAAAATGAAAAGAAAAAAGAAAATTTCGTAATATATTTCGATTCCGTTTTAAATAAACATTGATTTTATTATTTTTTTACCGTAAAAAGTCAGAAAACAAATTTTTATTTGCAAAAAGAAACAGAGCAAAATAATACGGCTATTATTTTTTGCCCTTACACCGGTTGCAATGTGAGACGAAACTAATCGCAAACATTTGGCAGCCATCACAGAGCCGAAAAGTTCAAGATAACCATAATTTTGAATAAATAGTTAGCAATAGAGTAAAAAAAAATCAGTAGGTTTTACTAAGTTCGATGATTTGTGCATCGACAACCTTGTCCGTTTTCCAGTTTAAAAGGGAGGCGGTGAGAACAACAGATTAGCGAATCAAATCATTTATTTACTTTTCGTATATAATTATTCAAATCAATCAAGATTAATCCCTATCGAAAGTGAAAGTATCAACGTGTTTAGTTCTAGGACTTAACCCACCAATTGTATTTGAAGAAGACGGAAACTGGTCAGCAGGTGCGTGACAGGTGCTCGAAACTAACGAATAATAATAGACGGCGTAATCACGTTGACACACACCGGTTCTTGTTAGATCACCGAAGTTAAGCGACGTTAAGCCTGGTCAGTATCGGATGGGTGACCACTTGAGAATATGGGAGGACGGCGACACCTCACTGTAAAATCTAACGTTGTCAAAATCAGGTTATCATCTACAAAATGTCGAAATGGTAAACATTGTCTACCATTTTGGGGAGGTGACAGTGGTTATGGACTGAAGACCTGGGTGTTCCAAGTTCGAATCCAGTCGGTTCCACTTTCACTTAGGGATGTTAACAACCTTCTCGTGGTCCTTCCCGTAAGTACCCGATGTCTTTCCAGAAAGATTTCTAACTAGAAAAACATCGGGGAAACTAATGCCAACACCAGAATCATCTGATTCACACGAAAGAAGAACGTGAAAATCATGGTTGGAGTGGACACAATAAAAGAAAAAATAATGTCGAATATTTTAACCCGGAAATGTCCGAAGCAGTTTATGATTCGAAAGCCGTGAAAATAATGTAAAAAAGGAAGACGACACTTAAAGCATACGAATGCAAAACCAGATTAGGTTAGTTTTTTAAAAATCCCCCCCCCCCAAAAAAAAATAAAGTAGAAAAAAATTCCTTAAAAATAAAGTAGAAAAAACTTCCTAAAAAAATCTTCTTTTTTTTAATAAAATAAAGTTGATTTACTAACTGATTTGAAGAAAGTTATTAAACCCATTCTTAACACAGGGCGGGGGGGGTAATTGTTCTTCCTCTTTATGAGGGAAAATATGAAAAAGTTGTTTCATTTAAGGTCGGTACTAATTGACTGTTCGGCGACGAATCAACCATTTCCGGTCTGTTCTGTAATTGGAAATATCGGGTCGATATGGGTTCTCTCCTATATAAAAAAAAAAGTTTGAAATGTTTCCTCATGTAATCACATTTTAATTTTTTAAACTTAAAAACCAAATATTGCATATTTTGTCTTTCTAATAAAATAGATTTTTAACAATTACGTGATTTGATTTCCTATTTAATCAAAACTTCATAAAAAAAGTGAAACAGCGTGACTCACTTTTTTCAAAACGATTTTAACAAAATCGGTTTGAATTTCCTAATGTAACTTTAAGTAATAAAAAAAAGTCAGAAAGAAATATTTTCCTTTTATTTTCAGACTAAAAAAAAAAGTAATCTCTCCACCAAACACACGAATCTGTATGATTTCTGATTTAAACCCCCTTTTTAGGGAAAACGAAAACAAAACATTATTCCTATTATTCGGACTACTATCCTCATCTTGGTTGTTATATTCACAACGTTTCGGCCGATATAACCTCCGACCTTCTTCGGGTGCATATTTTGAAATTGGGAACCAACCTTCTCGTCGAACTTGGGAATGTTCATATCTGAAGGTCGGAGGTTATATCGGCCGAAGCGGTGTGAATATAACAACCAAGATGGGAATAGTTGTCCGAATAATACAAATTATCCTTATCTGAAAAATTACGAACCATAAGATTATTTTATTTCCACTGAAGTTAATATTTTACGAATGTCGAAATCATTGATTTTTTTCTTCATGAAAATCATTCAATTATTGCATCATTCATTGCGTCAAAGAAAAATGTGATATTTTTTCTTCGCATTGAAATGAAAGTAAAAGTAAACGCCGAATGTTGTGTTCATTTTTCAGTCGACTCCGTTGAATCCCGATTTACTTGCCTCCCCACGAGGTCAGGGTTAGACACAAGATCAGTTGAGCCTTGTCCAAGCAATAACACCAACCTTTACACTTCAAATTAAAGAGAAAATCAACAATATCATATCCAATGTTGCGCATTTGCAAAATAAATAAAAATAAACACTAAACAACTTGATCGCCCCAAAATGTAACTTTGTAAAATTGAGCTCATTTAGTTTTTCAAAATATCAAATCAAATAGTCGCATTGATAAAATTGTATCATTTGCCCCCACGCTGTCAACGGAAAAATAAAAACCTCTTTTTTTTCTTTTTGGTATTACATGTCAGTGTGCTGGAAATACCTGAAATAAATGTTGGTACTTATGCAGATTAGGACCCAAGCTAAAATCGACTTGACGTCGGTTAGGGTTAGCGTTAGATTAGGTACGTGCAAAATCAATGGCCGATTCCCAAAATGAAAAAAAAACAAAACATTTTGACCCTCCCTTCACTTAAAAAATCACTAAAATTCAGGAAATCAACCAATTTTAATGACATTTTCAATATTTATTAATCAACAATCACGGAATATAATGAAACCATTATTTTTGGGGTCCTAATCTGCATGTACCGAATTTTTTTAAAGTAAATAAATAAATATTTAAAGATAATTTTATAAAATTACTTCCGTCTCTAACTCTTGTTTTTTTTTGTTGTTAGCGTTAGAAATCGTTCTTATGGCATAAAACCACTAAAAAATCTTATTCTATAAAATTACCATTTTAAAGTTTAAAGTGGGGGTTAATTCTAAATGTAAATATTTATAATTTTCCCAGGTATTTACAGGCTGTTTAGGTATAATCGCCAATCACACGAAAAACAATAGAATCTCATAATTGACCGCGTGGGGGGCAAAGGATAAAATTTTGCTGTCTCATTGCCAAAAAATCATAAAATTGAGAATTTCTTTGTAAATTATAAATTTTTTCTTTTTCTTTTCTTTTTTTAATTAAACTAGAATTCTTGTTATTTTAACTGGTAGAAAGCTTAAAAAATAAACATTTGATATTCTTTTTACTTTCAGATGACATTAAAAAAAGTTCCAACATTTTTTATTTGTCTCAATAGAAAAAGAAAGTAAAATTATACAAAAAAAATGTTTCTCTAAATTTAGACATTACCAAGTGCACTCACTGTACAATCAAAATAAAAATAATTAAATAGACTATTTAATTGAAAATGAAAGGTTGAATATTTAAAATAGTCGACTTTTCATTTTCAAAGTTTCAAAACTAAAAAAGACACACGGTATTTTGTACAGAATAAACTGAAAGAAATTTTTTTTTTAACTCATCTTTCAATTAAAAAAACATTTGATGATCTTGTTTTATTATTATTATTATTATTATTATTATTATTATTATTATTATTATTATTAATAATAATAATAATAATAATAATAATAATAATAATAATAATAATAATAATAATAATAATAATAATAATAATAATAATGCTCAATATTTGAAACTTTTAAAATAATTAACACAATGGTGGACATTTTAAAAATATTTATACTTGATGTAGAAAGTTATTGTCAAGGCAGATTTAAAATAAAAAACAATAAATCTATTATTAATAGATCTATTGGTTAATAGACTATTAACCAATTGATTTTTTTTTTTGCTAATAGGGTAATATATTTTTGGAACGCATTACCAGATCAGACTAAGAATAGCAATAGCGTAGAATATTTGGTAATTCGGAAGAATAACCCAGACCTAATTTGTACCTTTAGACAATAATCTCAGTAAAAAATCTAAATAGTAAATACATAAATTTTAGACAAAAACAAATTTTCTTTATTAAAAAATCCCATGACGTTAATTTTTTTTTTTAATATTAATAAATAAAAAAAATCACATTTTTGAACAGAACACATACAAATTTTCTTCAAGAAAAAAAGTGTAAACCTAAATTTTCTTTAATAAATATGTATGTTACGTAAACATAATAAAACATTCAATGACTTTTTTATGTATTTTATTTTTATTTTCATTAATATTAATAAATAAAAAAAATTGTATGTAAAAAAAATTCCATTATGTTAACTTTATGTAATTTACTTTAAAAAAAAGTCGTTGACCTCGGTTGTTAGATTTTTACCGAGATGGTTGTATTTTCGGACATCCATACTTACAAAAGCTAAACGTACAAATTAGGTCTGGCTTATTCTTCCGAATTACCGAATATTTTTAAGATGGAATTAGATGAATTCAGAAATAATGGTAAAAGTAAGAAATGAAGATGACATTTTTGGAAAATATCGGATGAAATATTTGACAGAATTTGATCTGTAAAAATATGAATGTATGTAAATGTCGGTGACCCCCCCCCCCCCGGCTCAATTGAGAAAATAGTTAAAAAAGGGAATTTCTCGAAGGAGACATAATATAAAAAAAGAAAGTAAAATTATTGAAGAAAGAAAAATGATTCATGTTCGTCAATATTTTTTCATTTCTTACTCACTAGGAGTTCTTCTCACACGCGTCATTACCCGTAATCGCTCACATGTCGTGTTTCCCTGAACCCTGAGTGACACAAAGTCTCCTCGTTTATTATTTATTAATCACAGAGTTGTTTTGTCTCGTTTTGAGCGATTCAACATTGCAGCAACGAAAACAGAAAATATTCCAAGTATTTGACAAAAAATATCGAACATTGAATAAATTTATGTGAAATATTCAATTACAACATAAAATAATAAAAAAGTGTATAAAAAAGTGACGACATAAAATTGCATATTGGCGCCGGAAAATGCCCTAACGAGTTACAACAAAAGAAAGTGTCGACCACAGAAAATGAAAGCCGGTTTACTTATATATTTACATCATTTTTTTTATTATTTTTTGTAAATTATTGCTTTTTTTTTGTAAAATTGTTGTTTTCTATTATTATTTTTTTTAATTCCCAGTCACGTGGAGAGTTTATTGGTACATTTAACGCGAACATGCTACCCCAAATATCTATATTATATACGGAATCGGTGCTTGTGGATTGTAGGTCCGAAAAAAAAAAATCTTTAATTTGAGCAAAGTCAAATAAGGGGGAGAGAACTCTAGTTTCAATACATATATATTGTGTGTATTTAGGAAGCAGGATTAAAATAATAAAAATAGAAAATTACACCAATAAATAAAAACAAATGTAACATTTTTTTTTTAAATTTCCGAAAATTTTGAAAAAAAAATGTTTTTTAATGTAATATATATATATATATATAAATAAATAAATATATATATATATATATATATATATATATATATATATATATATATATATATATATATATACATACATATATATATATATATATATATATATATATATATACATACATATATATATATATATATATATATATATATATACATACATATATATATATATATATATATATATATATATATATATATACATACATATATATATATATATATATATATATATATATATATATATATATATATATATATATATATAAATAAACAAAAACATGTTTAAACGTTTGTCAGGACAAAAGTTCTTGTAAAAAAATAAGAATAAATAAAATGGTAAAAAAACTCACATTTTGGGGTAAGATGTTATCCGGATCATTTTCTGCCAAATTAAGGTCCTCTTTTTTTTTTTTTAGTTGGTTGTTGTCTTTTTTGTGTATTTATTATTCCCGTTTTAGAAAAGCGAAAAAATGTGATGAGAACAATTAAAAATAAAAATTATTAAAAAAAACAACGAAACAGCAGTTTTTATATTTCAAAACAAAACACCGTCGAAATGACTAAACTAAAATGAAAAAAATGAATTTAAAAAAAAAACGACGATCGAACGATGAATGAATTATTTTCTTTCCTAATTTAAAAAAAAAAAGTTAAATAATGATAAAACATCTAATTTTTTTTCCAAAAAGGTTTGAATTTTTTCATCTAGCTTTACATGATAGAATTGTTGTGTCTATCGTTGTGTTTAAATTCATCTTTTTCTCTTTTTTTTTTAGTAAATTCAAATATTTTACTTCAAATTTTTTTTTTTTATTCTGTTATTTTTTTTTTTCGTTTTTAAATTAGAAAAATAAACTCCAATAAAAAATAGTACTTATATTTCAACAGAGAAAAAAAAAAGAGAAAGTTGTTTTTTTAAAAAATGCTTCATCCTTCGTTTGGTGTAAAGTTTAAAAATGCTCCAAAAAAACTGCCTTTTTCATGTGTGTGTGAGTTGAATAATAACAACAACAACAACATCAAAAAAATGAAGGCTTCGTTTGTTGTTGCTGAAAAAGTGATATTATGTATGAAGTGCAGTGGATAATGCGGCTTTGCCAAAGAGAAAGTGATGGAGAGAAAAAGATGAGGGAAGAGGTAGATCGCGTGGAGAGAAACAATGGAGAGCGGGGAAGTGAGAACGAAAGAGTAAGAGAGGAGAGATACTAACTACAATGGCGTCACTGGTAACAGCGCCGTCAGTCATCGGGCTGGGATCACAACAATGTTCGGTTCGCACTCAAGAGACTACCCACCCAGGCATTACCTCCTCCTATCGAAGAGAAGGGATAGGTGTATTTACCTGTCTGCCACTGCAACAAGGTTAGATACGAGGTCAGTCACGGCCATCGTACACGGGTCAGTTGATAGTGGAGAATCCAGCTCCTTCAAAAAGGGGTCAATCTGAATGGGTGCAACATTTTTCTGTTGGGGGCCCGTCAGCCACATACAATAAACCGACCCCCGACCCCCCTGAAAACCATGTTACAATCGAATAGGTTTATTGCCTGTCGCCTAAGGCGCTTTCATCGCGGTAGATGGACGGGTTTGAACAGGGTTAGATGTATACCTGTGCAGAGCGAATCCTTTTTGGGGCGCTAAACTCCCCCCCATTAAACTCGACCATATGTCCCTATGTATTTGCTTCTCCATGAATAGAAAGTTAGACACAAGGACGGTTTTTATGTGGAGGGTTTTTCCAAAAAAGTTTACTCTGGATGGAACAAAAATTACAATTGCCCCAGTCAAGAAGGATTTCTCCTCTTCTGAGTGAGGATAGAACAGATACTACACTTTGACTTATTTATTCGCAAATAAAATTTAAAAATTAATTTACACATTAGGCACAAGACCATCAAAAGTGTGGGGAGAAAGGCGATAGTCGATATCTTACTAGATTCATTCTGACCAAGGCGATCCATAATACAGGTCCGGCAAACATGCGACTGGGGTTTACGACTGGTGGCGGACATGTGAAGACCAAACTTACTACTAAATAATAATTAGAGAAAAGTTTTAGTAAGAAATTTCTTAGTAATGTCCAGTAATTAGCAATTATACATATTATTAGGAAACAGCTTACAATAATTGATTTATTTTCAGCAAACCAAATGTAAAAAGTGCAAAAATATAGAAGAACTAAATACACAAAAAATCACTTTATTCACCATGAATTAAACACATTTTTTATATTACAAAAATCATGATTCAATGTGTTTATATTGACTACTTGGTTACAGAAAATATATAGACATAATAAAATGAGAAATCAAATTCAACATTTTACAAAATCAAATACTTTATGAACAAAATAATGTTCAAAGAAACAATTTTGATAATTAATTCTGATCCATTCGTCCAACCCCAGTCGCATGTTTGCCAGGCCTGAACTAAGTATCGCCTTGATTCTGCTCCTTTCATTTTCTCGCCATTTGTCCATCACTTTCAGTTTCAATACTACGTTCACTCTGTGGGCTACCCTATTTATAATATATCCGATGGTGTGAATTTGTGCATAAATATATGAGGGGGTGGAGGTGGGGGGGGGGCAACAATAAAGAACTAAAAAACAAGAAGAAAGAAAAAGCAAGTTAGTAAAACCGTTGACGTAATTTTGTGATCGTCAAAAACAATCGTCTTTTGGGTAAGTCGGAATATTAAAGACACAAAAAGGAGCAAATAATGAAATCGACCCAGGAAAGTAATTCGGCACTTCTGTAGTATATATGAAGCAGCAGATTTTCTGTCCTTCTACTGAAAATAAAGGGAGGTAATTCAACCGGAAGTGATTTTTTTACAACATAAAAAAAAAATGCAAGACTGGTTTGTTTTTGGGTAACAATTAACAATTTCTTTTTTTATTACATGAAGTAAAAAAAAATTTAAATAAAAAACCCTAACCCTAAACCCTAACCTTAAACCCTAACCCTAAACCCTAACCCCTAACCCTAACCCTAAACCCAAACCCTAAACCCTAACCCTAAACCCTAACCCTAACCCTAACCCTAACATTAAGAAATCAGGCGGTGTGCCTGTAAAAAATCTATTGTTTTTTGCGGCTGGTTCATTAAATTACCAATGTCTCGAAGATTAATCTCATTTAACTCCATTTTCTAAATACTAAATTCAACTTCCGGTGAATTCTGAATGAATGGTACTTGGAGAAAAAAAAACGGAACTCTTCAATTTCGATTTTTTAATCAGCAGCTGCTTCATATATACTACAGAAGTGCCAGTAATTCAATACGCTTTTTGTTCATATTTAATGCTACTTTTGTTTGTTAACCCAAGGTTAACGAAGTTAACCTTGGGTTAACAAATAGAAAACTCAAAAAAAAGATCAAGGTGTGCTGATGTCATAAGTGGCATACCACGGCGCAGTGTCATAAGTGGCATACCACGGCGCAGTGTCATAAGTGGCATACCACGGCGCAGTGTCATAAGTGTCATACCACGGCGCAGTGTCATAAGTGGCATACCACGGCGCAGTGTCATAAGTGTCATACCACGGCGCAGTGTCATAAGTGGCATACCACGGCGCAGTGTCATAAGTGGCATACCACGGCGCAGTGTCATAAGTGGCATACCACGGCGCAGTGTCATAAGTGGCATACCACGGCGCAGTGTCATAAGTGGCATACCACGGCGCAGTGTCATAAGTGGCATACCATGGCGCAGTGTCCTCGGACCTTTGTTGTTTGTTGTCTTCATTAACGACTTTCCAGGTAAAATCGAGAATGTGGCACGCATATTTGCTGATGACACAAAAATCCATAGCAATTACGGTTTAAATTATTTATATTTTATTTATCGCAATATTTGAATAATTTAATGAGAAAAAATAAAACATGACAGGCACCATCTTCCTTGAACTCATTGTTTGGGACCGCTGTTGTTTGTCGTCGGGTTGCCAGATGAAATCGAGAGTGTGGCATGCATATTTGCCGATGACACAAAGATCGATAGCAAGGCTACAACGGAAGAGGGCAGAGCGGCACTGCAGAATGACATAGAAAGGCTCTCTTGGTGGTCAGAAGATTGGCAACTAAAATTCAATACCTCGAAATGCAGAATTATACACTTTGGACATAACAACCAAAGGAATATTTATCTCATGAAGGACAATGAAGGAAATTACAAAGAAATTGGCGCTTCAGATATTGAAAAAGATCTGGGTGTATACGTAGACAACAATCTGTCATTTCATCACCATGTTAATGAAACTGTAAAGAAGGCAAACCGTACACTTGGGACAATAAAACGAACGTTTGATAAGAGACAAGACCGTGATCAAGAAGCTCTACACCTCAATCATGAGGCCCATCCTTGAGTACGGAAATGCACCACGAGTCCACCAATTTATCGGTGATATTGACAAGGTTGAAAAAGTCCAGCACCGAGCCACCAAATTGTGTCCTACATTTGGGGACCTGCCATACGAAGAGGTCACAACCTGAAACTTAAAAAGAAACATGGCAGGCTAAAAATTAGAAAGTATTCGTTTGGGCTACGGGTTGTGAACAATTGGAATTCTCTGCCAGACTGGGTCACCGATGCTACAGACATAAACGACTTTAAGTGCAAGTTGGGCAAACACCGGCTTCACAGAAAATATTCGGTCAGACCTGCGCACGAATTAGTATAGTGGACAAAAGGGAAAGGAAAAGAATTGGGAATTACAGGCACAATCCCAAATATATGTTATGTTATGTTATAAAATAACAAATCAATTTGAACAATAAAAAATATTTTAAAATTGGTATCTACGTAAAAGACCATTTAAAAAAAAAATTACAATAGTTTCAGACGATAAAAGGTTAACAAATGGTTATACCTGTAAATGCTTAAAACGGTAAAGTGAAATGGGGAGGAAAAAAACGAGAACTAAATTCGCTTTTCCACTAAAATAAAACCAAAATCTTGAAGAAAGCTGGAATAGAGAAACATACAATAAACTTCAATAAAAATGTCTTTCATAAGACTAATTGTTCAAAAGGTCCCTTTTTTTCAGCTTTCCTCTTCTTCCAATATATTTTTCTTTAACCGTTTTTTTTCTTTTAAACAAAACCTTCAAAGTTAAGAGTTCATAGAGCTTTCTTGCTCATAAAGTTAATATGAATACCTCCGGTTTTTCATTTATTCTTTTTTTCTTTTAAAAAGGAATTCTTTTTGAAAAGGTCTCTTAGACTGCTTTTTTCTTTTCTTTACCTCATCGGGTTATAAATCTTTTAGGGTTTTCTTCTCCTAATAATTTTCTTTATTTAAAAACCTCTGGTTTTTATATCTTTTATTCCTTTGATCCTTTTGAGGGATTAGAATGTTTCAGTCGCTTCCCGATGGAATTCCAGCTAACTTTTTTTCTTTTAGGGACTTTCTTGTCCTTATGAATCAAAAAAAAATCTGTTTTTTTTTTTTATCTTTTCTTTTCAAAAGAAATTTTACTGTTGTATCTTTTACCGACAGAGCCCGGTAGAACATATCTTCATTCAAAGCTGAAATATCCGGAACTGTTAAAATTAGCACCTAAATCTCCAAAGCAGGATGTCATCTCAATCAACCAATCAGGGCTCAGCTTTCTTCCTCCTTCTTGAACTTCTAAACCACTGTTTCCCCCAACAGCAGATAAAAACAGTCAGGCACAACACAATGATGATGATAGTGATGATGATAATGGCGGTAAGATGATCGCCAAGGCTGTTACATCATATCAAGAAACGTTGACCTCATGGCCATCCCTACTACAGACCAGGCAATCGTGCAACTGAGGTCTTTTACTGGGGGCCATGTGAATTTTCTTAAATATTCGATATAGAAGTTGCAAACTATATCATCAACTGGTGCGGATCCTTTTTTCTTTTTAACCACAATATACAAGTAATGATCTTTTGACATAAGTACAAAATCTCTAAAAAAAAAAAATCCAACATTGAAATAAAAATTCTTCATTGAAATATGCATTTGCCTTTGTTTATTCAAAATTACCTGTCTCTTCATTTATAGGAATTTGTCAATTGTAAAATTTATCAATTAGCTCATTGTGGTTCTTATTATTTGGTATGTAAAACACATAAAAACATCAAACAAATCTCACAGAGGAATTTTACCTTTGTTTGCAACTTCTATATCGAATATTTAAGAAAATTCACATGGCCCCCAGTAAAAAACCCCAGTTGCAAGATTGCCTGGCCTGTAGTAGGGATGGCCATGGTTGACCTCTATTCCGACACTGCTAAATGGCCAGGAAAATAAACTTTCCAAATTATCCCTAATCTTCTCTAAAAATTACACTGACCATTATTTTCCGGGTTTTTTTTAGAACCAAAAACAAGCAGGTTGCTCTCTAAGTAAAAGTGAGACTTAGGGTTAGGTGGGAAAAATGAAGTAGGGATGGAGTTTGGGAGTGGATGGTGTCCTTCCAAGATGAATTTAATTTGGGGAAGCCATGGTCAAAATAAAAGTGAGGAATTGGCATCTTGGAGGAGCTCTATTACCAAAAAATAAAAATGTGGACACAACTCATTCACTCGACTAGTTAAGAGGCTAACTTACCTGTACACACAAGCTCACAACTTGTATTCACCTTTTGTCGAATTCTGTGGAATGTAATTTTTTTCTATTAGACCTGATTTTAACCATAAGTCTTCAAGCATCAGCTTAAGGTTAAAATCAGATGTGATAGATACTTTTACCATCGTCCGAGGGGCCTTAAATTCGACCATTGGTGGGGATATAAGTAAATCTCAGCGTCCTCAAGAATAACAATGAACTTGTCTTTTAGACTTTTAATAATTAAAAAAAAAGCTATTAAAAATCTAAATTCACTTGAACTTTAAAACACTAACGCTCAATTAAAAGAAATAAACATTGTGCATTAAAGAGCTGTTATTTCTATTGACATTTTTCTTTCGTTTTGTATCGTTTTTATTTATTTGTTTCTTATACATATTCCTCTTCTTCTTATACATATTCCTCTTCTTCTTATACATATTCCTCTTCTTCTTATACATATTCCTCTTGATCGATTTCCCTTTTTTATCATCAGTCTTTAACCTTCTTCCCACCAAGACTGGATGTGACACGAGGTCAGTTTAACTCAAAAGGTTGCACAATTTGACATTCCTGAGAAAGAAGGATCCTCAGACGACCAGCAATAAACCAATCTCTTCTTCAAAAGGAAGAGGTAATGCTTGGGAGGATGATCTCTTGAGACTGAACTCTGATATAAGCTCTATGGCTTGTGCCAAACTATCTTCTAAATTCAACTTTAAAAATGTCTCTTTTTTGCATTGAGATTTAGACTGTAGGTAATATTTATTTCAGAGAAATAAATATACATTTTTTGATTCGGCGAGTCGACAGGAAAGGATGTGTCATTACCGTAGCATTATGAACATGATCATGATCATGATTACCCTGGCGGCCAAGAGGAAAAATATTGAAGATAATTTAAATTTTAGATGGCAACTGTGAAATAAAGTTACTTTAACTTGCTTTTTCAACTTTCTTGACACTTGTTTCTTCTTTCTTTCTTATACAAATGTAACAAAGATGTTAATTTCTTATATAATGTGAGAAACACTCCCAATGGCTTAGTGCCAAGTATTTAACAAATTATTTTTATATTTTTGGTGGAAATATTTTTAGCTCTTCTCATTGGCTGAAAAATATATATTCTCTTCTATTTTTTTTAGCTCTTCTCATTGGCTGAAAAATATATATTCTCTTCCATTTATTTTTTAGCTCTTCTCATTGGCTGAAAGATATATATTCTCTTCCATTTATTTTTTAGCTCTTCTCATTGGCTGAAAGATATATATTCTCTTCCATTTATTTTTTAGCTCTTCTCATTGGCTGAAAAATATATATTCTCTTCTATTTATTTTTATTTTAATTCGGAGTCAATTTTTTTTCACAATTTTGTATATACAACTCTTTTTTGTTTGTTAATTTTTCTTAGTGATTGCACAAAGTATCAATCATATGGTGCTTTTGCTTTTTTTTTCTAAACCAAAGAAAAACAGTATCTCTCAAAGGAGCCATTATTCTAAAAAAGAACCAATGGAATCACAAGAAATTATTTTTTTCAATGCTATGATCAGGAATTGAACTCACTTCATGACTTTTGGGTGTCAATCAAACGTTTGTATTGTGACGCCAAAATGGCTACTGCCTCATACACGTGGACTTGATATAACACACACACACATAACTGCTTACATGTGAACTAACTTTCACACCGGTGTACAGACACACAAATATACATACACCTATGGACACATCCTGACACCATAGCCGGTGTACAAACATAATATATTATGAACTATTTTCTCTTCCATACTCATGGGAAATTATAGTAATGGACTTCTTTTACTTTTGTCTTCGTCCATACTTATAGACATACAACCTCTTTCCTTTTTGTTCACGTACTAACGAAGAAGACTCAATAAGTTGTTTTATGAATTAGAAATGGACTTTGTCTCATTTTCTATACATCTAATGATGCACGAATTTCCAAATGTACGAATGGCACGACACTACAGCAAGCAAGCTAATTCCTTTGCTTTTGTCTTCGTCTATACTTATGGACATACTAACCCCTTTTTGTTCACATACTAACGAGGAAGACTCAAAAAGTTGTTTTATGAATTAGAAATGGATTTCGTCGCATTTTCTATACGACCACAACAATTACTTTTTTAAAGTTACTTTCTGGCATCTTAAAAAAAATAAAGATGATCACTTTCAGCAGTGTATAACGACGTAGTAGTTTATATAACTTGGTTAGAAGTTATAATAATAAAAATTTATTATTAAAAATCTTAAAAAATTTATTATGTATTATAATAATAAAAATAACCAGAGTGTAAGGTCTTAAAAAGAGGATGGTTTATTATAACGTATATCTTGTACAAAAACGATAGCACTACTGGTAATCCAATATGATTAACCTAATACACTCGAATTCAGTCGAATACAGTCCACCATACATACAACTGTTCGTAGTATATATATATATATATATATATATATATATATATATATATATATATATATATATATATACTACAGACTAGTACACTTATCATTCCTGAGGAGAGTCAAGTATCCCATCACCCCCCCCCCCCCCCCCCCCCGAAGCTGAAAATCTCCCTTGAATTTTCTGCTTCTAATATTTCTTCCTTTTAGGATCTGGGCTGGTTTTCTTTCACGTGTGCTCTTTCTTTTATTCCAAATAAATGGAATTGGATCCTTTCAAGTTTGTGGCAAAAACAGCTTTTGTTCAGCTCATAAGGCTGGTCCAGTAGATCATGTATACATAGGTTCATGTACAGTATTGGGTAGTGGCATGTTAAAACCATCAAATAGAATCTCCATTGGAACTTCTTCGGGTTTTTTTCATTATTTTCAGCATATCGTGGTCTTATTTGGTTAATGTCTCTTACACACAAATTTTTTACTTTTTATGATGTAGACCACTTTGCCAATCATTTTCTGAATTATACCATCCATCTAATAACTTTTTCCACCTTGGAAATTTTTGAAATATACTTTATCTCTTAGTGAGTATCTTATGTTTACAGCTTCCTTTTTAGCAACTTTTTTCTTTGGATAGGGTATCAATCCATCGAAAACCGATCATATTTTCCTTGCGAACATAAGTTCCGCAGGGGACAACTTCGAGTCGTTGTTTCTATTAGGAGTCACCCTATAAATTGCTAAAAATTTCTGGATAGTTTTTTCTTCCATGTTCATATATTTATTTTTTTTGTAAGGCATGCTTAAACGTGTCAACAAATTTTTCGGCTTGACCGTTCAATCTAGGATGATATACTGGTGTAGTAATGTGTTCAATGTCCAAGGAAGCCCAAAAATCCTTAAATTTCTTTCCTATGAACGGCGTACCATTGTTACTGACCAGTGTACGGGGAACCCCGAAACGACTGAAAATTTCATCTAATGCACTGATAGTGAGATTGTGCGGACAAAGAGACGAAACAGTAAATCACATAATAAGTGAATGCCCAAAACTGGCCGAAAACGAATACAAAAATAGGCATAAGTGCGTGGCAAAAGCAGTACACTGGGAGCTATGCCAACAAATGTATTTCAAACACTCGGACAAATGGTACAAACATAAACCAGAGACAGTACTCGAAAACGAAAAACATAAAATCCTCTGGGATATGGAAGTACAAACAAATAAACTCATACAAGCAAAGAGATCGGATGTCATAATAATCAACAAGAAAGAAAAATCCTGCCAAATCGTAGATTTTGCCGTCCCAGCTGACCACAGGGTGAAGGAGACAGAAAAACGAAGCAAATACACTGAACTCGCTAGGGAATTGAAAGGGATATCGAGTATGAAGAAAATAAATATAATACCAATAATCGTAGGAGCACTAGGGAAGTCTGAGACCATACAACTGACGGCAATGATAGAAATAGCTGAAATCTTAAGGAAAATCCTTGAATGCGTAAACCTTTCCACATAAGCTACGAAGACTAAGCAATCACATAAGAAAACAAAATCACATAAAGAGCACCACAAGAACCCAAGGAACAGAAACTGCAAGCTACCACACAAAACAATCATGAAGGAGGATGGAAAGACCGAGGAGGGATAGCACTAACCATACCTCCCCGGGAAGAGTGCGGAGAGCATTGGTTCATTGGGGAGGCTTATTGCCATCCAAATCTCTGAGAAGACCAATGGTTGTTGCCAACGAGAAATCGATGGTAAGTGTCTGTTGTGATAAAGCACATTCATTTGCAGTAGTTATCGAAAGAGGTGGAGAGCACTGGAAGTCTGGGGAGACTTGTTGTCACTCAAACTCCAGGGAACACCACTGGTGATTATGAGTGAGCAATCACTGATGATGGCCTGTGTGAGAACTCCTAGTAAGTAATAATAATAATTCATAGGCTTGACCAAAGAAGAACTTAGACATCTTGACCAGAAGGCTAGGAAACTAATGACCATGCACAATGCACTACACTCGAAGGATGATACTGACCGACTCTGTGTGAAAAGGAACGAAGGGGGGAGAGGACTGGTAAGTATGGAAGACTGTTTGGAAGACACTAAAAAAGAGTTGGAAAAATACATAACTGATAACCGCAGCAAGAAACACCGAAACAAAAAGACAAGAAAAGAAAAGTGGAAAGAGAAACAGCTACATGGACGATTCATAACAATGACAAGAGTAAAGAATCATTAAAACACCTGGACATGGCTAGGAAAAAAACAAAAACTTAAGAGAGAATCAAATCACTACTGACAGCTGCACAGAACAATGTGATTAAAACTACCTACATTAAAGCTAAAATAGATCAAACACAGGAAAACAGTAAATGTAGACTCCGTGGACAAAGAGACGAAACGGTAAATCACATAATAAGTGAATGCAGCAAATTAGTCCAAAAAGAATACAAAAACAAACACAACTGTGTAGGGAAAGCAGTACACTAGGAACTATACAAAACTGCATTTTAAACACGCAGACAAATGGTACAGACATAAACCGGAAACAGTAATGGAAAACGAAAACCACAAAATCCTCTGGGACATGGAAGTACAAACATATAAACTCATCCAAGCAAGGAGACCGAAATGTGTAGAGGTTGGTGTGATAAGATGATTGTTGAAGATAGCCATTTTGTCCGTGTCTCTACCGATCTAACTGAGCTGGCTTGAAATGAAGAAGAAAGAGGGTCACCATGTAACAGGTACCCCACTCTCTTTGCCCCATGGGTATTTTGTCGACCACTCACGCACAGGTGTTTGATATCCTGGTTGCGGTGCCAGGTATAACAGATACTCCACTCTGTTCCGCGTCACAGAGCCAGTTATAAACATAGTCTCCACTCGCGCTTCTGTCTCTGTGTTCACGCCTCTGGTTCTCTACACAGAGATCTTGCCAGACCGTGAACACCCTTTTGGCCGATGATCGTCGTAGTGGCAATAAAAAAAAAGGATATGTCGGTCGAAATTCCTCCAGGTCTGGATGATGATGGCTTTGTCGATCTCGTCTCTGTGAAGTTAAGGTTATTCAAGCAGAACAAATCAATGATAATAATGCAACAACTCGGCGATTTCTTTTTGTATGAAATAATTATTAACAAGATAAAAGAATTGTTTTTAAACGTTGAATTAAGTCTACCTTTCGATAATGTCTTTTTTTATGAAACTATTTTGTCGTCTCTCTCTCTGCGTGTGTGCGTATCCATTTACAACGATTATTTTCACAAGTTGGACTAATTAAGTCATTATTCTGTTTGGAAAACGGTGGTTCTTACTATGCACGCCTGAGAATCGGCGGCGCATTTCAGCCACGACTGGCCGTGTTGAGTGCCCAGCTCTAACTAACTGTGTAACTGTGATCTGCCTTCTCGTTCTTACCCAAGGTCCTTTCTCTTACCCTTTCCTTTTCCAACCTTCTTTCTCTCCTGGGAGTGGGGAGGGGCGCGCGATACGGACAATTTGGATTTCTCCTTTAGACTTTATTGTTATCATAAAACACTTATTCTCCTTCTCGCTGTGACATAGACCTCTGCCCTAATTAATGATGACAGCCTAGATGGCTATCTCTGGCCATCATCCTTGCCCGCCCAGCTAGTCAGCACCTGGTAAATGTGACTCTTTATGTTGTGATAATTGCAAATGACAACTAACACGCTTTTTTGCCAGACAACTGACACTATTTTCTCTCCTTTTTGAACCGCGATTTGTAGTGAAGATATGTACTAGTCTTATATCTCCACTTCGTTTCTACGTAGGGCCCAGCATCATCACTAAGATGCATACTAGCGCGCCCCTAGGGTATCGTTGTGTCATAACCAGAGTTCCATATAAAAATATCAACATCTTCTTTACAATTAAATAAACTTCATTTAGCAGTAAGACAAGTTGGTTTGGCAGGCGTGTATTAGATAAATGTAATTTTATTTTTAACTTAGTTCATCTCAAACAAGGCAAGTTGCCACTGTAGACGTAAGGGGTTACTGAGAATTAGGGTGAATGTTTAGGAGGTCATCCTAAATTGGGAGCTGTACAGCGAGATGCTTTTTGACATTAGTTTTAAATTTCTGCATGTCGGTACAGTCGAGGAAACAGGGAGCAGCAAGGAGGGAGTTCTAAAGACCGGCAGCACGAGGAAAGAAGCTATTGGAGTAGAAGGCTCTCCGGCATCTGGGGATCTCCACAGTGAATGAATGGGATTTAGCTAATTGTTGGGTTGGTCGAATGTATTTACATCAAGAGGGAACCAGAGCAGAAAGTTCATCGGAGCACATTCTATTGAAGTACTTGTAAAGCAAGCACAAGGATGCAACATTGCGGTGATAGGACAGGGCTGGAGCTTGATTGATAGTGTTGTGGACCTGGGTAAAGCTGAATGAATGACACAGGAACACATGGTTTAAATGAACAAAGGTATATATTATATAATAGAAAGAAAGATATTACAAGGAGATGTTGCTCTCAACCGCCATTTCCGGTTTGCCTGGGAAGAAGAGGACAAGTGTCACGTGCTTCCCGTATTTATAAGGTGGACGAGTCCATTAGTTCTTTGTAGGTAGGTACGGCACCATAACACCCCCCTTCCAAGCCTTATCTCCTCAGGAGTCTTAATAACGTTTCCTTTTCGGATCTATCTCTAGGTAGTCCGGAGCCATTCGTTTTCTTTTTGGTTGTCGTTTACGTGTGACTACCTGGGGTGCTGGTAAGTTGAAGGTGTCATATATCACGTCCATCACGTCTTCTCCTTGTGGGGCGCTGTCAGTGTCATCTGACAGTCTTTTTCTGATCTGATTTAGATGTCTCTTATGCGAGAACCGTGGTCCTTTTATGATATAGACCATCGATCCGATCCTCTTTTCAATTGTACCGGGTTCCCAGAACGATGCATTGTTTTTGAACATCTTAAAATATACCCTATCTCCTGGGTTGTATTTTTTCTTCGGTACCGTAGAGATTCGGTCATAATTATTATGTTTAGGTAATAATTTATCAAACACAGACTTCACATTCTGCGCAAACATCATCTCTGCGGGGGATAATGATGATGCTATGTTCATGTTTTTTGTAATTCTATATACCTGTAAGAATTGTTGTAAAGCCTTCTCCTTAGGAGTATCACCGGCCTTTTTTAATGCTCTTTTTAATGTGTCTACGAAGCGTTCCGCCTGGCCGTTTGACCTAGGATGATACAGGGGCGTCGTTATATGTCTGATTTGAAACGTCGCGCAGAACTCCTCAAAATCTGATGACGTGAACTGCGTCCCATTATCACTCACCAAACAATCCACTACCCCAAAACGGACAAATAGTTCATGTAGGAATCTTATCGTAACCTCTGACGTGGGACTCTTGCAACGTAGTACCTCGGGCCACTTTGAAAAACTGTCGACTACGATTAAGTAGTAAAATCCTTCCAATGGTCCCGCGAAATCCACGTGAATTCTTTCCCACGGACGGTCGGTCTTTGGCCATGGGCTATGCTTTATATGCGGTGCTTTTGCCGCTAAGGCACAGCCTTTACAAAGCTTTACTGCTTTTTCAATGTCATTGTCCATACCTGGCCAGTACACAAAACTCCTCATTAACCCCTTCATCCTGGTTATCCCTGGATGGCCAACATGAAATTCTTTCAGAATTTGCTTTCGTAGTTTTTCTGGGATGACCACCCTTTCGTTATGCATGAGTACGTCATCACAGAGTAAGAAACTCTTTGCCGCATGTAAATCCTTATCTACCAATTTCATTTTTGTTCTGGTGATAAATTCATCCTCTTGAGCTTCTTTTTTTATCTCGTATAGTGTCACCGGGAGCTCTCTCACTGCGTTGCACAAAATCTCTTTAAAATCTCCTTCTGTTTGAAGAGACGCAATCACTGTGTCTTCTAGAGTCTTTCTCTGTTTTGGCACTAATCTCGACAATCCATCTGCATGATAGATTTTATTTGAATGCAAATGTTGCATTTTAAAGTTGTAGTTTAATAAGATAGTTCCCCATCTTTGTAGTCTATTAGCTGTATATACAGGTAGGCCTTTTTTAGATCCATAAATTGTAATTAGCGGCTTATGGTCTGTCTGTAAGGTAAATTGTCTACCATGTATGTATCGGTGAAACTTTGTTACTGCAAATATTATTGCTAGGGCTTCTTTCTCGATTTGAGAATACTGTTTTTCCGCTGGGAGCAAGGTCCTTGATGCATGTGCAATGGGTTTATGGGTTCCATCAGGCATTTTGTGTAGGATACATGCTCCTAAACCATATGAACTAGCGTCGCTAGCTACGATTATGTCCAATTCTGGATTGTAATGTGTTAGAAATAACTCTGTGCGTAAGTCTTTCTATGATTTTATTAAATGCATCCTGACATTCAGGTGTCCATACCCAGGCTTTACCTTTTTTTAATAGCTCATTTAATGGAGCACGCAAATTATGCATTTCTGGGATAAAAGCCTGGTAGTAATTTGCTAGGCCCAGAAAACTCTGTAATGTCATGACGTTTTCTGGCGCCGGCATGTTTTTTATTGCGGTAGCCCTTTCTGGGTCTGGTCTTCTGCCGTCCTTGTCGATCACATGATCCAGATATTTTATTTTCTCCAGGAAAAAATCACATTTTTCTTCTTTTACTTTGAATCCATAATCTTGGATTCTCGCAAACACTTGATTTACATGTTTTTTGTGTTGTTCGATATCTTTGCTGTTAATCAAGATGTCATCGAGATACGCTATTGCGAAATCGAGTCCGCCCAGCATTGTGTCCATTACTTGTTGGAAAATGGCTGGCGCGACCTTAACTCCGAACGCTAATCTTTCGAATTTATATAAACCACGATGTGTGTTTATACATAACAGCTTAGAACAATCTTTATCCACCGGTATTTGTAGGTATGCCTCACTTAGGTCTATTTTTGAAAAAAATCTTCCTCCATTTAAGCTTGTAAACACTTCTTCCGGGGTATGGAGTGGGTAGTGATAGTCCGCGAGGGCAGTATTCAGTCCTGTTGAAAAATCTGCACATACACGAATCTCATTAGATTTTTTCTTTACATAAACCGTGGGTGCTGCCCACTGGCTGTGTTGTACTTTTGATAAAATACCCATCTTTACCAGTCGGTCTAATTCAGCGTTTATTTTTTCGATCGAGGCGAAGGGTACTTTCCTTTCTTTCCTAAATACCGGCAGTACATTTTCTTTTAGACGGAATTTTGCAGTCATTTTAGTGCAGCATCCAAGACCGCCAGAAAAAACCTCTGGAAACGAGTTTTTTAATTCTCGTTGTAGTTTTTCCGATTCTGTTGCGCGACTATTTATTTTCTTACAAAATGTATTTATCGGCAACTTCCATAAATCAAATGCCTGCATAAAATCTGAACCAAAAAGATTATTCGAATCCTTCAGTACCAGTAGTTTGAGTTTTTTAGTATTTCCCATTAGGGACACATTTGTGATTAATTCTCCTTCAAATGTAATTCTTTCACCAGTAACTGTGCTTGCCAGCCTGTTTGTTCTTGGTAGAGTAGGTTTATTTAATCTCCTCCATGTATGTAAATTTATAATGGAAACGTCTGAACCAGAATCCAATTGCAATTTTATATTTTTATCCAGGATTTTCACCTGTACATATTTTCTTATGTTCATGCCAGTTTCCTTCTTTGTCCTAGTGGCTTGAATCCGCATTTTATTTCCTCTGCCCGTTCTGCAGTGCGAACTTTTATGTCCAACTTTTTTGCATTTCATACAGGTTTTAAAACGGAATGGGCAATCATTGTACCAATGTGGATTACCACAGCGTGAACAAGGGCTTGGTGGCAATTTATTTATTTTTTTACTGGTTTGGTTTGTCTTTGTTACATCAAAATTATTATTTCTTATTTTTCTATAAGGTTGAGCTTTTGTTTTTTGATGTACCTTTTTTATGTGCACAATGCCGGACAATTCAATTTCTTTTGAGTCCTGTTTTACATTTACAAATCTTTGACAGTCCTCAGCCAACTTTTGCAGCGTAAGGCTTGGTTCATTCTCTAATTTATTTAGAACTCTACGCCTTATCTCCGTGTCATTTCCTGAGATTAAACCTTGTACAAAAATTAGACACTTGAAATTATCTGCACTTAATTCAGCTAGTCTAAAATCGTCACAATGCTTGTTCACTATCGATGCAAAAGTAGCGTAATCTTCCTCGTCTTTCTTTACCAGGTTCATGCACTTCCATCGTTTGTGGAATAGTGTAGTTCTTGGACTAAACAATTCTGTCAATAAACCAACCGCTTCTATGAAAGTTAGCTCGCTGGTTTTCCGAGGCAAAATGAAATCCACGAATTTGGTATGTTCTGTGGTATTTAGTTTTCTAAGAAGGAGGCGTAGCTTCTTCGCATCACTCCAACCACCGCAGTCAATTTTATATATTTCATATCTTCGGAAATATTCTTCAAATGTATTATTTTCCGTGTATGAGTAATTATCAATACTGTTCCAAATTTCGTTCTGCGAAAACGTGTCGTCTTTTTCATTTTTTTGATCACTGCGCGATATTGTTTGTATCAGAAATTCCAATCTTTCATCATACTCTTTTTTGTGTAATAAAATATTTTGGTTCTGTTGTAATAAAAGCTTTTGAAATCTTTCCTCAGTTTGTTGTTGCTGGGAGATTTGGAATTTCGCTAGTTCGGCGATTATAGACTTAATATCTTCCATATTCAACCATTTAGTTTCTGATTTTATTTAGAAAATTAATATTTTCTTATTATCTTATGATTTTATAAGAGTTCTTTTCTTTAAATTAGCGTTTGCTAGGCGCCGTTTTAATTATGAAAAGATTATGAAACTTTTCCTTTTCTCTATATACGCGTATATTCACTTATTTTTTTATTTTGAAAATTAATATTTTCTCGTTATTTAATGAATTTATAAGAAGTTCTTTTCTTTAAATTAGCGTTTGCAAGACGCTGAGTTTTAGTTATGAAAAGATTATGTAATGTTTTTTTCTTATACACGTTTTTAATTTTAACGAAGAGAAAAAAAAATCTGTTTCACAATTAATTCTTTCTGCATTCTAAAATATTTCAGTACAAGTCGGAAAAAAAAAGAAGAGAGAGAAAATAAAACTGACCTTTTTTTTTTTATCGTGCGTCTTTTTTTTTTTATAGAGTAACGCACGTGTGTTCATTTCGTGGTTTTGTTTCATATCTGTTCTTAAAATGAAGCACGTGGTGTCGGTTTCATTTTTTTTTGTGTGTGTTTGTCAAAAAAAACTCGCTGTGACGTTCGTCTAAAAAAAACAATACTCGCTTAAGCTTGGTGTTCGGTATTTCTTTTGTTTGTTTTTTTTTTTTAGTTTTCCAACCCAGAGAAAAAAAAACGCGCATTCAATTTCAGTTGTTTTTGTTTGTTTTTTGTTTTTTTAACTAGTTTTCCCAAACTAGAGGAACGCGCACCCAATTTCAAGCTGTTTTTTTTTTTTTTTCGATAAGCAGTTTTAAAACTTAGAGCACAACAGGTCCATTTAAGTTTTCTTTTTCTTAAAAGAAAACAATTTTCTCGCACTTAAGAATTCAACGTGTTTGTTTTTTTTTTTTCAGTTGAGTTCTCTTTTCTTCTCTCGACCGTACGGCAAAAACCTTTGTTTTTTTTTTGTTTTTTTTTTTTTGTTTTGCGGCTTCCTGCATTACCCGTGTGAGAGCATTTTCACGTGGTATTTTCAGTTTTTTTGACCCAAGAGTTCGAATTGCCTCGTCGCCATTTGTTGTGGACCTGGGTAAAGCTGAATGAATGACACAGGAACACATGGTTTAAATGAACAAAGGTATATATTATATAATAGAAAGAAAGATATTACAAGGAGATGTTGCTCTCAACCGCCATTTCCGGTTTGCCTGGGAAGAAGAGGACAAGTGTCACGTGCTTCCCGTATTTATAAGGTGGACGAGTCCATTAGTTCTTTGTAGGTAGGTACGGCACCATAACAGATAGTGAGGGGCCTATTAGATTAGCGACTATTTTATGAACCTTTTCTATCAGTCCAGATATGACAACAATACTCCGTGCATGAATTGCGTCCAGGTTTTGGTCTCGAACATGAATTTGTATCTCGTCTCCCACTAAGTCCTGGCGAGAGACAGGGAAGGCAATACAGCATCTTATCAGGTCTGCATCTCGGCTGGAACTGAATCATATTTGTGCGCCAAGTATTAGGGCAGAAATGAGGAAAAATGAACATGAGCAAAAGTGTCTGGATCGTCTGATATATTTCTATGCGAGTTTGGATATGCCTGTGTTAGCCAACCGAACCAGATACTAATCACTATGCAAGAGATTGTGTGTAAATCATGTAACTGCTACACATGTTCCTAGTCACTAGTATATCATCAATTTAATTATAAACAAAATCTACATTTCATACAACCTCATCCATAAACCGGAAATGTATGGCCATATTACGCAGATCAAAGAGCATAATTAAGAATTCAAAACTTCCGAAGGGGGTTATAAAGGTTAGGGTTAGTGTTTTAGGGTTAGGGTTTTAAGGATATCAACTGGGGTAACTGGAATTTGGTGATAAGCAATAACAAAATCCAATTTAGAGACAGTCGTACAACTACATAGCGACAAAGCGAAATCCTGAATGTGGGGAATCGGATAATAGTCAGAACAGTAAACAATGAAAATTTCCAGAACGCTTAGGAACCAAATGTAAAAGGGATGTCCAAGAGCTAGACGAAGGGCGAATTGTCCAAGAGCTAGACGAAGGGCGAATAATCCCTAGCTGGAGCATATGGTTAAATTCGGCCCTTGTCGCTTTTAATTTCTGAGAAGTGAGACAATGAGGGTGTGAAAAAACAGGAATAATAATAATAATAATAAAATGCTTCGTCAAATGGGCAGGGTTACTCATGTTAAAATTTCAATTGGTTAAATCCTGGAAAAGATCTTTGTAACTGGCAATAAAAAAGACCAAACTTGTAAGTGACATAGTAGATCTTGGTTCCCGGTTTAGGATCGCCAAGCACACACATTAAACAATTAATATTTGTGGAGCTAAATTGGGACGAGACCGGCTCGATAAAAACATGTATGTTTGGCATGGGTCACCAGTTGGCAAGTGCTAACTTTTAACAACAGAATGTTGTTAATAAAAAGGAGAAACTGTAGATTAAAGAATAAAACATTTATATCACAATTGAGAGATGGATAGATAGATAGATAGATAGATAGATAGATAGATAGATAGTGAGAGGGGGGACGTGGATTTGAAGTGGAGGGTAAAGAACGTTACAAATAATCTTAAACTTTCAGCAGCCGCGGGGGGGGGGGATTTTTGTTGTTGCTGTCTTTATTGAGAGCCGATGCACGTCGTTTGGTCTCGCCAGCAAACTCTGATTTCTTTTGACCAATTCACTGTTTTTATAAAGTTTCATTTCGCACCTACTTGTTACCTTCAGATTAAAAACATGTGTGAACACTTTTCACTGAGTTCAAACTCTGTCCAACATCTGTATGTACTTATTTTATTAGCAACTGACCGCAAGATGATTCGTTATACAAGAAGAAAGCAAGAAAAAGA
The DNA here is from genome assembly GCA_963556195.1 of Sepiola atlantica. Classification (NCBI taxonomy): domain Eukaryota; kingdom Metazoa; phylum Mollusca; class Cephalopoda; order Sepiida; family Sepiolidae; genus Sepiola; species Sepiola atlantica. Next base: position 3,528,507 of record OY744521.1, read on the forward strand.
GGAAAGAAGAGGAAAGAGTAAGCTGAATTAATCTAGAAAGCAAATGGGTAACTAAGCAGGCTAGCACTTTCCTTCAATGTCCGTTCGTCTCATCGATCTATTGATCTACCATAGATCTCACAACAGGTATAGACAATTTCGTTCTATAATCTACCCACTTGCATCTACACATATCTACTAATAGATTAAAATGGTGGAGGAAATCTGTATCTAGAATTGGGGATGGGCAAGTTCGCAAGAGTTAAAATCCATATAATGTTTCTACATGGTTCTAAATCCAAAGAATGTGAAACTTGACGATACGTGGGTATAGGTTAGTGTTAGGGTATAGGTTAGGGTTAAGGTTAGGGTTAAGGTTAGGGTATAGGTTAGGGTTAGGGTTAAGGTTAGGGTATAGGTTAGGGTTAGGGTTAGGGTTAGGGTTAAGGTTAAGGTTAGGGTATAGGTTAGGGTTAGGGTTAAGGTTAGGGTTAAGTTAGGGTTAGGGTTAGGGTTAAGGTTAGGGTATAGGTTAGGGTTAAGGTATAGGTTAGGGTTAGGGTTAAGGTTAGGGTATAGGTTAGGGTTAGGGTTAAGGTTAGGGTTAGGGTTAGGGTTAAGGTTAGGGTTAAGGTTAGGGTATAGGTTAGGGTTAGGGTATAGGTTAGGGTTAGGGTTAAGGTTAGGGTTAGGGTTAAGGTTAAGGTTAGGGTATAGGTTAGGGTTAGGGTTAAGGTTAGGGTATAGGTTAGGGTTAGGGTTAAGGTTAGGGTATAGGTTAGGGTTAGGGTTAAGGTTAGGGTTAAGGTTAGGATTAGGGTTAAGGTTAGGGTATAGGTTAGGGTTAGGGTTAAGGTTAGGGTATAGGTTAGGGTTAGAGTTAAGGTTAGGGTTAGGGTTAAGGTTAGGGTTACGGTTAGGGTTAGGGTTAAGGTTAGGGTATAGGTTAGGGTTACTGCTTGCAATATAAGAAGCTGGTGGCTTTTCCTTAAGCAATTTAAGAAACCAGATATTGCATGCAGCCTTGACCAATAAACGTGCTTGAAACGCTTAATCTGTGACATAGAATGCACGATTGTTTGTTAGAGTTGATGAAGAATGTGACATACTCACTTCTCCCTTAATAGGGAAAATAAAAGAACATTTCTGCAATGATGCGTCAAAGCACCATAACGACTGTGATAATAACAAAGTCCCTGGGAGTTAACTTGATGGTGACGTGGCAAAGGCGATCGACCTCGAAAATGACGCCTGGATGATTGGGCCCTAGAAAATTTTAAACTGCCGCAGTGTATATAGTACTGAGTAAAATTCAGTTCTAAGTGACACTCATCTGAAGGTTGAAGGTTCAATCCTCAGTGCGGGCGATACGAAGAATTGCGAATTACTGAAGATTTTTTCCTAGTCATGGCAGATGGAATGCGAGCATGCTATCCCCGGGGATTAAATAAATGGTTCCGTTCGAAATTCCGTCCAGATTCCCGAGTTCGACAGAAAGATTCCCGAGTTCGACAAGATCGGAGGTTACATCAGCTGAAACGTTGTGATAAAAACACCCAAGATGAGAACAGTAGTCCGAATATACCAAATTCTACAAATTATCAACCCTCATCTAAAAAATTCCGAAACAGACCAGCATGTAAAACTAAAATTAAACCAAAGGGATGATGATGATGATGATTGTGATGATGATGATGATGGTGATCTCCTCATATCCGTACTTTTGGCTTAGTTCAGATATGAGAGGTTCTACTCTATTTCAGACTATTTTTTTTCGCTATGACTAAGTTATTAAGAAAAATATGAACAAAATATAGCATTTATTTTTTTTCTTTTATAAAATATATGGCCGATAAACTAGTGATAAACTAGCGATAAAATAAAATATGAATGAAGAGAAGTATCAGTACATGTGAACGACGCAGAAAGGGTTCGATACTGGAAATCAGAATTAAAAACGAACAAAATGTCGTCTGCTAAATGAAAAGTGTTGCCATCACGTGATGTCATGGCGGACGTGACGTCATTGGGAGACTAAATATGATTTCTAAAGTGGAGAACTAGTTTTTTTTTTTTCTAGTGAGTCAAGTTTGTAAACAAAACTTCGCCATTAAAATACATGAAACACTTTTTAATATATAAAAAAAATTAATAAGTCTATATTTACTCTACACATAGTCATTACACAATGAGGGAAACGTTTTTCTCGACATGCGAGAGAGATTTTATTCTTCGCGCGATAAAAGCAAAATTGGTGAGTAGTCATCATTCATTATTTTATTTTTTATTTCGAAAGATTTTCTGAATCCGAATTTGACTCATTCATAAATAATGTCGGTATGCAGACATATCTTAATTAACTATGAATTAATTGGCAAAATAAAGTACGACTGGTTTATATTGAATAATAAGTTATTCATGTCCGCCGGAATACAAGTTGTAATTTGGTTATTTGCACGTGTACGACACTCGCGTTCTGTTGGGTTTGAAATTTGTAAATAAAATATTCCATATTGAACACGTGGGTGTTTCGATATCAGATCATTTTAATTTGATGTGTTTAGTTTATTTCCATTATTATTACACGTTATTTTTTTATTGTTCACTTGTAAAATTAACACTGCGGAAATAACTACATTTGAGTGGCAAAAAGAGAAAGAATGCATTTAAAGCAACAATCTGAAGTTAAACTTCAAATGAGTAGCACTTTCCCGATTATTTGATGTTGTTTTATTATTAATAATCATGTTGGTTAAATTTAATTTTATTCAATTAATTTTGTTTCTTCTGTTAATTCACCCAAATTATTTAAAGTAAAATTCGTTTCGGCAAAAAAACAAAAAACAACATTAAAAGTTACAGCAATTTTCATGGTAGACGTGAAACGCCGAAATGGAAACTTGCTCGAAAAAAGTAATCGGCATCTTGGTAAAAACGTATTGTAGTATCCATATTTTGGGAGGCTCTGCACATGCGTCAGATTCATTTATAAAAAAGTAGTAGTGAGTGATTCAAACCAGCGGATGCGCACACAATTCAGTTTGAAGAAAAAAAAAACGTGTTTCATTTTTTGTTTTAGATAATAAAAAAAAACACGTGTTTCTTTCGTGTTTGTTTTCATTTTCAGTTGTTTTTATTCTTAACACCTTTCGTTTTCTTCACTTTTAGCGTGTTTATTTTCAGCGATAGTAACTTAATTGTTAAAAATGCCCACTTTTTGTTTTAGCGTGTTTGTTCTCATTTTGTTTCCTCTGCGCATGCGCTTGGTTTGAATCGCTCACTACGACTTTTTTATGAATGAATCTGACACATGCTCAGAGCCTCCCAAAATATGGATACTACAATACGTTTTTACCGTCATCTTTATAAACTAGTGGAGAGAAGCTAAGGACGATAACATAAGTTAATAATTTTCTATAAGGACAGAAAACCATTTAAAAATTTGGGTATCTTTTACAATAATCAACACAACGAGAACGGTGCCCAAAAAACAAATATACAACAAATAAATGTGACCGTAGCCCATCAAACTTATTTTCCGACTTACCTATGACATTTGTTTGTATTTTTAAGTAGTTTCAATGGCTTTTTATTAGATATCAAAATTTCTATTCATTTTACGTTCACGGAAATTTGGCGACATTTTTTCCCCTCAGCCTCGTTTTTTTTATTTATTTATTTTTTTTTTTTTTACTGGAACTCATAATCAAAGCGCACTTTTCCCAAAACTTTGATAAGTTAGTTTTTTGCGGGAGGGGAGGACTTTTAATGTAATTTACAATATATTTTAGTTTCGACGACTTAATTAAAAGTACTAGGTAAAGAAAAAAATGTTGGCAGCCATCTTGTCTTGCCAAATTTCCAACTTTTCGTGAACGTAAAATTGGAGAGAAATTTTGATATCTAATAAAAAGCCATTGAAACTACTTAAAAATACAAACAAATGTCATAGGTAAGTCGGAAAATAAGTTTTATGGGCTACGGTCACATTTATTTATTGTATATTTGTTTTTTTGGGGCTATATTACATAGGACTAAAAGGGAAACACTATTCTATTTCATGGGGCAACTTCGCTGTTCAGTCACAAAATCCGCTCTGACGTTTTCTCATTCTCTAGCTTTTGTTTTTGTATTCATTTAATTTTTTGTTTCTGTGCATACCTTAACTAACCCACATATCACTTTTGTTTATTTTTTAAATCTCACAATATTGTATTTGAATTCCATCAACTCATTCTTCACTAAATTCTAAAACTTGACCTAGCACACTGTCAGTCACAATTAGTATCACACTCAGGAGCAATCTTGTTACATGCATGGATAATTAACTGAACATATTACAATGAGTAGTACCTTCCTTTAAAATTTTTATTTTTATTTTAAAGGCTTTGTTATCAAATCTTTGTTGGGAATATTCAAGGACATTAATCAAATCATTCAATTGACATTTCATTCACTCAAATCCATATGTAATACATCTATCTAATCTAATTGAATCAGCTGGATTCACTGAGTAAATAGCGATTCTGCTTATCCATTGAAATACAGAAATTTTTGTTCTTCAGATAAAAAAGAAATTCCAATCAATTTCATTGACTACATATTCTATCCGATCAGTAATAGAAAATTAGAGATTCACCATTTATTTTCGTTGGATAATCAAGTTATGATTATCCAATGAAAACGCATCTGTTACAAGTGAAAATTTCAAAATGTCTACATTTCACTTAGTACGTAGTCATTCACATCTATTACTTTCTATCAGATCAGGCTGGTTGCCCGGACCATATGGCCCCAACTCCTCCATACTTCCCTGTTCGTCATGGCTCTGTGAAGATCTTCGAGTTGAGAACCAGTATCTTGTTTCGTGTGAATCAGGAATCAGATGATTCTGGTGTTGGCATTAGTTTCCCCGATGTTTTTCTAGTTAGAAATCTTTCTGGAAAGACATCGGGTACTTACGGGAAGGACCACGAGAAGGTTGCCAACATGCCTAAGTGAAAGTGGTACTGTGGATCCGAACTTGGAACACCCAGGTCTTCAGTCCGTGTCGTTATCCACTTAACCACCGTCACCTCCCAGAACCAGTATCAACCAACCTTAACTGATCCGTGTGTTGGCGTCCATAAAATCAGATCACTGATAACCTCTTCTTAGCTTCTATAACAATGTCCAGCGAATCTCATTCTCCTTTCTTTTATTACGTATGATATTTTAGACAAGTTTCCATGCATCCGTTTATTAGATGGGTGCGTTTTCCAGTGCATGTTTAATACAGCACGGAGCATCCGTGTGTAAGTTCCATCTAGTTTTATTTCCAGTTTTTTTTTTATCAGAGTCCAAGCTGGTGATCCATAAAGCAGTATGGATTCCAGTACCGCTCTGTAATCCATTACTTTACAACTACATTTTATGAATTAAAAAATTCAAACACAAAGTATTTTCTGGAAGGAATGAAATTTTATTGTTCTAAACATGCTGCAATGATTCGCCGAAAGAACTAAACAACCATAATCCAATATTGATTTTGTAGGAAGGAAGATATCGATGACACTGATTTTATCTGATACTATGATGGTATTAAAAATTGTTGATCCAGACTAAAATTTGATTCTTGCAAAAATTGGTGACTTTGACCTTTGAATATATCCTATATTGCTTGCCGATGAATCAAATCTCTGTTTCAAATTCCACGAAAACAGGTCCAAATAGTTTCAGTAAAACTCGTCTCTTGGAAGATATTGGAAACCAACAAATGGAAAATCAATTTTAAAGATGCAAATTACACTCTAAAAAAGAACTCTGATCATCAGCCCATCGAAGTGATCGTGACCGTTTCAGAAAGTTCACCCGGTCATGATCATACTTCGACACTTCGTTCTCTTTTGCGTGATATTAACAATCGATGATGTTGATATTCCCTCGTTTTAAGTTTCTTTTAAAAAATTAATAGCACTTTCGACATTTTGTTTGTTAGAATCAACTTTTAAAATGAAACCATTCCTACTTCGAAATCTGATGTCAAAAATTGAAATTTTTTTGTCTGTAGAAAAACTGTTTATTCCTGATATTAATGCTGGTCAGTCTCAATTTGAAGGGTCGTGGGGAGCGAAAGATGAGGAGAGGGGGGGGGGAACAGCCCAGTCCCCGTTTCTCTTTCATTTTATTTATTTATAATTTATATTATTAGTTTTTCTTTCTTTCTTTTCTTATTGTTCTAGTCTTTTTTTTATTTGATATTTTTATCATTTTTTTACCGCCATCTTGGATTCTTATCACTTTGTAGTTATAAGTTTGTCTTTTTTGTTTAAATTTAGTTCAAGTCGTTTCTTTTTTTTTTTTTTTTTTTGTTCAATAAAATTCATACACCATATCTTCTGATCTTTTCTATGACCTGTTATTGACCGACGAATTTTGAACCATTCTTTTTCTGTTTTCTACTACACATCAAACACTGTTGCACATAGCTGGCACTACTTACCTCTGAACCTGCAACTGGGTGTAACCCTACTGGGGACCTCTTCCAGAGATTGTTTCAGTAGTGCTTTGGAGGCCACCTACTTTAGGTGGAGCATTTGGTTTATTGCCAGTTGTCTGAGGTGCCCTGGTTTGAGGGGGTGGAGTGCCCACAGAACTCTATAATTGTTTTGTTCCCATCAAAAGTGCCCCTTTTGGGGAGTTGGATTTTCCTTACATTGTTTCTAACTTTTAGTTTCTGTTCACTTTTAATTCAACTGTTAATAAAATCATCCAACACATTCAGTCAATGTAATTTTACTGTTTAGGTACCACAAACATGAAAAAGTAAAACTGTATACTTTTTCAGTTTGAAGAAAAGATTTACACAGTTGTTAAAAATTCTTTAATGTCATCTATTTAATAATTGAACATATTTTGTCTATCACTGCCCTTCAAAACTACTGAACAGAACTGCATCAAATTTTGCACAAAGCATTCTTGATAGAAGTTAAGAATACTATTAAAATGATTATAGGCTCTAAAACTATTCTACACAATTGCACCCACTGTAGATGGGTCAATACAGGTGCAACACTGATTTTCCGGCAACTGATAGTCTGGCACCTTTTTTAATTTAAAAAAAAAATAACAAGAGGGTACTTGATAATTCCGCTCACATCAGACAAGTTTAGTTTGTGGCCAACAGATGACTGTGTGTGCAGTGTGCCATCCATATATTTTACATTTGCAGTCTCCCTTTCTTTTGATTAAATGTCTCCCTTTCTTTTGATTAAATGTCTCCCTTTCTTTTGATTAAATGTCTCCCTTTCTTTTGATTAAATGTCTCCCTTTCTTTTGATTAAAAATGTCTCCCTTTCTTTTGATTAAAAACGTCTCCCTTTCTTTTGATTAAATGTCTCCCTTTCTTTTGATTAAATGTCTCCCTTTCTTTTGATTAAATGTCTCCCTTTCTTTTGATTAAATGTCTCCCTTTCTTTTGATTAAAAACGTCTCCCTTTCTTTTGATTAAAAACGTCTCCCTTTCTTTTGATTAAAAACGTCTCCCTTTCTTTTGATTAAAAACGTCTCCCCGTTCTTTTGCTCAAAAACGTCTCCCCGTTCTTTTGCTCAAAAACGTCTCCCTTTCTTTTGCTCAAAAACGTCTCCCTTTCTTTTGCTCAAAAACGTCTCCCTTTCTTTTGCTCAAAAACGTCTCCCTTTCTTTTGATTAAAAACGTCTCCCTTTCTTTTGATTAAAAACGTCTCCCTTTCTTTTGATTAAAAACGTCTCCCTTTCTTTTGATTAAAAACGTCTCCCTTTCTTTTGATTAAAAACGTCTCCCTTTCTTTTGATTAAAAACGTCTCCCCGTTCTTTTGCTCAAAAACGTCTCCCCGTTCTTTTGATTAAAAACGTCTCCCCGTTCTTTTGATTAAAAACGTCTCCCTTTCTTTTGCTCAAAAACGTCTCCCTTTCTTTTGATTAAAAACGTCTCCCTTTCTTTTGATTAAAAACGTCTCCCTTTCTTTTGATTAAAAACGTCTCCCCGTTCTTCCGCTCGAAAACGTCTCCCCGTTCTTCCGCTCGAAAACGTCTCCCCGTTCTTCCGCTCGAAAACGTCTCCCCGTTCTTCCGCTCGAAAACGTCTCCCCGTTCTTCCGCTCGAAAACGTCTCCCCGTTCTTCCGCTCGAAAACGTCTCCCAGTTCTTCCGCTCGAAAACGTCTCCCCGTTCTTCCGCTCGAAAACGTCTCCCCGTTCTTCCGCTCGAAAACGTCTCCCCGTTCTTCCGCTCGAAAACGTCTCCCCGTTCTTCCGCTCGAAAACGTCTCCCCGTTCTTCCGCTCGAAAACGTCTCCCCGTTCTTCCGCTCGAAAACGTCTCCCCGTTCTTCCGCTCGAAAACGTCTCCCCGTTCTTCCGCTCGAAAACGTCTCCCCGTTCTTCCGCTCGAAAACGTCTCCCCGTTCTTCCGCTCGAAAACGTCTCCCCGTTCTTCCGCTCGAAAACGTCTCCCCGTTCTTCCGCTCGAAAACGTCTCCCCGTTCTTCCGCTCGAAAACGTCTCCCCGTTCTTCCGCTCGAAAACGTCTCCCCGTTCTTCCGCTCGAAAACGTCTCCCCGTTCTTCCGCTCGAAAACGTCTCCCCGTTCTTCCGCTCGAAAACGTCTCCCCGTTCTTCCGCTCGAAAACGTCTCCCCGTTCTTCCGCTCGAAAACGTCTCCCCGTTCTTCCGCTCGAAAACGTCTCCCCGTTCTTCCGCTCGAAAACGTCTCCCCGTTCTTCCGCTCGAAAACGTCTCCCCGTTCTTCCGCTCGAAAACGTCTCCCCGTTCTTCCGCTCGAAAACGTCTCCCCGTTCTTCCGCTCGAAAACGTCTCCCCGTTCTTCCGCTCGAAAACGTCTCCCCGTTCTTCCGCTCGAAAACGTCTCCCCGTTCTTCCGCTCGAAAACGTCTCCCCGTTCTTCCGCTCGAAAACGTCTCCCCGTTCTTCCGCTCGAAAACGTCTCCCCGTTCTTCCGCTCGAAAACGTCTCCCCGTTCTTCCGCTCGAAAACGTCTCCCCTCACTTTCGATTAAATGAAACTCTAGTTTTGGGTTAACAAACAAATTCAAGTAATGGTATTAAACGTAAACATCAGTCTATTTCGATCAGAGCAAATGTCGAATGCTTGTTTAAGTTTGTAACCATCCCGGGTGGTATTTTAAAGACGTGGTAGATGTCTAGTGGATTAGCGGTGTGTTGATGAATCAGTCATATGAAATGGGATGGTTCAGTAAAACGGTTTATTTGCTGAGGCTCTGGAACCAAGAGTGCCCTACCTCATAATGAAGACTTACAACCTCTAAAATTATGCTAAATTTAGTTTGAAGAGAGTGTTCAAATTCCTACTACTATTAATAATAATAATTATAAACTTATAAACACTTTTTTAGGCTCCAAACCTATCAGGTAAAATTGAACCAAATTTAGCATAAAGAGGCCTCGGAGTGTTCGCTGTGAATACAAATTATGATGCGTAAATCTCAACAGCCCACTGCAGAAGTTAGTTATTTGGCCACCTTTTTGGCTCGTTGATTGAAAAAAAAAGTTTCAAAACATGTTCAATTTTATAAGCATTCAACACAAATGAAGCAGATTCTCTTTTCATGAGATTTCTAATGAAAAAACTATCTGTAGAATTTGGTATCTTCTCATCATGGGTGTTTTTATCACAACGTTTCGGTCGATGTAACCTCCGACCTTCTACCTTGTCAAACTCGGGAATATGGACAGAATTTCGAACGGAACCCTTTATTAAATTCAAGTTCCATCTGCCATGACTGGGAAGAAGTCTTCAGTAATTCGCAATTCTTTGTATCGCCCGCACTGAGAATTGAACCTTCAACCTTCAGATGACTGCCACTTAGAACTGAATTTTACTCATCCACTGCGCCACGGGTCCTTGCGGACAATTCTAGTATGAATTTTGGGAGCCTTAAACCTATTCTTGTTTTTGATCTACTTATCACTATAGATCACTACTTATCTATTATTTATCATTATAGGTTCCCATATTATATTAAATTCTATACTAGGTCTGCTTAGTAAGTCATTGTCGCCCAACATATGTGCTGCTTCTTTGAGTCGTCTTACTCTCCACCATTCTTCTCTATCTATAATTTTTACTTCATCCCATAAGGGTAGATGGTTTCTCTTTTCTTTCCATATGTGGTCGGCCAAAACGTTGTAATAAAAAACACTCAAGATGAGAAAAGTAGTCCGAATATACCAAATAATACAAATTATCAACCCTCATCTAAAAAATTCCGAAACATAAAAAAACTATCTGTCCGATTTCTTTAGTATTTTCTATACGAATAAACGTGAAACTATCTGAATATTTACACGTCCATCATTTAACATCAAAATAAACAGTATTATTCTTAAATCAAGGGAGGCGCGAGAGTGCTCTATCCCTTAATAGACACCAAAAATGGCCTATGCTGGAAATCTCATTTCTTTGATCAATCATAACTCAAAAACCAATAAACCAAATTAGTTAAAACTTTGCACAAAATTTTTATTAGATAGGTTCTATAAGTGTGTAGAATTTCGGCATCATTAGTCAAGGCAACCCAGAGATCCAGAAAGTTCAATCATGAAATCATGTTATCTGTGTGTACGTACGTACGTATGTGCCACCCTGTATCTCATCAACTATTTGATGGATTCAGCTGATTTTTGGCAGAGATAGTTTCTAGGGTCTAGTTGATGACATTTTAATTTCAGTTTACCATATACCTTAGTTTTCCAGAAAATTCCAAAAAACCTTATGAGAAGGGATTGTATTGAGGCATAGCCTTTACAAAAGTAGTGGCATTCCATGAAAAATGCCAGTATACTGAAATATGACTACATATCAACCAAACCATTTCATTATCACATCACTACAGTATAAATCTCTATGCATGAGTGGATGAAGTGTGTGAGGTGCGCTGAAGAAAAATTCCTACCAGTAAAATACATAGTCCTGTTGTGTTCGCACACCCCTAATGACAATAAAAGTGTAAAATTTTGGGAATTTCCTTGCTTTTGTACATTTAGTGTATATGAATTTTCATCTTAACCCTATTAAGGGCATATGATTTCAGTATACTGGCATTTTTCATGGAATCTAAATTACACTCTATTGAACTGAAATATCGCTTAAATACTATTCTTGAGTTGGAGGCTTTGAAAGGAGTTGGAATCATAAGAATGCTAGGAGTCGGTCAGATTTTTTAATCTGAAGAATCGAGACAGTCTGAATATTCGAAGACTTTAAAATAAGGAGTCGTAGTCAGAAATTTTGGTATCCTAGGAGTCAGAGTTGGAGCCAGATCTTAGATCTTCCGACTCTGAACTCTGCTTTAACTGCATGATCAGACATCATTGTACATCTGATTTCCAAAACATATTTTAAAAGCCATTTTAATAAATAATTTGATATTAATCCTTTTTAACTTCATTGCATCGTTTTGCTTTGTATAAAAATCAGTTTTATAAATATAAGAAAGTGAGAGCTAGTGTAAAAGATATTCATTGATAAATGATATTTAATTTGAGATAAAAAATCATTAATAAAACGTTTTAGAAACATGAAGTTCAGTAAAAAAATTTTAGATTTATTTATTTTTTTAATAAAATATTTTTTTTCCATACTTTGAATTGCTTATGCACCGTACATTTGTTTTTATTTAAAAGAAAACATTTGTTTAATGTTTTTGGCCATTTTAGTTTCGTGGTTTTATGAAAAAAAAAAAAAAAATTGTGGAATTGCAAGAGTTAAAAATGGCACCCTCATTCACATAGCACAAAATAAAAATGGCCAAAGGGTATCCTAGTTAGATGAAATTAATGGAGCAAATGGACCCCTGCCCCACACCATCTAAACATTAAACATGTATATTTTTCAAAATTTCTTTTCAATAATCTGAATATTTGTTGCTTATTTGATAGCATTCATTTATTTTATTTGATAGCATTCATTTATTTTATTTGATTTTTATTTGTACGTTTGTTTTATGAAGAAATCTTTAAAATTATTTACGAACAACTTGTTTTTTTAAAAAGTACAATTAATGTTTCGTACCAGCAGATTTGTGGTTGGTGGAGATTGTTTGCAAGAAATTCTCACTCAATTTGGAAAAATTAATTTTATTCTCCGCAGAATTTTAGATTCTTATTTATGCAAGACTAACTCCACGCTTTCTAAACTTATACAGAAAATAGAAAATTTTAATTGTGAAAGAGACAACTCAATTAAAAATGAGTTATTCCCTTTGCCGATTTTTTTAAATTTTTCGGTCATTTGTTTGGATGGGACGACATAATTTGAACAATAAACTGCAGAGAAGTATGTTATTATATTGCCAATAACATGGTATAACAATAACAAATGAAAATTGGTTAGTCAGAATCAAAGTTTGATGTGTCAGCTTAAATGCTATTTAGGTCCAATTTTTAAAATCTCACAAGATAACTATATATTTTAGATTATAAATAGTTTTGTTCTTTAAAGTGTTTTGATTTTTTATGCATAAGAAAGAGCTTAATCACTTGAGATTAAAAAAAGAAAAAAAACTACTGATTTTTATGAAGTTGAGCTGCAGTATCTGAATTCAACATTTCCCTCTCTTGCTCACAACTGGTAAAATAAATGATCTCTGGGCAGACATCGCTTTCCTTTCTGCAGCCAATACTTAAGCCTAACTCGACATAGATATATAGCTATATTACCTTCTCTAAATGAGATGCTAACCGGCACCCTTTGTCCTCAAGCCGACCCTCCTCCTCCTACATACAAAATATTGACTGGCAAATACAAACGCGTGTGTTTCCTTACTCTTGTAATATTTTGACCTGATTGGCAATATTTCTAGTCGATGATAAAAACAAACCTAAGATAGAGGAAATCACATTTATTCCTTGGCAAATTGACACTGTTTGCCATTAACTTGAAAGCGAAACAAACTTAATCATTTGGTATAGTCTTTACTTTTTTTTCTTTTTTTTTTTTAAATTCAATTCTTTCCTTTCTTTTTTTTTTTTTAAATTCAATTCTTTCCTTTCTTTTTTTTTTTTTAAATTCAATTCTTTTTTTTTTGTTTGGTTTTAAAATTTAATTCTTTTATTTTTTTGTTCGGTTTTTAAATTCAATTCTTTCCTTTTATTTTTTAAATTTTAAATTCAATTCTTTCCTTTTGTTTGTTTTTTAAATTCAATTCTTTCCTTTCTTTTGTTTGTTTTATAAAATTCAATTCTTTCCCTTTTTTTTTAACTTCAATCTAGAAACAATAATGCTAGAAAGCAACCATCCTCGTTTGGAAATAAGAACTTTTATTAAAGTTCTTATTTCCAACCGAGGATGGTTGCTTTCTAGCAACTGAAATATCTTGGTAGAGCTTTTATGTATTTGAGTTTATATTTTTGTTAGTTTGTTGATTTGCTTATCCTCAATTCCATTTTTATCTTGCATATATATATATATATATATATATATATATATATATATATATATATATATATATATGAGCTGATACAATTCTCAAAGATAAAAAAATGATTTTAAATTACTTTGGGTTGTGATGATCTGATTAATTAATTAATTTTTTTTTCTAACTATATTATCGAAATATTTGCTATTTATGTACCATAACATCATACACTGTTTTGTTAACTCTTCATGTTTCATAATATAAGAATAAATTATAAACAGGTAACCAAGAAAATAATGTGATTTAGAAAAGGTTTCAAGACTTGAGCCAAAGCCAAAATGTCAGATTGTTGGCAGTGGGGACTGCTTGTGTGTGTGTGTCTCTCTATCTCTCTTTCTTTTTCTTTTTCTTTCTCTTTTATATATATATATATATATATATATATATATATATATATATATATTAGTTAGTTGAGATCAATAAAATTTGAACATTGTTCCAAGAATGAAAACCAACTATAATTAGGAGTACAATCGTTTGGAAATATTTTATTTTTCCAAAACGACTTTTGTAAGATCACACGCAGAAGTGTCTTGAGAAGAAATCATCAGATTTCAGTAATAAAAGACAACATAAGTGAAAGGACTTCACAAATAGCAAATTGAATAACAAATCACAGATTTAAAACACCTACAATGAAAATAACGATAGTGAGAAAGGGGTTGTAGATTTCAGATTTCAGAGTCGATTTTGTATTGTCAAGGCAGGAAAGAGTGCTCTGAGCGACAGCTCCCCGGATTTGGCAACAGGATTCCATCTGAGGGCATATCTGACTCTTATACAGATAGAGAAGAGTTAGAATGGCCAAACCATTTTTTCCGCAACCTTAGTAACATCAGATCATTAGTACAAAAATCGATAAGTCTAAACAATCTTCTGCTTACATTGTTTATTATGGAACAGACGCCCCCCCCCCCCCCCCGAAATTAAGGATGTATCCAATAATGAATATAAGCAGATCGAAGAAATACTTTTCAGCATTCTGGAAAACACTTAAAAATGTTCATTGTCTCTGATTAATATACTATTGATTATTGATTAGCTAATCAACTTTTTCTTTCATCTTTACTGGCCTTATGTCAAACTATGTGAAGTTCAGCAAATATCTATGGGATCAAAGTTTTTTATTTTTCAATCTATCTCAACTAATTTTTGTTGGTCTTCAATAGTGATCGGATCAAATCCATTATTGATAGTATTTTTCGAAGCTGCTTTATAAATATTTTATGATAAAAAAGTATCACTTATAAAACACTAGAGGATTACTTCGACCTGAATAGAGTATCTGTTCACTTCGCCTCAGATTAAAGTCTTGCTTTCTGGTCCTGCAATACCGGATACAGATTCAGGCACAAAAGTAAAAAAATAAACCACCTCGCGTATATGGACGATCTGAAACTATTTACAAAATACGAAAAAGAAGTAGAAATCTAATAAATATAACCAGAATCTATAGCTAGGATATTCGGAATGGAAAAGTTTGCACTACTCAAGATAAAAAAAGGGAAATATATATATATATGATTATTTTTATTTACACAGACATGTACAAAATCTGCGACACTGGCATGTCGATGTTATCGATCAACAGCTATTATAAACTGAGATCTCATCAGGCAGAGTTAGAATCCGATCTTAACCTTAGATCATATTTGGAAAGAAGTTTATAATAGCTGTTGATCGATAACATCGACATGCCAGTGTCACAGATTTTGTGCATGCCTGTGTAAATAAAAATAATCATATATAAAAGCTCTATTTGATATTGAGCACTTTTTATAAACCCGGTTGAAATTCTTTGGATTACTACCCTGTGGATGTTTTACCTGGATTATTTTATATATATATATATATATATATATATATGAAACTAAAAGTATACTTTTAGTAGATAGAACCTATAGTGAAATGGTTTAAGCTCAATATACGAGATAGAGCAATTATAAAAATTTAAATGAAAGAAGAGGGATAAACATGTACGAATGAAAAATCTATTTGAACTTCGATTGTTCAATGCAAGGTGTACTCAGTAAAAGCATGTTTATTATTCTTTCCTTAAGCCAAGGCTTTTCAAAGATTAAAATCTTATCAGAGGAATTACATAGATGGATAAGTTGGCAGTGGAAAATTCAAAATTTGAAAAAAATATTTAGTAATGGAGAGTGAGAGTATCCGTGTGTATAAAAAAAAAAGAAAAAAGGGGGTCTGTTCAGTTGGTAAATGTCCGTTGATAAGGTGTCCAGTGAAAGGAGATTTAAAGATGGAAAAGAAGGGTTTTCGTGAAGGCAGCGTGGAAAAGGTTAAAAAATGAAGTAAATCCAATAGAAAGAAGTTTAGTTCAATCGTAGGTGGAACGCACTTATTCGGAAGTAATTTTGAGAATAAAGGAATGAAAAATAAACATGCTTTTACCGAGTATACCTTGTATTGAACAATCAAAGTTGAACTAGATTTGTCATTCGTACATGTTTATCCCTCTTATTTCATTTATTTTCATATATATAATCCACGTCATAAATCTGTATACCCTTTTTATAATAAATTCGGTAGGTTTTAATTTACTGTGGAATACATCCCTTCATCGTTTCTCTCTTGATTTTGGTCCTTTCAATATTTGAACCTCTTTAAATCCAAATTCACTTTCCATATACTCAGAACAAATATATATTTATTTATATCCCCTATATAGTAATATATTATATCTTATGAGTATATACCATTCCTTTCAAGCTGCTTTTATTCCTCATAAATCTCTTTACCCTAACTGAATTAACCCTGTGTCCCTTAAAGATAAATATGAAATAATTATCCCCCCTTGCACAGTTTCCGTGTAAATTCATTTCCCTTATTCCTGCCACTGCGGTATTGTAAGCCAGTCTTTTGAAATTAATCGATTGGTATCTTTTCAGCGTTTTAAGACGCTGTGGGACTTTTGAGGTAGTATCAATTATTATCTGGGAACTATATTAAGTGACCTCCTTTTGTGTAGATTGCGATTTCTTTCAACATTTCCTTTTTACCATGTTAAATAATAGTTTTGACTTGACCCTGATCGTAATAGACTTCTTTCAGATATACCTTAAATATGTCTTTGTTTTTTTTTTGCTTTTTATAATTATGTAATTATATTTGTGTGTGTATGTGTGTGTGTAGTTGCACTTGTGTATGTCCGTACACGTTTTTTCTGGCGCGTATGTATGTATGTATGCGTGTGTATATATATATATATATATATATTTGTTTATTTGGAAACTATAATATATATGTTTCTGAATTTTTGAGATGAGGATTGATGATTTGTATAATTTGGATTATCCGAAATACTGTTCTCATCTGAAGTGTTATTCTCACAACGTTTCAGCCGTTTTAATCTTTGGCCTTCTTCAGGTGTATCTTTTCGAATTCTGGAATCTGGGCGGAATTTCAAATGGAACCCTTTATTTAATCCATGGGGCTAGCATGCTCTCGTTCCGTCAGCCATGACTAGGAGAAGTCTTCAGCAATTTGTATCACCCGCACTGAGGATTGAACCTTCAACCTTTAGATGACTATCACTTAGAACTGAATTTTACTTAGTACGGTATCCTTACGATATCGTGGCGCAGTGGATATAGTACTAAAAGGTTTCCGTTCAAAATTCTAAAGTTCGAAAGATACACCTGAAGAAGATCGGAGGTTACAATGGCCGAAACGTTGAGAAGAAGCCGCGCGTGCGTGGTCCCCCTCTGTATGTGACTCGATGTGGCGAGTGTAAAATGCAATAAATTTGGGCAATTTGGGGCATTTTTGACCCCCTGGGGGCGCGAACCAGAATTTTTCTGAGGTTAAGGATGCTCATTTTATATCCAGAACAATTGCCTCTACATTTTGGCCAAGTTTCAGAAAAATTGAATGGATGGATGAAAAGTTATGGGGCAAAAAATGTTGTTTTTTGCCATTTCGGGGCCTTTTGACCCCCTGGGGGGCTAACCAGATTTTTTTTTAAAAATCAGAAAAATGTCACTTTCTAACCTGACCATGCAAAATTTCAGAGAAATTCAATGGATGGTTGCGGAGAAAAATCCGGACGGACGGACATGCCTCAAAACATAAGTCCCCCGATTTTATAAATCGGGGGACCAATAACACTCAAGATAAGAACAGTAGTTCCAATAATTCAAACTATACGATATATATATACATATATATACAATATATATATACACTATACGATATATATACATATATATACGATATATATATACAATATACGATATATATACATATATATACGATATATATATATATATACCAAAATAAATTTATTGTCATTTACATACAACTTTTTTTGTTAATAAGTGGAAACTGAAACGTTCTACGTTTCTTCTCGCTGATCAATATATCCGCCATCAATCAGTAAACGTAACCTAGTTTTTTTTTTTTTATTCGATGCAATTTAGGAATTGGATTTAGATCAGTGCTGCGCTCATATCTTTCATTGTAAATTAAGTTGCAAATATGAATTCCCAATGAGGATTCGGATCATAGAAAGCCAAATACTTCCTGTAGATAAATACTTGACAGTTTTTAAGTACTGGAACCTTTTTCTGTTGAAAGATGAAGAGAAAGAACAGAAGATGAAATAGAATTACCATTTCTGCTTATTGTCAATCTGTCAGTGAGTCATCCTGAAGTGGGAGAAGGCAAGACTTGTATCCATCGGAGTCATCATATGTAGGAAGTGATGGGGGAAATATCAGCTTCTATAAACATGTGTCACCTTCTTTATTTACCAAATGCCAGCATCTCTTTTATGCTGAAGTTTGTATAAAGGTCATGGAATTCGGAATCAAATCAGAAGAAAATCTGGAAGAAAACCAACAACCCAAAAACTTCACAGGGTTTTACCTTTTACAAATAATAACCAACTTTATCACAAAAATCTTTATTTAAAAAAAAAATCGATTTAATCTTTTACGGAATTTAGTATATTCGGACTACTGTTCTCATCTTAGGTATTTTTGTCACAACGTTTCGGCCGATGTAACCTTCGACCTTCTTCATGTGTACCTTGTCGAACTTGGCAATCTTTCTGTCGAACTTGGAAATCTTTCTGTCAAACTCGGGAATCTGGACGGAATTTCGAACATGGAGCGATTTCCATGAAAGAAATAGAAATTTCAACAAAATACACAATTTATGTAAATCAAATCTAATAGTTTATCTGTGTACTACTAACACTCCTATAATGTTATGTTGTCGCCGCACACTCTTCATCTGTACATGGATGTTTTAGATAGTGGGTGGGGGGGGGGGGCGAACAACTTGAATAAAGAACAATTAATTTTTTTTTTCTCAGCCTTTTGGCTGAGATCAAAGTGTAGCATCTGGAAGGACATCACCCACTCTCCAAACTCCATCCCCCACTTTCCTTTTTATCCCACTTAGATCCAACTCCCATTTAGAGATGGTCCTGCTTATTTTCGGTTCTGAACAAACCAGAAAACAATGGGCAGTCTAATGTTTAGAAAGGGTTAGGAGGGTCTTGCTAACCGATTTTTGCCCCCCCCCCCCCTATTATTCAATAATGGATTTCTGTACATATAACCATATTTATTTATTTATAAAAGAACTATGAAAAATTTTAAAATTGCAAACTAATTTGATAATAGCCTGGCCCCTAGAGCAAATGTGGTATTGTGGTGACTGAAATGATTCTAGTTAAGAGTAGGATAGACATTTTTATTACTTTAGACCAAAGATGACCAACGACACCCATTTTCCCCACACTCTTGATGGCCTTGTGCCTGATTTGTTTTGAATGTAAATCTTTTATATTTTCTGCAAATAAATAATTCAAAGTATAGTATCTGTTCTGATGTATGCTACACCCCTTAGACCGGTATCGTCTTCGCCTTTGGGTCTTGATTCCACCGGTCTTAAGGATTGTCCTGTGTAGTTCTAAGAGGCCCACCCTCCCAGGCTTTACCTTCTCACCCTTTGAGAAGAGGTTAGTTTATTGCTAATCGCCTGAGGTGCCCCTACCGGTGAATGCCTAAGATAAGTGGTGAAAGAAATAATCTAAATAATAAAAAGAGGAAAGAAAGAGAGATGGTCTATTAGAGAAGTTCGGAAATGTTTTAATAAATATTTACTTATATATATATAACAAATACTGACTCAACAGGGCACGGGTGGTCTTGTAGATCATAAAAATAAACTACTAGATGTTCTGCATCAAAACACTAATAATTTAATATAAACTTATTGATTTTGTTTTGTTTTTCTGCTTGGGGTTTTGAAGTATAGAATCCTTCGAAATAAATTGAGCACTTTGAACTTTGGAAAGCACAATTGTCTTGAAGTATATGTAGGAAATCCTATTAAAGCTATGCTAATTTGTATTCTATTTCTAGCGTTGTTTCGGCGGCGGAAAGGTTTGATTGTAGACAGACAAGTAAAATGGACAATTAAGGAAACTCCAAATTCCTTTGATGTGGATTATCTTTTTGAAATTACTATCGTTCGAATCATCTTATTTGAATAAAGCTGCAATTCATATCCATTAACTTTCAGAGAAACTATTTATTTCTATTCGCATTACTAATTCAAAATGTTTTTCATTGAATATTTCATGAGTCTATTGATTTCTGTGTAGGGTTGGAAAGTCAGTTAGACCCTTTTAAGGAACTTGAGCATAACAACAACAATTAACTTGATGTTGATTGGTTGAAAATAATTGCATTCAGCCATTGAATTTTCTAATGGATCTATGTTTCGACTTTGTCAAATAACTCATCATTCAGTGTATTAGGTCACACAAACGTTACCTCCTACTATGCATTTAATTACATTAGATGCAGTCTTCTATTTTTATGTACTAGCAAGTCATCGCTTATCAAGGCCCAAAGGCCACTCGAGGATAAGTTGTCAATGACATTCTCCATGTTGATCAATATTATTAAAAGCTCAGATACGAAAGGAATCTTAATTGTAGATTTATTAAGATATTAGAAACCTGTGACCTGTTGGGGTCACCCATTGAGCTTGAGTTAGATTGTTTGAATCAAGGAAAAGTGAGTTTGCAAAGCCAGTTAAATTTAAAAAATTAAAGACAAAATCACAAATTAATCCTTTTCTGCTCTCTCTCTCTCTGCTCTTTCTGGCTATGGTTTAAATAGTATTACTACCCTTTTCTTGTCTTCAATATAGAAAGAGAGGGAAAAGGAAACTGATAGAGGGAAAGTGATTACCTTTGACTGTTAATAAAGAGAGTGATAGAAGCGAGAGTGTAAAAACCATATAAAATAAGAGCTGGTGATGGAGGAGTCAAACAAGTCAGAGGGACTGAGAGTGATAGAAACAAAGTAAGGTCTGATCCACTTGGTGAGTTAATTGCAAATTACGACAATTAAAATGGAAGCTCTTTTTTTTTTTTTTTTTTTCAAACATAACTCAATCCTAGAATTAAGGAATATTTTAGCATGTATTTTGTGTGATTAAAAAATATATATATATATAAAAAAAGCCTAGGAGAAATGAATGTTGATTAGCTCAGCTTGAGTATAATGTTTTTTTAATTTAGAACTGGTGATTAAAAATATATTTTTAATTTAGAATTGGTGATTAAAAATATTTTTTTGATTTAGAACTGGTGATTAAAAATATTTTTTTGATTTAGAATTGGTGATTAAAAATATTTTTTTGATTTAGAACTGGTGATTAAAAATATTTTTTTGATTTAGAATTGGTGATTAAAAATATTTTTTTGATTTAGAACTGGTGATTAAAAATATTTTTTTGATTTAGAACTGGTGATTAAAAATATATTTTTAATTTAGAATTGGTGATTAAAAATATATTTTTGATTTAGAATTGGTGATTAAAAATATTTTTTTGATTTAGAACTGGTGATTAAAAATATTTTTTTGATTTAGAACTGGTGATTAAAAATATTTTTTTGATTTAGAATTGGTGATTAAAAATATTTTTTTGATTTAGAACTAGTGATTAAAAATATTTTTTTGATTTAGAACTGGTGATTAAAAATATATGTTTAATTTAGAACTGGTGATTAAAAATATATGTTTAATTTAGAACTGGTGATTAAAAATATATGTTTAATTTAGAACTGGTGATTAAAAATATGTTTTTAATTTAGAACTGGTGATTAAAAATATGTTTTTAATTTAGAACTGGTGATTAAAAATATATGTTTAATTTAGAACTGGTGATTAAAAATATATGTTTAATTTAGAACTGGTGATTAAAAATATATGTTTAATTTAGAACTGGTGATTAAAAATATATGTTTAATTTAGAACTGGTGATTAAAAATATATGTTTAATTTAGAACTGGTGATTAAAAATATATGTTTAATTTAGAACTGGTGATTAAAAATATATGTTTAATTTAGAACTGGTGATTAAAAATATGTTTTTAATTTAGAACTGGTGATTAAAAATATGTTTTTAATTTAGAACTGGTGATTAAAAATATGTTTTTAATTTAGAACTGGTGATTAAAAATATGTTTTTAATTTAGAACTGGTGATTAAAAATATATGTTTAATTTAGAACTGGTGATTAAAAATATATGTTTAATTTAGAACTGGTGATTAAAAATATATGTTTAATTTAGAACTGGTGATTAAAAATATATGTTTAATTTAGAACTGGTGATTAAAAATATATGTTTAATTTAGAACTGGTGATTAAAAATATATGTTTAATTTAGAACTGGTGATTAAAAATATATGTTTAATTTAGAACTGGTGATTAAAAATATATGTTTAATTTAGAACTGGTGATTAAAAATATATGTTTAATTTAGAACTGGTGATTAAAAATATATGTTTAATTTAGAACTGGTGATTAAAAATATATGTTTAATTTAGAACTGGTGATTAAAAATATGTTTTTAATTTAGAACTGGTGATTAAAAATATGTTTTTAATTTAGAACTGGTGATTAAAAATATGTTTTTAATTTAGAACTGGTGATTAAAAATATGTTTTTAATTTAGAACTGGTGATTAAAAATATGTTTTTAATTTAGAACTGGTGATTAAAAATATGTTTTTAATTTAGAACTGGTGATTAAAAATATATGTTTAATTTAGAACTGGTGATTAAAAATATATGTTTAATTTAGAACTGGTGATTAAAAATATATGTTTAATTTAGAACTGGTGATTAAAAATATATGTTTAATTTAGAACTGGTGATTAAAAATATATGTTTAATTTAGAACTGGTGATTAAAAATATATGTTTAATTTAGAACTGGTGATTAAAAATATATGTTTAATTTAGAACTGGTGATTAAAAATATATGTTTAATTTAGAACTGGTGATTAAAAATATATGTTTAATTTAGAACTGGTGATTAAAAATTTATGTTTAATTTAGAACTGGTGATTAAAAATATATGTTTAATTTAGAACTGGTGATTAAAAATATATGTTTAATTTAGAACTGGTGATTAAAAATATATGTTTAATTTAGAACTGGTGATTAAAAATATATGTTTAATTTAGAACTGGTGATTAAAAATATGTTTTTAATTTAGAACTGGTGATTAAAAATATGTTTTTAATTTAGAACTGGTGATTAAAAATATGTTTTTAATTTAGAACTGGTGATTAAAAATATATGTTTAATTTAGAACTGGTGATTAAAAATATATGTTTAATTTAGAACTGGTGATTAAAAATATATGTTTAATTTAGAACTGGTGATTAAAAATATATGTTTAATTTAGAACTGGTGATTAAAAATATATGTTTAATTTAGAACTGGTGATTAAAAATATATGTTTAATTTAGAACTGGTGATTAAAAATATATGTTTAATTTAGAACTGGTGATTAAAAATATATGTTTAATTTAGAACTGGTGATTAAAAATATATGTTTAATTTAGAACTGGTGATTAAAAATTTATGTTTAATTTAGAACTGGTGATTAAAAATATATGTTTAATTTAGAACTGGTGATTAAAAATATATGTTTAATTTAGAACTGGTGATTAAAAATATATGTTTAATTTAGAACTGGTGATTAAAAATATATGTTTAATTTAGAACTGGTGATTAAAAATATATGTTTAATTTAGAACTGGTGATTAAAAATATATGTTTAATTTAGAACTGGTGATTAAAAATATATGTTTAATTTAGAACTGGTGATTAAAAATATTTTTTGTTTGACTATAAAGATAGTTTTGCAGAACTAAAAATGAACTATCAACCGGCCATCAGTAGTTTGTAAATATTTTAGTTTTTTTCTTAAGTTGAATTAAAAAAAAAAATACAATTTTTTACTCTCAGCATATATATTTTTTTTTATGGAAATCACTCCAGACAGGGTATGAAGCCACTTGATGTACGGAGCTAAAAAAAAAAATACTACTAGCCAACGATAAGTGTTAGATGAATAGATTCCGACCCAGAAAACAGCAATACTTCCCCCTTTGTCAGAAACATCGCTCATTGAATGTAAGGACTAAAGAACAAACTAAGGGAAGTGAAAGTTACAAGGTTGACGAAAGTAAACCGAACGTTAGTCACTTTCTACTCTCCTTTTTTAACTTTGATTAATGCATAGACGGATGGTTAAGAGCCCAGACTCACATTGAAAGCAAAAAATTCAGTTCGTGCACAAGAATATGATTTCTTTCTTCATTTTTTTTTCTCCTCCAGTTTTTTCTTCCAAGTGAGTCCCTATATTTACATGCTGACCCTCCAAGTGAGTCCCTATATTTACATGCTGACCCTCCAAGTGAGTCCCTATATTTACATGCTGACCCTCCAAGTGAGTCCCTATATTTACATGCTGACCCTCCAAGTGAGTCCCTATATTTACATGCTGACCCTCCAAGTGAGTCCCTATATTTACATGCTGACCCACAAGGACGACGTTATTGAATGTTTGTTGATTGTTTTATTTAACATATGAACCATCGTTGGGCCATTTTATGCCAAAACCTTATATTTTTTTGTCTTGTATTTTGTAAATAAAAAGGCTGTAAACTATAATTTCTATTCAACCCATAGATGGGACCCAGGCAGTAGTACTACTCTAGGTGAGAGTGGACCTGTGACTACTGGTAACTAAAGGATGACTCCAAATCCCCAAAGCTCCCAAACTGGGGCCTTACCATTGAATGCAGTTTTGTGTCAGACCCAGGACGATGGGGAGAGCCGGGGGGGGGGGGGGCTTGAATAGTTGATAGGGTTGGGAAATGGGAGAGGAAAAAGTTAAATGAAAAGCCAGTTGTTTTAATGTGGGGTAAATCCAACTCTCCCAAGATTCTGGATTGGGAACAAAAATGCCCGTATAGTCACGTCGGCATTTCGCACGAATGAAGGCACTTCAGTCAACAGAGTTTGGGTTGTGGATGTTAACTTTGTGATGGAACTCTCTAACACTCATTTATTTATTTATTTTAAAAATTTTTATTTTATTTGCTAATAGGTCACCGCTTATCAAGGCCCAAAGGCCACTCAAAGATAAGGGTTAGAGATTATCAGTTGAGAGATTTGGAAACAATGGATTAAATGGTTGGAATTTGATTATCGACAAGAATTTGTTAACATTGAACATTCACGACAAGATGGTGGCATTGTCATCAGATGGTTCATACACGTTTTTATAGAACCCCTATTTCTAAAATGTTATTCTATAGAGTTGCTGATCCCAAATTTGAAGAATATTGGCCTGAGATCAAAGTGTAGTATCTGTTCTGATGGATGCTTCACCCCTTAGACTGGTACCGTCTTGGCCTTTGGGTCTTGATTTCGCCGGTCTTAGGGATTGTCCTGTGCAGTTCTAGGAGGTCCACTCTCCCAGGCTTTGCCTTCTCACTCTTTGAAGAGGAGTTAGTTTATTGTTAATCGCCTGAGGTGCCCCTACCGGGGAATACCGACGGGGATACCCAGACATTTTTTTGTAGGCTAGAGTGCTCATCCTCTAAGGTGCTGACTTTTCAATCTCACTTTCCCGACCTTGTGTCACATCTTATCGCTGCGAGAGGGAGATAAAAGAA
Organism: Sepiola atlantica; assembly: GCA_963556195.1. Classification (NCBI taxonomy): domain Eukaryota; kingdom Metazoa; phylum Mollusca; class Cephalopoda; order Sepiida; family Sepiolidae; genus Sepiola; species Sepiola atlantica. The sequence continues at coordinate 3,553,984 of OY744521.1, forward strand.
ATAATAAATAAAATCTATTTTAGATTGTTAAGCTGAATTTTGTTATTGTTTTATATTTCTCTAAATGATTTCTAACTCGTAACATTAATTGGCACGCCTTGTGGAAATTCCACAGTTAAAGAAAATAGGTTTTCATTTTATCTTATTTTTAGAACTTTTAATTAAATATAATAAAATAATACTTTCCCTACTTCTGTAAATTATTTTTCTTTACCCCATCTGTACTCGTCCTTCTTATCCCATGTATAACTGCTTCTGCTGGACACCAAGCATGACAACTTATTTGTTTACATATAAAACAGAAGATAAGTAATTATTCATACATAAATAGTAGTGATTATGCATATATATATATATATATATATATATATATATATAGTAATCCAGGTAGGGTAAAGATCCACAGGGTAGAAATCCAAAGGGAATCAAACCGGGCTCATAAAAGAGTGCTCAATAAGAATATAGAGCTGTATTGTGAATGATTTTTTTTATTCAAACATGTACAAAGTCTGCTACACTGGCCAAGAGCTGAGGTCTCATCAGGTAGAGGGTTTTTTTGTGATCCAACCCTTTCGGTGAAGTCCTGGACTTCACCGAAAGGGTTGGATCACACACACACATATACACACATATATATATATATATATAAAATAAATAATTAATTATCCAAAGACAGCTGTTTCGTCATATCACAACAGTATAGCTTGATGTAGCAAGTGTATTCACGCTGGGATGCAGAATTCAAATGCTAGGCCACTTCCAACTCTGACCAACGGTATTCAATGTCTTACTTCCATGCTAACAAACTCGCTATGCATTTAAAAAAAAATAATATTTTTGTGCTACTTAATAACTAGAGAAAACTATTTTATAGAAATGTATTGCTTATGAAAGCATGCAGATCCAAAGGTTGCTCTGTGAACTGGGTTCGCGCCTTATGACCGTCTGAAATTATCACTTCCCTGCACTGAAGAGAGCAATAAGCTCGAAATGACGTCGTCTGTAGGTAAAATATAATTGAATATTTATTATAAATATTGCTATATGTGTATGAGAGATATTTATCAGATGATAATCTGACAGAATGTATAGGTATCAAAAATGGGAATAAGAAAATAAGCAGAACGACAGACTAGTTGTAAGAACAAAAGAAATTAATAGTCATAATTTGATTCTATATTTAATCCTATACTCAGGCTTTATCAAGAATACATGATGAATTAACAGAATCAATTTATACATACATGGAAGGGAGTGTTAGGGTGGGAGAAGGGTGTTGATAGGCAAAGATTAGTTAAGTAGATAAAGAAGGGGGGGTGGTTGACGGTATGAACAAAATATAGATTTTGTTAACAGTCATGGTCGGATAAGAAAGAATGTTCAGGAGGATATTTTTAATGATGCAAAAGTAAATCTGATAGAATAACTGTTTAAAATGATTTTCAGATTGAGATTAGACTAGCTTCTAGTTGTATCATGCACACAATTATTGAAGCTTTATGGAAATTAAATTTGTAGTTAAAATTTAACATGTACACAACCAGAGCGTTTTTGGTTGAATCATCCTAGCTGCACCCTTCAAAACACACCCTATCAAAACACCACATGCCACCTGTAAAACAAACCTAGCTGCACATCCACATATCATTATAACTCCAGCAGACAGTCATCTTACACAAACATACATACCACAAAAAAATCATGAATGTTCTTGATGACAACACCACCTATGAACCACTGACCTAAAAACCATCAACAAAACATTGAAGCTTTCAAGAAACTTTAGAAGAACCGAACCAAAAAGCAACGCAATCATCTCATATTACTTAAATTGACAGAAGAAAGTTGGTTTATTTAATTAAAAAAATGTAAATTAATAAGTACAAAACAAAAACGGTCACATAAACACAATTGAATTAAGAAAGTGTATTTTTTGAGAATTATGACAAGAAAATTTAAGTTCAAACCCCAAATCATTTCATCAGAGCAAAATTTAAGGGAAAGGAAAATAAAAACAAAGTTTCAGCATTTTTGAGATGAGGACTGATAATTTGGATTATTTGGGCTATTGTTCTTGAATATTATTCTCACAAATTTTCGGCCAATGGATCAGTTTAAGATGAGGTTGGATGAATTCAGAAAAAGTGGTTTGAGGGGGTATTTTTGGGAGTTGTCAAATTAAATATTTAATAGAATTTGATCTGGATATCGATACTGTACTAAGAGTTTAATTTTTATTTTTTATAACAGTTTAAGGGGAGCTGGCCAAGGAGGCATAACTAATAAATAATAATAATAATTACTAATGTAACCTTTGATCTTCTTTCAAAATTCTGTACAGCTTTCAGAGTTTGACAAAATGTACCTGAAGGTTAGAGGTTATATCAGTGAAAACATTGTGAGAATAATATCGAAGACGAGAACAGTAGTCAAAATACAAAAAAAAAAAAAAATGGTTTCTTTTATTTTTATATTCTCCCTACTTTTCCAACACCTTCTCTTTTTTTTATCGACAAGTTGCAGTTAAGATCAAAAGAAAAATAGACGAGGAAGGGTAATACATTTCTTTGTAAGTAACATTAGGTTTAATTTAAATATTTCAGTTGAATCTGCTGTCATTTTCATTGTTTTTATTCAACTATTATTCTCACCATTGTTTATTTGATTTTTTGACTACCTTTCGGCCAATGTTTCCTCCACTCTTCTTCAAGTGTATTCCGATGTCTTTTGTGTGTTCAATGTTGTTGCTTGTTTGCGTATTGATGCCGTTGGTTGTTGTTGTTAAGCGAATTAGACTTCTGCATCTGGATTGCAAGAAGTCTTCATTGGTTGCAGCTATGCGTTAACCTACAGGATGATAGGTGAAATGACCGTGTCGGTTATTGAAGTTTAACTGAGTGGGTGCAAATATAATATGTGAATGTGAGTTAATAAACAAAAATATGCGAAAATATTTGACTGAGGAAACTTAGTATGGTTAAGAATTAATTATTTATTTACTTTTTACCATTGGAAGAAGAGGATTTACTAATTAATTGAACAGTTATTGTAGGAACTGATAATGATAATGTCTGTAGAAAATGTCTGTCTCTGTTGGAAGCCAAGGGGACGTTACTCTGCAATTTTGCAAGAGAAATAACTCTGACAAGTTGTCTCCCATTTTATTTTCTTAAAAGTGCTTTCTACCTAACAGTAGGTTTTTACCCCAACACTTAGAGCAGCAGTTGCATGCAAAGTCTTGCAAGGTTTGGCCTAGAACACACAAAGGAATGGCACATAAGCAACTTTGCTATTTTCACTTCATCGATTTGCAGTTCCGCGTCTGACACATCTTTGCTTGCCACATGCATATTCAGAGGCAGAGATGACTAGAGGAAAACAAATCCTGATTCCGACTCTTTCTTACTAGAGGTTGTTTTGCCTCCTACGCATAGTAGGGGAGGAGGCAGAGCTACGGTGAGGAAGGGTCGGACTTTAGGGGATGATGTTGTTGCATACTTAAGTCCAAATTTAAATATTTATGAAACATTACTGTAGATGAACAGTAAAACTAAAGAAAGGCCAGAAAACACATCAACTAAAAGTAGTGTAAAATATATAGGAATTGTATGACAGTACCACAGCAAATATTGTATGACAGCAAATATTGTATGACAGCAAATATTGTATGACAGTATGACAGCAAATATTGTATGACAGCAAATATTGTATGACAGTACGACAGCAAATATTGTATGACAGTATATGACAGTACAACAGCAAATATTGTATGACAGTACGGCAGTATGACAACAATTGTATGGCAGTACGGCAGCAAATATTGTATGACAGTACGACAGTATGACAGCAATTGTATGGCAGTACGGCAGCAAATATTGTATGACAGTATCTGCCAGTATGGCAGCAAATATTGTATGACAGTACGACAGAAAATATTGTATGACAGTACGGAAAAAAGAAACAGAAATTTAAACAGATTTCAATATTTAATCATTTATTTCATTTATTTCATGTTAAAATGTTCTGTTTGCATGTGTGCTACGTTTTTGATGGTGGTTATGTAACACCTTGAGTCCAATAATAAAACTGAAGCTGTTGACTGATATAATGGCGTGGTTGGTGATACCGGTAGCAATAGTATTGATGACGTGACGTTCTTCAATCATTCGTTTCTTTGATAGAAGAAAACGATCGTCTGCTCATGCGAATAAATGGTTGATAATTTTTGTTTGTGTCGAGCGTCTGTGTCTATAGGTTCTAGGATAGTAATAGACAATTCTTGTCTGCTGAGGTAACAAAATATTTTGCGTTGTTGTTTCCCGCTCGGTTGATGATCTGGGGGTCCACACGCCCCAGCTTGAGACCCCCCTTTATTCCATCCGTTTTTGTTTTTATAGTCCTGCTCATCACGTAATCGTCTTTTTTATTTTCCGGATGATCGTTGTTTGATTGGTCTAGAAATGCAAATTTACATCTGTGACGTTGTCCATTGGTTAGAAGAGAAATTTAATAACTCTGAATGAGATCTTGCCAATGATCGTCTAACACAATGTTCAGGACAATAGTCCAAAGAGAAACAATGTAAATAATTCTTCATCCTCAAAGTGCAGACAAAAAATAAACTAGATCTCAACATGAAACGCAGCCAAAAATAGAAGTAAAAAAAAAAAAAAAATAAGCGTATAAATGAGTTGATTCATTTCATGTAACTTTAACCAGCCGCTCATCTTTTTTTTTTTTTTTCCAGTGAGTGACATTAATAATATTGATGGGCGTTGTTTCAACCAAATAACGGCAATCACTATTTTTAACTGTGCTAATCTCAATAAAATATCCAAAGTGATTTAGTCTGCAGCTTAGGCTATCTTGCTTTTTAACATTAAGAGGAGATCTTGTATGAATTGCTTTTCACTTGGGTAATTTTAGAATTAGTAGACTTGTATTTAAAATAAAGAAAAACAGCCACTAAGACATGATTCACTTTCAAATTTTTTAGCCTTATAATTAAAGTTATTTGTTTTGTTTCCCTCTTATAACTAAAGTTATTTTTTTTGTTTCCGTCTTATAACTAAAGTTATTTTTTTTGTTTCCCTCTTATAACTAAAGTTATTTTTTTGTTTCCCTCTTATAACTAAAGTTATTTTTTTGTTTCCCTCTTATAATTAAAGTTATTTGTTTTGTTTCCCTCTTATAACTAAAGTTATTTTTTTGTTTCCCTCTTATAACTAAAGTTATTTTTTTGTTTCCCTCTTATAACTAAAGTTATTTTTTTGTTTCCCTCTTATAAAATTTTTTTTTATTTAACATGGTTCACCCCAAACAAGGCAGGCCGCCACTGTAGACGTAAGGGGCTACTGAGAAAAAAGAAAAGGGTAGAAGGTTGGGGGGGGGGGGTCAGCCTAAATTGGGATCTGCGCAGCGAGATGTCTGTTCACATTAGTTTTAAATTTCTGCATGTCAGTACTGTCGGGGAAACAGGGGGCAGGGAGGGAGTTCCAGAGGCCAGCAGCACGAGGAAAGAAGCTATTTGAGTAGAAGGCTCTCTGGCATCTGGGGACCTCCACAGTGAATGAATGAGATTTAGTTGATTGTCGAGTTAGTCTAGTGAATTTATGTCGAGGGGGCACCAGAGTAGCCAATTCATCGGAGCATAATCCATTGAAGTATTTGTAAAACAAACATAAGGATGCTACATTGTGGCGATGGGACAGGGACTGGAGCTTGGTTGACAGTGAGGGACCTATTAGGTTGGCGACTTTTTTTTGAACCTTGTCAAGGAGGGAGAGACTAGTAGATGATGCACCAGCCCAGATGTGGCAACAATACTCCATGCATGGGCGGTGGTGGCTTTGTAGAGATACAGGATAATGTCAGGTGTGAGGAGTTTACTAGCACGGTAGAGGGAGCCAACCTTCTTTGAGGCAGCCTTGGCAATGTCTTCAATGTATGTGTTCCAATTCATGTTACCTGTGAAGGTTAGGCCGAGGAGTTTGAATGATGAACTCTCAGGTAGGGTATTATTTGCCATGGCAATCGGTGGTTGGAGAGGTTCTTTGTAGTTATTAAAGGAAAGGAGCTTTGTCGTTGCGGCATTAAAAGTTACCAACCATTTATGACCCCAATCCACTACAGCCTGGAGGTTAATTTTCTAAAGATTCAGCCATTGCCTCGGATATGATCGCGTCAGTTTTACCAACATGGCGAGAGTAAAGCGTGGTGTTGTCAGAAAATAAACCAATCTCCGACTCTGTCGTCAGGGAGATCGTTTATATAGATCAGGATCAACAAAGGTCCAAGGATAGATCCCTGGGGTACACCTGCATTTATGTCATGTTGCTTAGATGAACGGCCATCGAGGACAACCTGGATTTTTCTTTTGTTTAGGAAGGATCTAATTATATTGAGTAGTTGCCCAGTAATACCGTATGAGCATATTTTCAGGAGAAGCCCTTTATGCCAAACCTTGTCAAAGGCCTTAGATATATCAAGCGCTACTGCCCTAGCTTCACCTGACTGATAACTAAATTTTTTTTTGTTTCCCTCTTATAACTAAAGTTATTTTTTTGTTTCCCTCTTATAACTAAAGTTATTTTTTTTTCCCTCTTATAATTAAAGTTATTTTTTTTTCCCTCTTATAATTAAAGTTATTTTTTTGTTTCCCTCTTATAATTAAAGTTATTTTTTTTGTTTCGCTCTTATAACTAAAGTTATTTTTTTTGTTTCGCTCTTATAACTAAAGTTATTTGTTTTGTTTCCCTCTTATAATTAAAGTTATTTTTTTTGTTTCCCTCTTATAATTAAAGTTATTTTTTTTGTTTCCCTCTTATAACTAAAGTTATTTGTTTTGTTTCCCTCTTATAACTAAAGTTATTTTTTTGTTTCCCTCTTATAATTAAAGTTATTTGTTTTGTTTCCCTCTTATAATTAAAGTTATTTGTTTTGTTTCCCTCTTATAATTAAAGTTATTTTTTTTGTTTCGCTCTTATAATTAAAGTTATTTTTTTTGTTTCCCTCTTATAATTAAAGTTATTTTTTTTGTTTCCCTCTTATAATTAAAGTTATTTTTTTTGTTTCCCTCTTATAATTAAAGTTATTTTTTTGTTTCCCTCTTATAATTAAAGTTATTTTTTTGTTTCCCTCTTATAATTAAAGTTATTTTTTTTGTTTCCCTCTTATAACTAAAGTTATTTGTTTTGTTTCCCTCTTATAACTAAAGTTATTTTTTTTGTTTCCCTCTTATAATTAAAGTTATTTTTTTTGTTTCGCTCTTATAACTAAAGTTATTTTTTTGTTTCCCTCTTATAACTAAAGTTATTTTTTTGTTTCCCTCTTATAATTAAAGTTATTTTTTTTGTTTCCCTCTTATAATTAAAGTTATTTTTTTGTTTCCCTCTTATAATTAAAGTTATTTTTTTGTTTCCCTCTTATAATTAAAGTTATTTTTTTGTTTCCCTCTTATAATTAAAGTTATTTTTTTGTTTCCCTCTTATAACTAAAGTTATTTGTTTTGTTTCCCTCTTATAACTAAAGTTATTTGTTTTGTTTCCCTCTTATAACTAAAGTTATTTGTTTTGTTTCCCTCTTATAACTAAAGTTATTTTTTTTGTTTCGCTCTTATAACTAAAGTTATTTTTTTGTTTCCCTCTCATAATTAAAGTTATTTTTTTTGTTTCCCTCTTATAATTAAAGTTATTTTTTTTGTTTCCCTCTTATAATTAAAGTTATTTGTTTTGTTTCCCTCTTATAATTAAAGTTATTTTTTTTGTTTCCCTCTTATAACTAAAGTTATTTTTTTTGTTTCCCTCTTATAACTAAAGTTATTTGTTTTGTTTCCCTCTTATAATTAAAGTTATTTGTTTTGTTTCCCTCTTATAATTAAAGTTATTTTTTTCCCTCTTATAACTAAAGTTATTTTTTTTGTTTCCCTCTTATAATTAAAGTTATTTGTTTTGTTTCCCTCTTATAATTAAAGTTATTTGTTTTGTTTCCCTCTTATAACTAAAGTTTTTTGTTTTGTTTCCCTCTTATAACTAAAGTTTTTTTTTTCCCTCTTATAATTAAAGTTATTTGTTTTGTTTCCCTCTTATAATTAAAGTTATTTTTTTTGTTTCCCTCTTATAACTAAAGTTATTTGTTTTGTTTCCCTCTTATAACTAAAGTTATTTGTTTTGTTTCCCTCTTATAATTAAAGTTATTTGTTTTGTTTCCCTCTTATAATTAAAGTTATTTTTTTGTTTCCCTCTTATAATTAAAGTTATTTTTTTTTCCCTCTTATAATTAGTTATTTTTTTGTTTCCCTCTTATAATTAGTTATTTTTTTGTTTCCCTCTTATAATTAGTTATTTTTTTGTTTCCCTCTTATAATTAAAGTTATTTTTTTTTTCCCTCTTATAATTAAAGTTATTTGTTTTGTTTCCCTCTTATAATTAAAGTTATTTTTTTGTTTCCCTGTTATAATTAAAGTTATTTTTTTGTTTCCCTCTTATAATTAAAGTTATTTTTTTGTTTCCTTGTTATAATTAAAGTTATTTTTTTGTTTCTCTCTTATAATTAAAGTTATTTTTTTGTTTCCCTCTTATAATTAAAGTTATTTGTTTTGTTTCCCTCTTATAATTAAAGTTATTTGTTTTGTTTCCCTCTTATAATTAAAGTTATTTTTTTGTTTCCTTGTTATAATTAAAGTTATTTTTTTGTTTCTCTCTTATAATTAAAGTTATTTTTTTGTTTCTCTCTTATAATTAAAGTTATTTTTTTGTTTCTCTCTTATAATTAAAGTTATTTGTTTTGTTTCCCTCTTATAATTAAAGTTATTTGTTTTGTTTCCCTCTTATAATTAAAGTAATTTTTTTCTCTCTTATAATTAAGGTTATTTTTTTTCCCTCTTATAATTAAGGTTATTTTTTTTTCCCTCTTATAATTAAAGTTATTTGTTTTGTTTCTCTCGTATAATTAAAGTTATTTTTTTGTTTCGCTCTTATAACTAAAGTTATTTTTTTCCCTCTTATAATTAGTTATTTTTTTGTTTCCCTCTTATAATTAAAGTTATTTGTTTTGTTTCGCTCTTATAACTAAAGTCATTTTTTTGTTTCCCTCTTATAAGTAAAGTTATTTTTTTGTTTCCCTCTTATAACTAAAGTTATTTTTTTGTTTCTCTCTTATAACTAAAGTTATTTTTTTGTTTCCCTCTTATAATTAAAGTTATTTTTTTGTTTCTCTCTTATAACTAAAGTTATTTTTTTGTTTCCCTCTTATAATTAAAGTTATTTGTTTTGTTTCCCTCTTATAAGTAAAGTTATTTTTTTGTTTCCCTCTTATAACTAAAGTTATTTTTTTGTTTCTCTCTTATAACTAAAGTTATTTTTTTGTTTCCCTCTTATAATTAAAGTTATTTTTTTGTTTCCCTGTTATAATTAAAGTTATTTTTTTGTTTCCCTCTTATAACTAAAGTTATTTGTTTTGTTTCCCTCTTATAACTAAAGTTATTTTTTTTCCCTCTTATAATTAAAGTTATTTGTTTTGTTTCGCTCTTATAACTAAAGTCATTTTTTTGTTTCCCTCTTATAAGTAAAGTTATTTTTTTGTTTCCCTCTTATAATTAAAGTTATTTTTTTGTTTCCCTCTTATAATTAAAGTTATTTTTTTGTTTCCCTCTTATAATTAAAGTTATTTTTTTGTTTCCCTGTTATAATTAAAGTTATTTTTTTGTTTCCCTGTTATAATTAAAGTTATTTTTTTGTTTCCCTCTTATAATTAAAGTTATTTTTTTGTTTCCCTGTTATAATTAAAGTTATTTTTTTGTTTCTCTCTTATAATTAAAGTTATTTTTTTGTTTCTCTCTTATAATTAAAGTTATTTGTTTTGTTTCCCTCTTATAATTAAAGTTATTTGTTTTGTTTCCCTCTTATAATTAAAGTAATTTTTTTCCCTCTTATAATTAAGGTTATTTTTTTTCCCTCTTATAATTAAGGTTATTTTTTTGTTTCCTTGTTATAATTAAAGTTATTTTTTTGTTTCTCTCTTATAATTAAAGTTATTTTTTTGTTTCCCTCTTATAATTAAAGTTATTTGTTTTGTTTCCCTCTTATAATTAAAGTTATTTGTTTTGTTTCCCTCTTATAATTAAAGTTATTTTTTTGTTTCCTTGTTATAATTAAAGTTATTTTTTTGTTTCTCTCTTATAATTAAAGTTATTTGTTTTGTTTCCCTCTTATAATTAAAGTTATTTTTTTGTTTCTCTCTTATAATTAAAGTTATTTGTTTTGTTTCCCTCTTATAATTAAAGTTATTTGTTTTGTTTCCCTCTTATAATTAAAGTAATTTTTTTCTCTCTTATAATTAAGGTTATTTTTTTTCCCTCTTATAATTAAGGTTATTTTTTTTTCCCTCTTATAATTAAAGTTATTTGTTTTGTTTCTCTCGTATAATTAAAGTTATTTTTTTGTTTCGCTCTTATAACTAAAGTTATTTTTTTCCCTCTTATAATTAGTTATTTTTTTGTTTCCCTCTTATAATTAAAGTTATTTGTTTTGTTTCGCTCTTATAACTAAAGTCATTTTTTTGTTTCCCTCTTATAAGTAAAGTTATTTTTTTGTTTCCCTCTTATAACTAAAGTTATTTTTTTGTTTCTCTCTTATAACTAAAGTTATTTTTTTGTTTCCCTCTTATAATTAAAGTTATTTTTTTGTTTCTCTCTTATAAGTAAAGTTATTTTTTTGTTTCCCTCTTATAATTAAAGTTATTTGTTTTGTTTCCCTCTTATAAGTAAAGTTATTTTTTTGTTTCCCTCTTATAACTAAAGTTATTTTTTTGTTTCTCTCTTATAACTAAAGTTATTTTTTTGTTTCCCTCTTATAATTAAAGTTATTTTTTTGTTTCCCTGTTATAATTAAAGTTATTTTTTTGTTTCCCTCTTATAACTAAAGTTATTTGTTTTGTTTCCCTCTTATAACTAAAGTTATTTTTTTTCCCTCTTATAATTAAAGTTATTTGTTTTGTTTCGCTCTTATAACTAAAGTCATTTTTTTGTTTCCCTCTTATAAGTAAAGTTATTTTTTTGTTTCCCTCTTATAATTAAAGTTATTTTTTTGTTTCCCTCTTATAATTAAAGTTATTTTTTTGTTTCCCTCTTATAATTAAAGTTATTTTTTTGTTTCCCTCTTATAATTAAAGTTATTTTTTTGTTTCCCTGTTATAATTAAAGTTATTTTTTTGTTTCCCTCTTATAATTAAAGTTATTTTTTTGTTTCCCTGTTATAATTAAAGTTATTTTTTTGTTTCTCTCTTATAATTAAAGTTATTTTTTTGTTTCTCTCTTATAATTAAAGTTATTTGTTTTGTTTCCCTCTTATAATTAAAGTTATTTGTTTTGTTTCCCTCTTATAATTAAAGTAATTTTTTTCCCTCTTATAATTAAGGTTATTTTTTTTCCCTCTTATAATTAAAGTTATTTTTTTTTTGTTTCCCTCTTATAATTAGTTATTTTTTTGTTTTCCTCTCATTACTAAAGTTATTTTGTTTTCCTCTTATAACTAAAGTTATTTTTTTTTGTTTTCCTCATATAATTACAGTTATTGTCGCCCCCCCTCCCTCCTTTCATTATAGCTATGGTTACTCGTTTTTTAATCCCCCCCCCTTAAGATTGCTTTTTTTATTTTCCCATTAAAGCTAAGGCTATTTCTTGTTCGTTTGGGAAGATTATTTTTGCCCCCCTCCTCCATTTGGCCCTGAAGATTGCCTATGGTCCAACAATGGCATTTTAATGTAAGCCATGTACAGTAATACTTTATTATTATATCTGTTCTATTTTTGAATTTAATACATACTACAAACTGACAAATTTGGTAAGATCCTTCATTCATATACTATATACTTATCTATATATATATACTCATGTATCCACATATAATATTCTAAGGATACATAATACATAATGTATCGATTTTCAGTATTTACTAAACGGTGCTCAATACGTTAGTAGAGCTATGTAGTAAGTTATTAAAATAGATTTATGGCAATTAAGCTACACAGAGGCGTCAGTGTTTCCTCTCCATAGAGAATCGTCAGGCTAAAATGCATGGAATTTGTGTTACCGAGTGTTTTTATATAACCACGTAGTGTTTAGTCAAGCTAGCTAACCAATCAGATTCATTGTTATTCCCTCCCATGGGTTAATGTTTTCATTAGTCAATGGCAGGGCTTCTCACAAACAAATGTTCGGCTGACTTTTACTTGACATTTTTTTTGTTTAGCTTTGTGTAGGGGTGACGCACCCCTTTTGTCTATGTGTCCAATTGCGTGCTTGAAATATTTTTATTTGTATCTTTTTTTAAATTTTAGATGTTGGTTTAATTTAGTTTTTTATTTAATTATTTTTTATTTTTTTTTACTTTATTTTATTTTTCATTATGTATTGTTATTCTAAAGTAAATTTTATTGTGTATACAGTTGTTTGCTATTCACTTCTGCAGTTTAATAGATTTTGATGGTCTTGAAAGTTAAGAATTTCAAATTTCTCATTCAGACATAATCTACATGGGTCATCTAAATTTCTACATGTACTGGCCTGTCGTACTGTTTTCCACTCGATTATAGTAAAGTGACCGGAAAAGATGGGAAAGACTCTTTTCAACCCCAAAATGCTAAGCATTTTATGCATGATTTAGAATATATGCAGAAATCAAATTCTGGATAATCGAAAATGAAGACAATCATCGAATATGAAAACAAAAACGTTGCTTGCATATCCACAACTGAGTATATTAGGAGACTGTTTTTCTATCTAAGTGCCCTTTTCATATAAGTCATAGCTAAACCTTATATATATATATATAAAATGCAAAAGTTATTTCTATTTACCATCAAAACAACTTACTGTTATTTAAGTCAATAATACAGCATATTTTGAAATGCTGTATATATAGTACAGACGAAAGATCCAAAAACAACTATTTGAATTAAAAAAAAAAAAAAAACTTTTTACGGTTTTATTTAAAAGATAAATGAATTTGTATCAAAATTACCAAAATGTTAATATTCATCTATTTATATTTTAAGTTACAAAAATATAAAAAAGAGCCGAATTGATTCATTTTTTTTTTCCAGTTTTTTTACAGTTTTATTTAAAAGATAAATAAATTTGTACCAAAATCTATTTATATGAATGAATACGAAAGTTCTTGACTCGTGTTTACAAGAAACTTTTGAAATTTTCGTTTCAAGTATTTTAAGTAGTGAACTTTGAAATGATAGCGAGCTGGCATGTCCAGCTAGTTATATATATATATATATATATATATATATATGTGGGGTAAGGTGCATGATAAGTAATGAAAATGAAATGCTGTGGTAGACAAAATGTGTGAAAAAAGACGAACGGAAAACAGGTTAAAATGCAGGAGAAAAACAAAAACAAGAGATTTGACCGGTTTCGTTAATACGAACGAAACCGGTCAAATCTCTTTTTGTTTTTCTCCTGCATTTTAACCTGTTTTCCGTTCATCTTTTTTCACACACACACACACACACACACACACACACACACACACACACACACACACACACACACACACACACACACACACACACATATATGTCTAAAGAAGCTTTAAGTCATTTTAAACAAAGAAAGAAAATGCAGTTTAAATTCCCAGAGAAACTAACTAAATCCAAGATATCGCAGACTTAGCACTTGCATAAGCCGACCCACCGTTGGAACATTCATAAATAAAGAAGGGGATTCACGTATCTAACAGTGAAACAAAAACAGGGGACCTTAATTTGAGCGTGAAATATTAAATCATCAGCTGTTTACTATGTAACTGTTTTGGAGATTGAAAAACAGGGCAGTTATAATAAATATATATATATATATATATAATGCTCAGTCAGAGAAAATAAATAATGAGCTTGTTGCTTGTCTCTTCCCACCCACCAATTACCTTAGTTGGCAAGTACGAAGAGGCAATAAAAATCTTTCGTGAACTGTTAGTAGAAATGCCATATACATAAATCTAGAGCTGCACATTAGTATAATAATGGTAGGGAGGATTCTGATGTGTGGATTGAACAAACAGAAACAGGAAAATGATGAGTTTTTAATTGATTATTTGTATACTTAGTCCTGTCCGTGTAAGCCGCTTGAAAGTTCAACACGGAGAAGCAACGAAGCAACATCATGATTTGAATATTAAGGTCATACTAATCAAGTGACATCAATAATAGAACAGGTCACACAATTTACGCCGCCGCCGCCACATCACCGTCTTTTTAGTAATAGAAATGAAATTGCTCAGCATTATTCTTTTGGAATGAACCCCTTCCCCATGACTTTTGAGAATGACAGACTATGATCAATTAATCTAGATGTCATAATGTTTTTTTTTTTTTTAACATAGTTCATCCCAAACAAGGCAGGCCACCACTGTAGACGTAAGGGGCTACTGAGAAAAAGGGTGAGAGTTTTTTTTTTTGGGGGGGGGGGGGGGGGTCAACCTAAATTGGGAGCTGTGCAGCGAGATGTCTGTTTACATTAGTTTTAAATTTCTGCATGTCAGTACCGTCGGGAAAACAGGGAGCAGGGAGGGATATCCAGAATCCAGCAGCATGAGGAAAGAAGCTTTTCGAGTAGAAAGCTCTTCGGCATCTGGGGACCTCCACAGTGAATGGATGGGATTTGGAAGATTGTCGGTTTGGTCTAGTGAATTTGCGTCGTTGGGGCACCAGATCAGCACACTGTTCAAATCGCAGGTACGTCTATTTCAGTCATATCTATATATTAATACGATAGCGTGTGTGTTCGTGTGGCAAAAGCTCTGCGCATGCGTGCCGCACCTAGATTTGGAAAAGCATTCAAGTCACCTAATTTTCGTAATGTTTTCAAGTATTTCCCTTTGGCGCAACGGTTAGTGACGTAGGATTTTGACGTTTGTTTTTGATGTCGGGCCGACTGGTTTATAGTTCGATCCCAACCAACCTCTAAGATTTTTTTTCCTACATCGAAGGGTGGAGGATAGGGAGGGGACGACCAGGAAGACGCATATTAATATTATAGCGTGTGTTTTATTTTGTGTGTCACACTTACATCAAAAGCAACGACCTTTCGAATCTTTGTATGCTACTCATGAATTGGAGCCAAATTTAATTTAATCTAAAGCATTTACAAAATAAGGTTTAGTCGTCGAAATCGGAATTAGTCGAGAAAAAAGTCGACGGACGGACGGACACAAAACCGGTTTTATATGTTAGGAACAAGATAATTAGTATTGAAAACATCATTTCGTGTAATTTACATGGGTCCTGCTAGTTATTATGAATGTTGTATTCACTTTCATACGTACTTCATGATTGCTGTATATTTATTTGTAATAATACCGAAAAGAAAACACTAAGACTACGATCTTTAAGTGTTGTATGCCAAAAAGTCGTCGTCGTCATCGATGTATTTAGCCAGCTGATATTTTTCATCATCCTATTGATTTGTAAATCTATTCCTAGCTTTATGTTTCTATTGCAGTGGCGTCCCAGCTATTAAAAGGTCAAATGCTGAATGTCTAAAATGTTGATTACAATTTTAAAACGCTTATCCAAACGACACTAATGTTGCATACGAAAGTGAAATAATTATTCGTATCATTCTTGATGTTATCTTTTGGGGGTTTTACAAACTGAGTTGAAATTGGAGTCAACAATTTTTGAAAGAGTCAATTTTTTTTTTTAATCTGACCCAGAAATTTGGCTAGAAATTGTTCTGATACTACGTTTAATCTTTTCTGTCCTCATTAAAAATCGATCTTGTGTCTACCTCTACCTCTACCCTCGTGAGGAGGCAAGTAAATAGGGACTCAGGAGTGGAGTCTGACTCTCCACCTTTGAGTTGTTCAAATTGGAGTTAACAATTTTTCCAAGAGTTGGGAATCAGTCAATGTTTTTTTTAAGAAGACTCCAAAGTCAGGTTTTCTTCAACTAACTTCCCACCTCTGTTTTCACGGGAATATTATCATCACGTTTTTCGTGGATAGTTACTTTTCCGTGTTAGCTCACTAACATTTTTTAAAGGTGCTATTCACATTTATAATAATTAAACAATTATCATTTTAATTATTAGATGTGTTGGAAAGAGGAAAGGTCCCCTGCTCAGTTTGTGCAATTTAATTTTAATTTTTTGTGCTACTTCTCAGCATTGGGTTCACAAGAAATGCAATGGAATTACTGGTGTGCAAGAAGTATAAAGCAATGAAGTATATAAAGCAATGAAGTGTATGAAGCAATGACGTGTATAAAGCAATGACGTATATAAAGCAATGACGTATATAAAGCAATGACGTATATAAAGCAATGACGTGTGTAAAGCAATGACGTGTGTAAAGCAATGAAGTATATGAAGCAATGAAGTGTGTAAAGCAATGAAGTGTGTAAAGCAATGAAGTGTGTAAAGCAATGAAGTATGTAAAGCAATGAAGATCTGGAAAAAGTTTATCTGGATGGCGAAGCCATTGAGGTTGTCGAAGTTTTTGCTACCTTAGCGATACCATTGGAGTACAGGGTGGAGCAGGTGCTATTGTGATTGCAAGAGTTATGAGTGGATGGAATAAGTTCAGGGAACTTCTGCCATTACTAACCAGCAGACTGTGACCACTGTTGACAAAGGGAAAAGTTTATCAAGCATGTGTAATGATGTATGGACGTGGAACCTCGTTAATAAGGGTTGAGGACATGGGTTGCATGGATAGAAATGATATGAAAATTATACAATGGATGTGTAATGTGAGTGTTAACTACAGGCTTAGATCTGATGAGCTCAGAGGAAGATCCCACTTTCTTTGCGGCAGCCTTGGCAATGTCTTCTATGTATTTGTTCTAATTCATGTTACCTGTGAATGTTAGGCCGAGGAGGTTGGACGTTACTCTCAGGAAGGGTGTTAATTGCCATCGCAATCGGTGGTTGAAGAGGTTTCTTGTAGTTGTTGACTGAAAGGATCTTTGTTTTAGCAGCATTAAATGTCATCATTATTTAAAAAAAAAATATATTAGTGAACATTTGTCAAACATATTTTTATCCATTTTTAATAAAAAAAAAAAATGATAAATGTTTTCTCTTCCGAGTACACAATGCGTTAAATACGTCATTCGATGATTTGACGTGAAAAGTATAAATGGTTCTTATAAGTATGCTGTTCAGTTGGCTAAAAATGTCGGAATATTTGTTTCTAATGTTATTTTGATAGACTTTTAATTTTGAATGATCAGTTTAAAAAAAGTTCAAGAACTTCTGACATTAGATCGAAGGTGCTGACCCCAAATATGCTGTTAGCGTAGCTCTTAGACCAACCGTTTAACTGTGATGCCGCAACACACCACTTTGCTTTACATGTGTATATATAAACTGTGTCCATCGCTTTATTGCAGATTACAAAATAATCAATATTTCAGTAAATATAAGTTATAAAAAGCTGAAAATTACACCATCCAAGAACTGTATTAAGGTGAGATAAATCCTAAAATTTCATCAAAATTCATGTTATATTTAAAAAGTTATGTTATTTTTTTAATATTCAAGGAATTTTCACCGTCCATCGCTTTATTGCAAGTCTTCTAAGATAATGTTTTAGCTCAATAAAACAATACCAAAGCATCATAAATTTATATTGAACACATTTTCTGGGGAAAATTAACAAAAACAAAGGCACATTCCGAGGGCTAAGTGTCAAACAAACGAATTATTTGTCCACATATCCCCCATGTTTTGAAATTACATTAAACACCTTTTGTCCACCGAGGAGGTCAATTGTTTGATCTGAGATGGAGTAATGGTTCTGGCAACGTCGACTATTTTGTTCCAAAGGGCATCCTTCGAAGAAAACTGCTCTCCTCCCTCATAAACTCCTCGTTTCAATATTGACCATAGGTGTTCGATGGGGTTAAGGTCCGGAGAACACGGTGGCCAGGACATGAGGGTTTCTCCAACAAAGCCCTGAGATCCAAGGAAGGATGTAGTTGCCCTAGCAGCATGAGATGGGGCATTGTCATGCATAAAAATAATCTTAAAACGACGTGACAAGGGAAGATCATCTAGCCATGGTAACAAATTCTCATTTAGAAAGGCAGTGTAGGCATTGCTGGTGAGCTTGACACCTTCTGGCACTCGGAATGGTCCACATAGCTTATCCCCAATAATTCCCGCCCAAAACATTATGCCTCCACCTCCCTGTTGGCGACGAAATCTATAAGGCGTTGGAGTTCCATTTGGATTCCAAACTTTGGCCCATCCGTCCGGTCCATCAAGGGTAGCACGAGCCTCATCTGTAAACAGAACATTTTGGCAATGCATTTTCATATATTTTTTTGCCCAAGCCAATCGTTTTTCTTTGTGGGTTTGGCTCAATGGAGGCCTTGGAATAGGTTTGATGTTCCTTGCCATTTCATTCAGTACATTGCATCGGGCTTGTCTGGACCTTGGTATGACTCCAGCCCTCGCAAAAATTGTTGCACTGGTGCTGTTTGGGTTGCCTACAATCTCTCTACGAATTTTTCGAAGATCCCGATCAGAAAGGTTCCTCCTTGTGCCCTTATCTTTCCTGGACTTGATGTTGGGGTTCTTGACGAATGTAGCTAAAGTTCGGGGATCCCTTTTTAGTTCTGTGGCTAAATTTATGATCAAGAGTCCTTCTGCTAGTCCTGCAATAATCCTCTGCTTCTCGGTAGCTGTTAAACGTCCTTTTTTTGGCATTTTATGAGACCTGCAATAAAGCAATGGACGGTGAAAATTCCTTGAATATTAAAAAAATAACATAACTTTTTAAATATAACATGAATTTTGATGAAATTTTAGGATTTATCTCACCTTAATACAGCCATTGGATGGTGTAATTTTCAGCTTTTTATAACTTATATTTACTGAAATATTGATTATTTTGTAATCTGCAATAAAGCGATGGACACAGTTTATATATATATATATAATTATAAGTATTTGTTTTTATCTACCTATGTATACGTTCCATCCTTTACGGGAATCGTCAGTGTAGAGAACAATTATTTACACCAAACTTAAATCCCCGGAACTATTCACATTCACACACACACACATATATATATATATATAAAATTATAATAGATCCTATCGAGATATGACACTTGATGAGTTAATAAACTTGTAAACTATGCAAATTTTATCTTTCATCACTTCATTATCTGTGTGTATGTATATATATATATATATATATATATATATATTATATAATAATAGTATTAAATTATATTTTTTAATATTTTACCTACATGCTTACAGCTCTCATCAGCGCAGGGAAATAACAATCTTGGATGGTCACAGGGCGCGAACCCGGTTCACAGAGATACCTTGAATCTGTAAGAGTTCACTTAGTCCTTGAGGCCACGAGAGATTATGATGTGATTATTAGCCTGTATATATATATATATATATATATATATGGTAAGTAAGCTACACAGAAACGTTCATGTTTCATTCTCGAATGAAATCATCAGGCTAAATATATACTCACATATTGAGCACTGTTGAAGTAAACACTAAAAATATATATGCACTATATTATTTTAGTTTATAATATGTGTATATATGTGAAATAGTAAATAGAAATAAAAAATTCACAAACACATTGCAACTGTCAGCATTTATAATTTATTTCGACTTCCCAGTCTCCTCAGAATGCTAGCGGGACAGTTACATATTTAAAATGTGTTTTTGTTTTTTTGTTTTGTGTTTTACTTTTTCTATTTTGGCTGTCTGGTCTCGCGACTGGAGAGGGGACGGTGGGGTTTGACTTCGTGTCAATATACGCATGACGAGCGTCGGTCGAATGGCTTCATAGACGCATCGTAATATTTTTATTTTTGTTTTCTTCCTGCTGTGGATGCATATTGACTGACCTCTTTATATTTTTATTCTCCCCTTCTTTTTTTGATGATTTTAACTTCATTGTGTTGCTTGTCCCCCTTTTTTTATCCCCCCCCTCTCTTTGTCTATAATATTTCTTTTCTTTTTTTGGCTGGTGAATATTTCTTTTTATATCATTTAAAATATGTAACTGTTTTGCTAGCATTTTGAGGAGACTGGGAAATCGAAATAAATTATAAATGCTGACAGTTGCAATGTGTTTGTGATTTTTTTCTTTCTATATTCTATTCTTGCTCTGTTTTCTACATTGAGCTCTTTTACTTGGATTTCTTATCAAAATTATTTACTTTAACACATTATATATATATATATATATATATATATATATATATATATATATATTCCTTTATGCTCATATTGAAATTACTTCCAAGGTTCCTGTGATCTCTCAAGTAAGATGAGGGGAAAATTCATTTCATGCAACAAACAATTGCATATTATTGCAACAATAGCAATAAAGAATCTTTTATTCATGTCGTTACATTTACTGTGAAATTGGTGATGTATGCGCAGAAAGATGTTATGCTTTAGTTATTTTATTTTTTTTTTTTATAATAGATATTAGGTAAACCAAACGTGATGGAAACGAGTGTAACCCCCAACCCCTCACGTGTTTTTTTTTAAAATGATTGATTGCAGTCGGCAGTTTTTGCTAATAACAAAGGATTTCTTTCGCAATTCTCTGAAACCATGCCAAAATAAATAAAAGCTCCAAGTTGATCATTCTTACTTTCAGACAATTACCTCTACACACACACACACACACCCACACACATATAAACACATATATATATATAAACACATGTGTATGCAGTAACTTTCTTTTGAAGAAACCATTCATTTGAAACCAATATCCTGTTATTTCTGTGTCGCTTCCTTTGCCGTTTTTTTGTGCTGAACCCCCATCAACAATATTTCTGCATTTCACTTCCGTTGGCCTCTGCTCGTTACCCGGGATTTAAGTTTATCCAAATTCTGTTGTCTCCGCTTGTTCAGTCATCTGTTTTATTTGTCCCACCCACACAGACAGCCTTGCCGACATAATGGCTAATCTAGCTTCTGTTTGGCAAATTTAAGTCGTTACCTGGCGTTTGACCTCAAATCTCCACTGAATCCATTGATTGGCTGGTCAGGTATCGTAATCCTATTGTTTCATAACACTCAAACTCCACGTGATTGGTCGGTTTGTTTCGTCAGTGTATGTTACATATAACCAGATATGTACGTAGAATTGTTTAGAAACCACCTACTTGTCTCTCTCTACGTGCTGTTGGATGCATGGCAAGTCGGACGCCTTAGTCATCTGGGTGTTTACAATTTGTATTCTTGCATCAGAGTAACTTTCTACGAAAAAAAGGAGTTCGCTTGTCAATCACGTTTTGTTAGTTGGATTGAAATAAATGAGCTTCGTTGAAAAGGTTACGATACTGTAACTCATTAAAAATTAAACTTTTTTTTATTATTATGATATAATTATGATGGAATCATCTACAAAAAATTGATTGTTTTTCTAGTTTATTTATTCTGAAATTTTGATAGAAATTATCTATATAATGATACGCTAAGGCAATTTGATGTTTGTACGTACGTTATCACCCTTCCCACTTAAAAAAAAAAGGTGTGAAAGCCTCATCACCGAAGATGCGAGTAAAAAAAGAAGTAATTTAAAAAATATCATTTGTTGTCGCTGTTGTATCGAACGGGGAACTCTTAACTAAAATACACGTTCTTGGCTTTCGGGCTTCGATCAAAGGGCGATTTCTCTTCTGTCCAAAGATTGCACAATAATAGTGTGGGGTCTGCGTTCGCACCAGACGCCCATACAATGGAAATAGTTTTAAGTACGCCAGCAATATACGACAGATGAAGGAATGTGGAATTTCCATGGCTCCCACTAGTTATTATTATTGTTATTATTATTATTGTTATTATTGTTATTGTTATTATTGTTATTATTGTTATTATTATTGTTATATACGAACATGCAGTAGCTTAGCACATTATTATATATTTGAAAAGATACACCTGAAGAAGGCCGGAGGTTACAGCGACCAAAACGTGATGGTAAGACTCAAGATGAGAACAGTAGTCCGAATAATCGAAATTATATGAACATGAAGTAGCTTAGCACATTAGTATATATAGATTGGCGGTTACATTGTTCCAAACGTTGTGACCATAACAACCACGATGAGAAAAGTAGTCCGAATAACCCAAACAATCAAAATAGACAGAATATTTAATTGTCTCCGTAATAAAACTATATCTGAAGACGTAGACTTGCAAATTCTTACGTTTAATCCACCCACAGTATTAAATCGATGCTTAGGACTCAACTGTACGACCAGTTGAGCAGCAAGATAAGTCAGACAGCCAAGCACAACAAAATGCCGGTTTATAATAAGGCTAGAATGTTCCATTATGCTCAGAAGGGAAAGTCCATTCTCTGTGTTCTGATTGGCTGAGATTCATAAGTGGCCATTCTAGTGTATAAATGTTCATTCATTCGAATAAGTATTCTTCTATGAGATGGATGTCAGTTGAGGCCTTTATGCCGGTAAGTGTTAGTTTGATTCTATATCTCCCCCCTCCCCTAAGTACGCGAACGCAATGGTCTTTGGGGAAGAATGAGTTCCTTCTAGCCTGGTTGATTGTGGGGGAGTAACCTGGACAATGCCCGGGCAGATTTCACTGGCATTGGTTTAGCAGTGTTGGGTGCCCTGGCGATGTCATTACCTCTCCTCTGTTATGCGGCAATGGTGTACCAGGGGTATGGGAATCCCAAGGCGTTGGATTGGGAGATTCACATAAAGCACTGGGAATAGGGACTGGAATTAAAAGTGTTGCAAGTTTTCTGAGGAATCTGCGGTTTCGCAAAGTGATTCTGCCTGACCCATCAATCCTGATCCGATACTGACGGTTAGGGAGAGTTTCGACAACACGACCTGTTGTGTCCCATCGACGATTGTTTGCACGTTGTATTGATACTCTTTCTCCTTTCGATTATTCAGACTACTGTTCTCATCTTGAGTCTTACCATCACAACAGGAATCTGGATGGAATTTTGAACGAAACCCTTGCGGACCCGTGGTGCAGTGGATATAGTACTAAGTAAAATTCAGTTCTAAGTTATAGAATCAAATTAACACTTACCGGCTCCAATATCCTATAGGCAAATGTTGCTTTAATGAAGCAATATTTATATATAGATTTATTCATTCTCAGACTGGCAGCCAATCAGAATTCATATAATGGACTTGCCCAACTTGGCATAGTGGAGCAGTCCAGCTTCCTTATAAACTGGCTTTTTAATTACTTGAGGTCTTACTTATCTTGCTGCTCAACTGGTCGTACAGTTGAGCCCTAAGTATCAATTCTATTTCTAAATATTTCTATATAAATGATAGTCATCTGAAGGTTGATGGTTCAATCCTCGGTGAAAGCGATACGAAGAATTGCGAATTACTGAAAACTTCTCCTAGTCATGGCTGATGGAACAAGAGCATGCTACCCCCGTGGATTAACTAAACGGTTCCGTTCGAAATTCCATCCAGATTCCCGAGTTCGACAGAAATATTCCCGAGTTCGAAAAGATACACCTGAAAGAAGGTCAGAGGTTACAGCGGACGAAACGTTGTGATCATAACACTCAAGATGAGAACAACAGTTTTTGGCATAATTTTTTGCCACACTTCAAAAAATTATGCTGGAAATTTGTCAATTTTTAATAGTTTTTAATCAAAAATCCGCGCAAATTTTCAAATAAGTTAATACAGACAACAAACAAAAACTTGATTTATGACTATTTAAAGTATCAAAATTGAACAAAAACTTGATTTATGACTATTTAAAGTATCATAATTGAACAAAAATCCCACACTAAGCATTTAATTAGCTTAAAATAGTGTGCAAGACATACTTAGTAATAAAGAAAATTCAAGTATGTGATAGGAACCTCAGAAAATAACTTTAATTCCCTTTGTTTTGGTGTAGAAATAGTCTAGTCTGACATGAATTTATGTCTGAGTTGTGAATATTAATTGTATCCGAGTGCATGATTTTGGTTTAATTTCAATCAAATGATTAATTTCTATGTTGATAAAAGTAGGTGTATGATTTGTAAATAAAAATAAATCTTATAAGTACATATCCAGCAAATGTAGACACCATTTTGAGATTTTCATTGGACTGCCAAAAGTGTTCAAGTTGGTAAAGGATAGGCATCCAGCCGTAAAGTTGCCTTAAATACAATGTCTAGTCGAAATACAAGAGAAAAAAAGAAAGGCAGTGCCAGTAGCACTAATGCTGCTGGTAGTGTCTTGGGCTTCGTAGATCCCAGGATGCGTGGATCTTCAGGGCCTGGCTATGGCAAATCATACGAACATCCAGAACTTTTTCGCATTGGATCTCTGAATGTTGGAACCATGCGAGGAAAGGCAAATGAGGTGGTGGCGACAATATCCAGAAAGAAGATTGACTTGTGTTGTTTACAAGAGACGAGATGGAGAAATGAAGGTGTGAGAAAAATAGTCGGGAGGGATACCAACTGCAAGTTCTACTGGTCTGGGAATGATAAAGGGACAGGTGGAGTGGGAATATTGGTGGCAGAGAAGTGGTGGGAGAAAGTTTTTGAGGTGAAGCGAATATCCGACAGGATAATATTTGTTCGTCTTGTTGTTGGAAAGTTAGTGTTTGCCATTGTTTGCATCTACGCTCCACAAGTTGGACTCAGCGAGGAAGCAAAGGACAACTTCTACGAGCAGCTGCAGAGCCTAGTGGCGACTGTACCTAGTACTGAGGAACTGTTAGTGTGTGGTGATTGAAATGCAAGACCAATAGATGGCAGACCACTGACGGAGATGGATACTGGTGACAACAAGCTGGAAGTAGTGACAGACTTTTGTTATCTTGGAGATGTGCTGTCATCAGGTGGAGGCTGTGAACTCGCGGCAGCTACACGTTGCAAGTGGAAAAAGTTTAGAGAGCTGCTACCAATCCTGACAAACAAACACCTGCCAACAACTACGAGAGGGCGTGTATACTCCTCATGTGTCAGAAGTGTGCTGTTGTATGGCTCAGAAACTTGGGCTGTCTCTGCTGGCATACTAAGGAAGCTGCACCGTAATGACAGGGCAATGGTCAGATGGATTTGTTTGGTGAGGCCTGAACAGTACGTTTCTTTTGAATCCCTGCTCTCACAGGTCGACTTGAAAATCCTTGCGGACATCATGCGAAAGAACAGACTGCGTTGGTTGGGTCACATTGAGCGTAGCGATGGCTGGATTGCTAAAGTCCGACAGTTGAATGTGCCAGCAGAGAACATCACCACTGGCAGACCCAAGTTGACTTGGGAGGACGTAGTCAAACGTGATAGGAAGGCCATGGGTATGGATTCCATCAAGCCTTGCCAAAGACAGGAAGACTTAGATTTCGAGACTAGACAATCAGGCCCTACCCTCATCAGAGGATTAATTGTGGCCTGATTCAACAAATAAACCGGTTGATGATGATGATGATAACAAATGGTGAATCTCTATCAGTTTTAATTACTGAAAGAATTATCAGGTCGGATAGAATATGTATACAGTGAAGGCAATTTTTTTCTGACAAATAAGTGATAATTTTCAAACATGATTGGCTAGTCGGAATCAAACATCGATTTGGCTTAGCCATCGCTATTTAGGACTGACTTAAAAAATACGGCTAGATAACTTTGTATGTTAGAATATATTATATTACTCAGCAAGTTATGATTTTTAAAATGTTTTTATTGATCTCATTCAGATGTTGGTATTAGTTTCTCTCTCATTTCGGACTTCCTAACATGCTTCTAATGGAATTTTCACCTCTTCTCCACTTAATTTTAACCTTATGGAGAAAATACCGTTTTTAATATTATTTTCACCTGCACACATAATATAATCTTGCTATGTTTATTTTTAAACGTAAGGAAACCAGAGGTGAGAAAAATTCTGCTTTTGGCTTGGGTTTAAAAAACCTAACTCTGACTTCTGCAAAGATTGCTAACGGATGACTCTCGACTTCAAAAGAAGAGAGTTGCCCCCTCCCCCCCCAAAAAAAAATAAAACAAAACAGAACAAAAACAAAACAAAAACAAAACCCCAACTCTGACTCTCGACTCATGCAAAAAATTGATGACATTCAACTTTTGAAGGAAACTATATTACCTGACTTTGATTGACTTTCATTTTTATTTGCTCTGGTTTTAATTAGAGATTTGTTTAAATTGGATATTATTATCTTTGATCTTTTCATTATAGAAACCTGGCTCATTTGTAGAAAGCTTATTTTCAATTGTTGTTTTTCTATTCAAGCCGTCTGAATTTTCAACCTCCTCACAATCCCAACTGGCCTCAGTTTGATGCATTTGACCTTAAGATAATGCATGCAAAAGGACAGAAGGCTCTCAGACTGTTTAATACCGTAGAGCCACTTTCTGCAATATATCACACGTCAAAGCCATCAAAATTCTCATACAATTGACCATTAAGTGATCAAAATGAAAGAAAAAAAAAAAAGAAAGCAAATGACTCTAATTATGGAGTTGTTACACTTCAACCGTTTTAGATCATTTCAAGCAACTCGTATCGAAATAGCAAAAAAAAAAGGATTGAATAAAAGGTTTTATTGCTCAGCATATTCTAATCTTATTTTCTGTTATGTTTTATATCTCTTTTTTCTCCTTTTATACAAATAACTTGTTGACCTTTTCTGCAAGTAAGCTTAAAAAGCAAAACTATACCCCCCTCCCCAATACTACTTGCATAAGTTGTTGTGGGGGGGGGGGCACAATTATTTCATAACTTGATCATCCTTGTGTTTTAACTAGGACTGTGGAGTCAGCAGCCAAAATACTTGACTCAGACTCCTGAAAATTTAAACTGTCTACCACAAGAGATAATTTTTCACTAGTAATATATTATTATACTAAAGCTGCGTTAATCAAAGTTTGTTTCCATAAAGCTTTCTTTCCTATATATTTTAATCACACAAAGTACATGCTAATATATTCCCCTAATCTCGGATTGAGTCATATTTAAAAAAAAAAAAAAAAAACACAAAAAAAACTTTCATAATTTTGGTTATTCGGACTACATTTCTCATCTTGAATGTTATCATCACAACGTTTCGGCCGATGTAACCTACGGCCTTCTTCAGGTGTATCTCTTCGAACTCGGGAATCTGGAAACGTTGTGATGATAACACTCAAGATGAGAAATGCAGTCCGAATAACGAAAATTATGCAAATTATCAATCCTCATCTAAAAAATTAAGAAATATAAAAACAAAACCTTCATTTTAATTGCTCTAATTAGTCGTTATTTGCAATCAACGCACCAAGTGACTTTTTTATCTACGTTCACTTATTGTCACTGTTTGTGTAAACATAGGACCCTGCACGATCCTGTGTCACGCAACCAAATGTAACACAAGACCCCACACTCTTCACCCCGTGGGTATCGTAGTCGGCCACTCACGCACAGGTGTTTGATATCCCGGTCGCGGTGCCGAATAAAACAGATACTTCACTCTGCTCCGGTGTCACTGAACCACTTGTAACATAGGTGGTTCACTCATGTCCCTATCTCTGTACTCACATGTCTGGTTCTCAGCGCAGAAATCCTTCCAGACTGTGAACACCCTCTTTGGCCTGTGATGTCGTAGCGGCAGAAAAAGAAAGATGGGTCGAAACTCCTCTCGGTCGGATGATGATGATCCCGTGATTCTGTGAAGGCAAAGTTACACAAGCAGATCAAATAGACAACAGAAATAATTCAACAAACTCAGCGGTTTCCTTTTGTATCCAATTATTAACAAGATAAACAACTGTTTTTAAAACGTCAAATTAAATCTACCCTTCGATAATGTCTTTGTTTACTAAACCAGTTCGTCGTCTCTCTCTCTCTGTGCGCGAGAGCCCATTTACGATTGCAAGCCCTTAAGTAAGTTGTAACTTGTATACTGAACGGTGGGGGGGAATACTATGGGCAACGGCGTCCAAACGGGAAGCCTTTCGCGCGACATTCCTGCTTGGTGGCCGCTCGAGTCTCAGGTCCGGCTAACATGAGCCCGCGAGGTTCTGCGACCTACACGGGTCGAAATCCCAAATCTAACTGACTGTCCACTCAAAACAAAATCCTTTCTTTTCCCAAAGAGGCATATTGTAACACTCTCTCTTTCTCTCTGTGTCTTCTTTCCTCTTTCGGGGTCGGGTGTGGTGTGGGATATACTGATTCAGATATTATCAAGACAAAAAGCAACTATTCGTACCCCGCTGGAGAAAGGAGGTTCTCGTTCTAATTAATGATGACAGCCTAAGAGGCGATCTCCACTCCGGCCTCGCGCGCCCACCCACATAGTACTGACACACGTATATTTTTCGTTGGCGATAAAGATTTTGCCAAAACTTGGTCCACCTGTTTAAACTCGGCCTGTGTAAGATTTAAATGCAATTGACAATCTCACATGTCTTTCTCAGACAGCCCGGTGCCATCCTCCCCGTTTGTTTTCTATAACTGGTTCCTTGGAAATATATACTAGCATCAATTCTCTATCTCAATTCTACGTAGGGTCCTAATTATTGCCAAGATGCATGCCAGTGCGCCCTAAAGTGCAGATTGCTGTCGGTTCTATTCGTTGTTTCATATCTGATCCCCCCCCCTGCCCCAACTCTTATTTTATATCACACCTCTTTATTTGTTACACACACACTCTCTCTCTCTCTCTCCCTCTCCCCCCTCCCATTGCTGCTTCCTTTAATCCTTCATCTCCTCCACTCTCTTTCTATATTGAAGAAGATACCGAAAAAATTATAGTAGTACTATTTAACCTGGAAGGGGAGAGAGAATTTAACTGGCTTTGCAAACTCACGTTTTCTGATTCAAGGAATCTAATCCGAGCTCAATGGGTGACCCAGCAGTTCAGTTTTTTTAATATATATATATATATATATATATATATATATATATATATATAAATGAAGGAGAGTGGAAAGGAATTAGAGAAAGCAAAAGGCAAATCAAAATTCAATTCAAAAGTTCAAAGCAAGGTATATTCCGCAAAAAGGCAATTTATTCAAGTTAAATTTTCCTTAAGCCAGGCTTTTCAAAGATCAAAATCTTATCATCAGAGGATAAGATTTTGATCTTTGAAAAGCCTGGCTTAAGGAAAATTTAACTTGAATAAATTGCTTTTTTGCGGAATATACCTTGCTTTGAACTTTTGAATTGAATTTTGATTTGGCTTTTGCTTTCTCTAATTCCTTTCCACTCTCCTTCATTTCTACCTGCTCTATCCTGGATATTGAGCTGTATACTCTTCACAATAGGGTTTTACCTTTCCTAAAAGTTAGCTTTTAGTACACCTCTTTATATATATATATATATATATATATAATTCTATAAACATTAGAAACAGTCTACACAGATCACCAGCGTTTCAACGTTCCAATGTCAAAACGCTGGTGATCCGCGTACACTGTTTCTAATGTTTATATAATTTTATTTATAAAAGCTCTACTTTGTATTGAGCACTTTTGAAAATATATTGCTTTTAAGTTCATGTTATCAATATATTTAAAGTTAATATTAATATATAAAGCAAATATGTGTTTGTAGGTCTGTCTGTTCACTCATCAGTTGCAAATGGTTGATCTCCAAGCAAAACCAATGGAATAAGCAGGTTTTAAAATGATTAAGATTTTTGTTTTTCTATTATAATTTTCGGAAAAACCTGTTATTTTTTAGTTAGAGAATACATGAAAATAAAACTTTTAAACAGAAACAAGTTCTGGCGTGCATGTAGTTGCTATGAAAAATTAGTTTTTCTTTTTTAGACGATGGATGAGAGTCGCCGGCTAATTAGTGGAATTCCGCCTGTTTTATTGATTGATCCACGTAAAACTATTTGCCAAATTGTGTCTTTTGTCGTAAAAACGAATAAAATTGGAATTGACATTTCTCTGGCCTTTCTTTTATGGTGATTTTGATGAAAGCGCATTTTTATTGCCGAATGATCAGAATAAATTATTAATTAAACATTTGCGTGTTTATTGATATTTTATTGTGCTGTATATCCCATGGGAAAATTTGCGAACCTCTGCTCATAAGATATATCATTTATAGCATTTTGGGTTTAAAGAGGATTAGTATATTTTTCAAGGTTTGTGAATTTAGCATTCTTTTGCTTAATTTTCATCGACACAAAGTTGCGAAATGGTTGTGAAACGTGGCTAATGAGAGTAGTTGATCTGCATAGGCTCAAACTCTTCAACAACGATTGCCTTCGCTTCATTCTACATTGGCAGCGTGTGGAATGAGTATCAACTAAAGCTCTCCGTTGTGTTGGATCCAAAGTCATATCGGAAACGACAAGGCTGATAGGGCGGCTAGGTTTGCCATAGGCATGGCTCAGGAGACCATTTTTAAGATTCTATATACAGATTTTAAAATGAAGATCAGCAAATATATCCAACAACAAAGACAACAACGTTGGAGTAGCAATACACATAACAAACTTCTAGCGATCAAAACTACGATAGGAGAATGGAAAAAAGCTCTCGAAAAAGCCAAAAGGAGGAAATAGTGTTATCCAGAGTTTGCATAGGTCACACAAGGATTACACATTCCTACTTACTTGAAGATGAACAGCAACCAATATGCTATGCATGCCAGACTGCAAACACAATCAAGCATAGTCTTACTGAATGCATTGATCTGGGCCCTATGAGGAAAACGTTCTACAAAGGTACAATCAAGGCACTGTTTAAGAAAAATAAAGTAGAGACAATAATGAACTTTTTAAAAGCTGTTGATCTACATAAATCAGGCTTGATTTTGTATTAAATTAATTGGGAAAAAATGATGTTTTAAAAAAAAAAAGGAAAAAGTTTAACGAATTTTTTAAAAATATATATTTTTTTTTTCAAAAAAAAAAAAAAATACAATTGATTCGGCATTAAATAACCTGAAAAGGTTGATATGCTGTAAAACAAATAAACAAAACAAACAAGCTCTCCGTCAATGACTGAATCTTTGATTCTTGTCATCTGTCCTGACGGCGATAATCAAAGGCAACTTGGCAACACTATCAGGCGATAATCAAAGGCAACTTGGCAACACTATCAGGCGATAATCAAAGGCAACTTGGCAACACTATCAGGCGATAATCAAAGGCAACTTGACAACACTATCAGGCGATAATCAAAGGCAACTTGGCAACACTATCAGGCGATAATCAAAGGCAACTTGGCAACACTATCAGGCGATAATCAAAGGCAACTTGACAACACTATCAGGCGATAATCAAAGGCAACTTGGCAACCCTATCAGGCGATAATCAAAGGCAACTTGGCAACACTATCAGGCGATAATCAAAGGCAACTTGACAACACTATCAGGCGATAATCAAAGGCAACTTGGCAACCCTATCAGGCGATAATCAAAGGCAACTTGGCAACACTATCAGGCGATAATCAAAGGCAACTTGGCAACCCTATCAGGCGATAATCA
The DNA here is from genome assembly GCA_963556195.1 of Sepiola atlantica. Lineage (NCBI taxonomy): Eukaryota > Metazoa > Mollusca > Cephalopoda > Sepiida > Sepiolidae > Sepiola > Sepiola atlantica. Next base: position 3,585,445 of record OY744521.1, read on the forward strand.
AAGGCAACTTGACAACACTATCAGGCGATAATCAAAGGCAACTTGGCAACACTATCAGGCGATAATCAAAGGCAACTTGGCAACCCTATCAGGCGATAATCAAAGGCAACTTGGCAACACTATCAGGCGATAATCAAAGGCAACTTGACAACACTATCAGGCGATAATCAAAGGCAACTTGGCAACACTATCAGGCGATAATCAAAGGCAACTTGACAACACTATCAGGCGATAATCAAAGGCAACTTGGCAACCCTATCAGGCGATAATCAAAGGCAACTTGGCAACACTATCAGGCGATAATCAAAGGCAACTTGACAACACTATCAGGCGATAATCAAAGGCAACTTGACAACACTATCAGGCGATAATCAAAGGCAACTTGGCAACCCTATCAGGCGATAATCAAAGGCAACTTGGCAACACTATCAGGCGATAATCAAAGGCAACTTGGCAACCCTATCAGGCGATAATCAAAGGCAACTTGACAACACTATCAGGCGATAATCAAAGGCAACTTGGCAACACTATCAGGCGATAATCAAAGGCAACTTGACAACACTATCAGGCGATAATCAAAGGCAACTTGGCAACACTATCAGGCGATAATCAAAGGCAACTTGACAACACTATCAGGCGATAATCAAAGGCAACTTGGCAACCCTATCAGGCGATAATCAAAGGCAACTTGGCAACACTATCAGGTCCACAAATAGTTGGTATACAACTATGGAATCAGGATTGGCTAGCCATAGCGTATGCCTTAGCTGAGGATTGCCGAAAATGGGCTGCAGTGGTTAAAGATACTGTACTTGTTCAGGAGAAAGCCAGCTCAACCCGACCAGGGTGATAGCCGATACAAGAAAAGAATTCAATGTAAAAAAAAAAATTGATACATGATGAAAAATACCCAAACTAATAAAATATGAAAACGTTTTTTAAAAAAATGACCGCCACTAAAAGAAGACAAATATTTTTATTTTTGTTTTAATCATTTTTGAAAAGGTTTCACGGGTATTCTTCATAGCTGACGCACCATGTTTCTGTGACTTTGCGTCGTCAATGTTCGGGCAGGTTACGGAAGCACCCGAGAGTTGACGGGGCGAAAACTGCCAAACGCTAAATTGAAAACTGGCAGCCGATAAATTACAACGAAGAAAATCAAACTAAAATACATATATACAAATAAAGAATGAACAAACCATAGCTAAACAACTGTTAGTAATTCGATGTTTATTTTTGTTCCTTTTTGTCAAAGTAACCATTGTAAATAAAATATTTTTAAATAAAATGTTTTTTGTTTGCACCGGAAAGTTTAAAATGATGATTTTGTTTGATTTGTTTAAGCAAATGTTATTGTTTTTTTTTTTTAATTTTCTTTCAATTTTTTTAATTTTTAAAAAAATTTTTTTTTTACATTTTTGTCAAATTTTTTTTGTTAACATAAACACTGCAACAACTGTCTTTTAGTAACATTTTTTTTAATTTCCTTATTTTAATGAAAACAAACTGTTTATATGCAAATGTTTTTTGGTTAATAGTTTTGTCAACTCTCGGGCGCTCCCGAGACCTGCTCGAACGTTGACGACGCAAAGTCACGGAAACATGGAGCGTCAGCTATAAGACTACCGTTTCACGTACTCTGACTTCTAAAGCAATTAAGTTATTCGACAGCGTTGGATTTAACGATTTGTAGATTTATGGTAATGGTGTGAATCTTTCAGAAGTGAATCGAGATCAATATTTGCATTTTGTGTATTTGACAAAAAATGTTTAAAAAAAAAAACATTGAAAGAAAATCATAAAAAACTAACATTTGCTTAAACAAATCAAACAAAATCATCATTTTAAACTTTTCGGTGCAAACAAAAAACATTTTATTTGATTAACAATGGTTCCTTTGACAAAAAAAAACAAAAACAAACATCTAATTAATAACAGTTGTTCAGCTATGGTTTGTTCATTCTTTATTTGTATATATGTATTTTAGTTTGTTTTTCTTTGTCGTAATTTATCGTCTGCCAGTCTTCAATTTAGCGTTTGGCAGTTTTCGCCTCGTCAACTCTCGGGTGCTTCCGTAACCTGCACGAACGTTAACGACGCGAAGTCACGGAAACATGGTGCGTCACCTATGAAGAATACCCGTGAAACCTTTTTAAAAATGATTAAAACAAAAATCAAAATCTTTGTCTCGATTTAATGGCGGTCATTTTTTTTTTTTAAAAACGTTTTCATATTTAATTATTTGGGTATTTTTCATCATGTATCAATTTTTTAAATTCTTTCAGGTTTGGCTTGGATCGTCTGTTTTATAGCCTATTACCTTTTTAAAAGAAATTATTTAATGCCGAAGCACAATACCTAATGTAAACGAATCGTTGTATATAATTAATTCAACATAAGTTGCTTTTTTTTACCCATAGCAAAGGGGGAAATTCCAAATTGATCCCTTAACCAACTATACTTGTATGTGAATGATCACAATAGATCAACAAGGATTTGAACTTCTCATAATTCGGCCAATTCTCAATTCTTTTATTGAGCTTTAAATAAAAATCTGATTTTGAAAGATTAAGTTTAATCAAATTTATTTTTTTGTCCATAATAGATCAGGCATCTAATCTATTACAATGAAGATTTGATACCTGTCTGTCTGTCTGAAGCCGTAACTATACTATTACTCCTATTAATGTACGAATATACTATCTTTTAATGCTTAATTCAGTTTACTATACTATTTAAGACTAATGTACTATGCTCAATTTGGGGAGGGGAGTAGTGTAGTATCTGTTTTGTTGTCATGATATCATCCTCTCAGGCATTATCTCCTTTTTTGGGGGGGTTGGATAGGGTAGTATATGTTGGTTCGTCATGATACCATCCCCTCAGGCATTACCCCTCTCCATTAGAGGAGTAGTGTAGTATCTGTTCTGTGGTCATGATACCATTCTTTCAGGCATTACCTCCTCCTTGGCGGGGGGGGGGGGTAGTTTGTATCTGTTCGTTCATCATGATATCATCCTCTCAGGCTAACATCTTTGCCAGTAATAGTAATATACTAAAGCACTGAGTATCTTTAGGTAATTAGGTAGAATAGTGTTTCAGCAAGAAATCATTAATTATAATAAAACTTGATCCATGCTTAGATTTAACATAATAATCTTATTTGTTTATATAGTGACTGAAATGTGTGTGTGTGTGTGTATATATATATATATATATATATATATATATGTTGGACTTGTTTGTGATAGTTAATACCAGGAAATATTGCCTTGACCTGAATTTGGTGAATGGTTATTTGAAGTTGTTCAGTCTAGACATTGAATGTTTGGATTAAAATGAAAATCCTATTATTCATTTTTTGAAGTGAAAAGGGATTTTTGTTCAAAAAAATGATGCAATATATTACATTTAAAAAGACTTGTTGTCAATCTTCCGACTAGAATAAAAGTGTAGTACCTGTTCTGTTTTTGTTCAGAGGAGGAGAAATCTTTCTCGACTGAGGCAATTTTTATTTTTGTGCCCCATTTTGGGTGCTGGGGGTTACTCGCATTAAAAACTTCCGTTGTCTAATCCCCCCCCCCCTCCCTAAATGGGGAAGCAAGTAAATAGGGACCTTTTTTTTTTTTTAAATTTGTATCGTGGAGTGAAATTTTTGTAGAAGCTCATGTTTTTAGCGTTTCATAGTTTGTGACACTTGAATAATTCTGTCCAGGTTTTCCTGTATGTAATATCAGTGCTTTTACTTATGAAATTTGGATTGATAAATTAAAGAAATTAACATGAATAATTATTGTTACCATGGGTTTATTATAACATTGACACAAGTTAAGCAACATTTAGCCTGGTTAGTACCAGTTGGGTGACCATTTAGAAAGATCAGGCGCTGTCTGTCGAAGGATGGGGGCATGACCGACCTTTCACAAGGATTTTAGCCTCATGTAAACTCAGTAATTGATTTCAGTCTGTGACTTCAATTGTTTTGTAAAGTTATTTGAAAAGTATTTGCCAGTATACAAATAGAAAAGGGTTTATTACTGTAAGTCATCTTTTTCTTCATCTTCTTCTCCTTCTTTATTATCTTCATCATCTTCACATCTGTTTTACATGCTGGAATGTGTTGACCAGCTTTTAGAAATTAATTTCCAAAATAAACCTATTTCTGGCCATGTCTGTTCATTTTTTATAAACTAGAGTTGTGATTCTGCTTGGAATGAGAATACTTTGTTCCAGCATTGACCAGGTCGAACAGCATCCTTCGACCGGCACAACGTGTGGGGACGATTACGTGCAGTGCAGTGAACGCACGCATGCACACATACATACAGGTTCACATTTATCCCTCTTTCTCTCAAGTACATCCTTATAACCCCCCCTCTCCCCCAATGTTTTCCTTGGCCTACCCCTGCCAACTCATCTGTTCCACACCTACCAACCCAAGAACTCTCATCCATTCTTTCAGCATGGCCATACCATCAAAGTTTCATTTAATCTTCCTCTGAGATCTAAGCCTGTCTTTTAGACACACATCTCGCATCCATCGTATCATTCTCATATCATTTCTCTCCATGTAATGCATGTCCGCAATCCTCACGTGCCAGGTTTCACTTCCATACATCATCACACTGCGTACAGTGAACAATCCAATAGGTAGTGACAAGTTGGGTAACTGGCTTGTAATGTATACGGGGAATGGCCTGACTGTACTCGTACTACTGCCATACTTCTCGAGGCTAGCATTGCTGTCTTGATATACTACTTTTGATTATAATACAGGCAACAAACTCCCATTTGAAAAATTTAAATATTTCAGATTTGCAGTAGACACCATTTTACACAAGATTATCTGAATTTTTAAAATGTTATAATTACCAATTTAGTCTTTAACCTATACATGCATTTTTATTTACGTACAACACACACACATGCACGATCTCAAATGACATCTATATATTCTGGGACAACACCCTAATTGACGTTGCGTTGCCTCGAACGACAGCCAGGGGGGAGATACGTTGGAACAACCAAGTTGATTCTCTGGGCTTGTTCCTAGACGGTGATATCATCCGTCCGATGTCTTGAAAAAATCCACCAGTCTTGGGACGAAGCATGCCTGACGTTTCCACTGAAATTAGAAGATGAATCGGTCAGTGAGTGATCTGTATTTGCTGTGCTTCCTTGTTTCGACAAGCAGAGACGCTGTGCCGGGCTTGACCGCAGATTCCGCAATCCTTATTGGTGAGAAGGAGTCAGTTTCTCGATAGTTTATAAATAAAAATGTCTCGGTACATTTTCTGCAACAGATTGTGATACTTAAGAAATTAAAATAGTTTATGTTTGCAAAATCTTTAAAAGGGTAAATATTATTAAAAAGAAGGAAAAAAGATGGTAAAAAATCTAATTTAATTGCACTTTACTCGATTGATCTCGCGAAATAATTAACCTGCAGAGGTTTTAAAACTACGCTAGCAGGAAATCAGTTTTCTACCTATAAAGATCCATTTAATATGCATTAAAAGTATCAACGTGCCACTAGTTTGTTTGTATTATTTATGGCCAGATTAACTATGTTTTCTTTTTCTGTAACACTTACTAGTTTAAATATTTCAGCTATCACACCCAAATCCAATAATTTTTAAGTAGTTAAGTTCACATGATCTTTCTCTGTTAACCTAATTATAAATAAGCCTATGATTTTTTTTTTGAACACATTTGTAGTCAATAATAGCAGCTTTATATTCTTCTTTTTGTGTCTAATTCCATTTATTGATATTATTTTGTGCACTTAAAAAATATAATTTATAGATGAACTGTAAAAAAAAAAAATAGATGTATTGAATACAATCTGACATATGAAGATACATTAAAACTAATTAAAAATAATAATACAATCACTGACTGAAGTCAGCATTTTTCTATCTTAAAAAAAATATTTTTTTTTTACATGTATTGTAACCAGGGTTGTGAGACGTTTGCTTTTTCTTTGAATTCAGAAAAAGTTTTTTTTTTTTTTTCTATGGGAGATAAATTCTGCATTGTTTTTTTATTTTTTGTTTATTTTATTTATTTTTTTTTGGGGGGGGGGGGGGGGTACTTTTGTTAGATTTTGTGTGATTTTACACGTTTTCTTTTGTTTGGGGGGGCACTCAAACTTAGGGCTAGTGATAGGGTTTTTTACGCAGGTATCACACGAACTGAATAATGGTCAATCAACGATTCCCCCACTATCAAACCACAATGATGTCGTCTGCACGGCCACTGATAAGGCTGAACTACTTGCCCAGCGTTTCGCTTCTAACTCTACTTTAGACTCAGATAACCACCCCCTCCCCGAATTCCCTTTGCAGACCGAAGTCACACTTGATGACCTGGTCATCACCCCATCCCAGGTCAGAGACATCATAAAAACCTTGACTCCTCCAAAGCTTGTGGGCCTGATCTTATACCTGTAATAGTAATAAAGAAATGTTCTGCTGAACTGGCCTCTGTCCTCTCCAAACTCTACAATAAATGCCTAGCTGAATCTTGCTTCCCCGATTGCTGGAAAATTGCCTCTGTGGTACCTGTCTACAAGAGTTCTGGGAATAGAACTGACCCTCAGAACTACCGCCCAATCAGTCTACTGCCGATCTTTGCCAAAATCTTTGAATCCTTAATCAATCTAGCGTTAGTACGACACTTAGTTAATGCTAAACTTCTTTCTGACTGCCAGTATGGATTTAGACAAGCACAATCTACTGCAGACATCCTAAGTCATCTCTGAACGTATGTATCATACACTCGACAAGGCAGGTGAAGCTAGGGCAGTAGCGCTTGATATTTCCAAGGCCTTTGACAAGGTATGGCATAAAGGGCTTCTGAAAATACGCTCATACGGTATTACTGGGCAACTATTTAATATAATTAGATCCTTCCTAAACAAAAAAATCCAGGTTTTCCTCGATGGCCGTTCATCTAAGCAACATGACATAAATGCAGGTGTACCCCAGGGATCTATCCTTGGACCTTTGTTGTTCCTGATCTATATAAACGATCTCCCTGATGATATAGAGTCAGAGATTGGCTTATTTGCTGATGACACCACGCTTTACTCTCGCCATATTGGTAAAACAGATGCGATCATATCCGAGGCAATGGCTGAATCTTTAGTAAATGACCTCCAGGCTGTAGTGGATTGGGGTCATAAATGGTTGGTAACTTTTAATGCCGCAAAGACAAAGCTACTTTCCTTCAACAACTACAAGAAACCTCTCCAACCACCGATTGCCATGGCAAATAACACCCTACCTGAGAGTTCATCATTCAAACTCCTCGGCCTAACCTTCACAGGTAACATGAATTGGAACAAATACATTGTAGGCATTGCCAAGGCTGCCGCACAATAGGTTGGCTCCCTCTACCGTGCTAGTAAGCTCCTCTCACCTGACATTATCCTATATCTATACAAAGCCACCATCCGCCCATGCATGGAGTATTGTTGCCACATCTGGGCTGGTGCATCATCTACTAGTCTCTCCCTCCTTGACAAGGTCCAAAAAAGAGTTGCCAACCTAATAGGTCCCTCACTGTCAACCAAGCTCCAGCCTCTGTCCCATCGCCGCAATGTAGCATCCTTATGTTTGTTTTATAAGTACTTCAATGGATTATGCTCTGATGAATTGGCTACTCTGGTGCCCCCTCGACGTAAATTCACTATACTAACTCGACAATCAACTAAATCTCATTCATTCACTGTGGAGGTTCCCAGATGCCGGAGAGCCTTCTACTCAAATAGCTTCTTTCCTTGTGCTGCTAGCCTCTGGAACTCTCTCCCTGCCTCCTGTTTCCCCGACAGTACTGACATGCAGAAATTTAAAACTAATGTAAACAGACATCTCGCTGCGCGGATCATGATTTAGGCTGACCCCCCCCCCCCCTTCTCTCCTTTTCTTTTTTCTCAATAGCCCCTTACGTCTACAGTGGCGGCCTGCCTTGTTTGGGGTGAACCATGTTAAAAAAAACAATTAAAAAAAACAAAAAAACTGATGTTTAGGATTAAGAAAAGGCTGTTGGGGGGAGGGTGCTTACCACTCGGACATAGGGTTAGTGGTTGTAGGGTAAGAAATTTTTTTTTTTTTTTTTTTTACTAACCTTTCAACTTTGTTAGAAAATTAGTGTGTGTGGGGGGGGGGGGCGTGGCACCCCAGGTTGGGAAACCCGTGTCGATTTCAGCTTTTTTTTTTCTCCATTGGCCACTCACATCCCTGTATAACTGAGTGACTTATATATCTACTCCCACCCACCCAGCTCTTATTGTATGAGTGTACACCCTCCATAAAAAATGACGAAAAAAAATGTTTGTTAATAAAGTTAAAAAAAAAGAAAGAAATGAGAAAGAAAACGCCTCAAACCGGAAACTTTAAAATAAAGAAAGAAAATAACGTATCAATTTGTATAGAAAGAAGAAAGGAAAAATAAAAAAAAGAAAATAACGTATCAATCGGTTTAGAAAGAAAAGAAAAAAGAATAAACGTATCAATCGGTATAGAAAAAAGAAAGAAAATAACGTATCAATTTGTATAGAAAGAAGGAAAAAAGAAAGAAAATAACGTATCAATCGGTTTAGAAAGAAGAAAGGAAAAAAAAAGAAAACATACACTTTGGTCTTTATTATAGAGTGGCAGATTATTCAATGGAGAAATTCAATAATTTTTTTCCTTTTTGGATTTTGATTCAGATTATATATTTTATTTGTTAGTAAATAATGAGTCTCAAAGGGGTCTCTGGTTCCTACAACATGCTTAATATATAGTTTAAAAAAGTATGATAACGTTACATCATCCCTTGATGGGACTTTGTCGATTCTCTTGGCCCCCTCATGGCAATGGTGGGGTCCTTGTCGGTCAGTAGTTCGAACAAAGTATGCAAGAAGAAGCGATATGATTCATCTTCCTACCACCACTACAAAGAACATTCCTATCTTCAACATCAAACGGAATTTCCATTAAGTTTCTTTCCGAGAACCTCATCAAGATTAATTCCCTGAGGGCTACAACATGGTCATCTTTAAATGTAATGTCAATAAAAACTTGTTATAAACTGTCATCAATTTTGATTCATTCCATTCATTATTTTCAATCTTTATATTTATAATCGTTCAACTGTTAATCTATCATTTACTCTAATCCTTGAATGGCTTTTAGCCTTAATTAGTAGTGACTCGTTAGTATTAATGCTTAATTCAGTTTACTATTTCAGACTAATGTACTATCTTTCAAAGGTGTTGGGGTGGTGATATAGTATCTGATCTGTTATCATGAGACCATCCTCCCAGGCACTACCTCCTCCTTTGGGAGTAGTATAGTATCTGTTTGTTCGTTATGATACCATTTTTCCAGTCATTACCTTCTCCTTTCGGTGTGGGGGGTTTCATTATATATACTAGCAAAAATATGCGCCCAAAAGAGCATATTTTTGCTAGTAATGATAATAATCAACAACGTAGTCGTGATGGCACCATTTTGATATTGTTTAAAGGTTATGATAATCAATAGTGATTTACTTAAATGAATAGTTTAGCAGTTATCAACGGTGTTTTTGAGTAAATGATATTAAATAATCCACAAAGCTTCGTTTGGCCATATTACAAAAAATATTTTATTCTAAACGATAACCTATTTTCGATGATTATTTTGAATGTAGTAATTTATTTTGAACGTCATAATTTGTTTTGAACGTCATAATTTAGCTCTGCTTTTCCATCATATCAGGTTTGAGTTAAAGATTTTTTCAACCCATGAATTTAATTTTCTAGGGTCTGATTTCACACATTGTAGACCGACGTACTGCTCAGTACTTTAAAGCATTAGGATTTTTTTGTTTCTAACATAAAACTGTCAATTAACAGTGTTAATATATTTTTGCCTTTGGTGACTGCTAAAGTGATAAATAGTGAAAGAATGAAAGGAACTTGGACAAATTTGTAAAATTGCATCAAGTTAAGAGTATTGATTTACTCCTCTCCAGGAGTTAGGCACAAGGCCAGTTTTTATCTTACTCCCACAAGTAAGATATGACCCAAGGTCGGGTCGGGAAAGTGGGGTTTAAAAATTGCCTGGGCAGCCCCGTCGGCATTCCCCGGTAGGGGCGCCTCAGGCAGTAAGCAATAAACTTACTCTTCCTCAAAGAGGGGAGGCGAAGCCTGGGAGGGTGGACCTCCTAGAACTGCACAGGACAGACCCATAGACCGGCGTAAATCAAGCCCTGAAGGCCAAGACAATACCAGTCTATGGGGTGCAGTATCCATCGGAACAGATACTACACTTTGATCTTAGCCAAAAGGCCAAGAACTAAATGCATCAAGTTAAGAGTAGGATAGAAAGAGGATGTACCCTTCCACTTCCTCCCCATCCTTTTGATGGCCTTGTGCCTAATTTGTAAGTGAAATTAATTTTCATTTACAAATAAATAATTCAAAGTGTACTATCTGTTCTGTCCTCGGTCGGAGAAGCAATCCTTCTAGACTAAGGCAATATTTATTTTTGTCCCAGTCCAGAGCGCCTCATTTTGGAGAGCTGGATGTTCTCCGCATTAAAAACCGACCTAGTATCTAACTTTGTGAGACAAATAAATAGAAACTCTTTTTATCCAATCATAATATTAGATTTCAACCAATCTGATTACATCTGTAAATATTCAATTATTGAAGGTGTTTTATTACATCTTAAAGGAGACCGTATTTCCAGATTATATAGACAGCTTCAATTTGGATTAAGCTTCAAGTTGGCATTCACATACTCTTTGCGACTAATACTTTGATAGATCTGGATATTGCATCATTGTTGCGAGAAAATATATTTTAACAAGTATATAATAAACTAGCAGGACCTGTCTACGGGCATTACCCAGAAAAATCAAAGAACTCAAGAAATTCCTGCTCTCACCTCTGAACCCCATGCAAATATTTTTACTCAATTTTTTACTGAGTTATAAATATTAACTGTAATGTTCTATAACTATTAAATTTATAAATAATAATAAACGGTTGTATTATTTCATGACTAGGAAAAGCATTCTTGCAGCAATGTTCATATGTAGAGACTAGGAATTTTTTTTATTGGAAGGGGGGGGGGTAAGTAATAGTGTATATATAAACACTGGAAGGAAGGTAATATTTGATATGAACGAAAAAAAAAAAGAAAAGAAAAATATATGCTCTTCATTATTGCTAACTTTAAGTCTGGCTGGAAATACAAAAAAAAAAACTGACTGAAACTTTGCGCATGCAGTCGACATAACGAAACCGGTAAAAGTCAATTGATAGTCTGTGACTATTAAAAATAAATTTTGATGGTCAGTCTCATTGTCACTCCCTCACACATGAAATCACCTCAGGCGACAGACAATAAACCTATCCTCCTCTGAAAGGAGGCTGTAATGCTTGGGAGGATGGCCTATAGCACTGTATATCTTTAATAATGTACAGTTAAATGTGTATATTAATTGATAACTACGAAAGAGTATTCTCGCTGTAATGCACTTAATTATAGTCTTTTTTTTCTTTTTTAATATGAAAATAAAGCTATTTTTTTTTTTTAGTGGGGAGGGTTGATTCTAAATAATTGTCTGTGCACAAACACTGTAAGGAAGGTAATATTTGATACGAATAAAGGTATTATTGGAGCCTGCTATCAAAAAATTTAAACAATTGCGATTCTTCCATTTTTAGAGTATTCCATGTAACCGGGAAAGTTTGCTGTAAAAATTTAAAAAAAAAAGGTTTAGATTAGGGAGATCAGTTTTGCATATAATTTCTAAAGACCTATAACCAATTTAAAAAAATTTTCTTTTTACTTTTTAAATCGTGGTCAATTATTTTGAAGGAGAGAGGGGTACTTTTTTTTTTTTTTTTTCTGAAAATATACATCGAAAATAAAATAATGTACTGTTATGGCGAAATTAACTTAACAGTCGAATAGACATTAAATTGACTTTTAACTTACACACATGTAAATTTATTTTTTTAATAATAAAAAGAATGATAATAATAATATAATAATGGTATTAGTATTAAAAGTAATATTAGTAATGGTAACTACTAATAATGATAATATTAAAAAAGTCGTTATAAAACATTAGTGTTTGCTTAGTCACCATGGAAACCATAACTACTGATTTGTTGAGCAGTGAAAAGACCTTCCAACATCTAGTTGCCATAACACATTTTGACTTGTGTGAACGTCTATGTCATTAGTCATAGTGCCGAACAGATACGAGAACATGTGTCCCAAGCAAGTTAGCAGACAACAAAAGTGATTGACTGTGAAGCAAAATGTTCTTATACAAAAATGTTATGTAGAATGCAGCAAAAAAAGAAATAAAAAAAAGGTAGTATGGCGTTTCTAAGAATAATGTAATGGAGCATCAATTAGCAACTGTGCCATTGTCTCCAGAGTTCTGATTCTGCTATTCAGCCAAACTGTTATTCTTGTTTCACTGCGATCTGTGTAAGCCCATGAAAATTAATACATAAAGAAGGAAAATAAAAAAAATCAAGTATTTCGTCATTGCACCGTTATTATTTCACAATTTTCGATCTTGCTATTGTCCATTAGCTACTCTACATTTTCAACCTCCCTTCATCTGCACTTCTTTTTTGTTTTGATTGACTATTCCAAATACTTTCTTTTTCATTCTCAATTGATGAAATAAACGAATTGGCATTCAAAAAAACACATTGAAGTCTTTGGGAGTCAATACGACAATCATTCGCTTGCAGTCATTATTCATACTTTTTACTCTTCATTTCTTTTTATTTAATTACCTTTATAGGATTTATGTAAAAAAAAATTGATTCCCACGTCATACAAGGCACATAAAAAGAGTATGAATGTTCTAAGTGATTTTAAACGAATGATTGTCATATTCACTGCCAAAATGCTGAAGAAAGGGTTGTAGTGAGAGGGAAGAAGAAAGAAAAGGTGGTAGTGGGAAAGAAGAAGAAAGGGTGGTAGTGGGAGGGAGGGAAGAAGAAAGAAAAGGTGGTAGTGGGAGGGAGGGAAGAAGGAAAAGGTGGTAGTGGGAGGGAAAGAAAGGAAGCAAAGGTGGTAGTGGGAGGGAAAGAAAGGAAGCAAAGGTGGTAGTGGGAGGGAAGAAGAAAGAAAGGAAGCAAAGGTGGTAGTGGGAGGGAAGAAGAAAGAAAGGAAGAAAAGGTGGTAGTGGGAGGGAAGAAGAAAGAAAGGAAGAAAAGGTGGTAGTGGGAGGGAAGAAGAAAGAAAGGAAGAAAAGGTGGTAGTGGGAGGGAAAGAAAGGAAGAAAAAGTGGATTTGTTTATTCCATCAATTAAGAATGTAAAAGAAAGTATTTGGAATAGCCAATCAAAACGTCCCCCCCCCCAAAAAAAAAGTGCAAATGAAGAGAGCATTCTATATTAGGTTGAAAATGTAGAGTAGTTAACGGACAATAGCGAGATCGAAAAATATGAAATAATAACGGTGCAATGACGAAATACTTGTCTTATGAAAAAGACTTCCCGGTGTACAGTGATAGTATTGATTTACTCCTCTCCAGGAGTTAGGCACAAGGTCAGTTTTTATCTTACTCCCAAGATGTGACCCAAGGTCGGGTCAGGAAAGTGGGGTTTAAAAATTGCCTGGGCAGACCCATCAGCATTACCCGGTAGGGACGCCTCAGGCAGTAAGCAATAAACTTACTCCTCCCCAAAGAGTGGAGGCGAAGCCTGGGAAGGTGGACCTCCTAGAACTGCACAGGACAGACCCATAGACCGGTGTAAATCAAGCCCCGAAAGCCAAGACAATACCAGTCTATGGGGTGCAGTATCCATCGGAACAGATACTACACTTTGATCTTAGCCAAAAGTAGATCTGATCGTGAGATGAAAATTCTTTTGACTTCCTATATGATTGACAGTTCGGAGAAGCTGTCAAGCCAGATAAAATGTAAAAATTATTGAAAATGAGCAAAACTTCCGTAAATAAACAAACGTGTTAAATTTTTTTTTATCCATCAAAATAATAAATATTCAAATTTGGTACATTCAATTTCTTATGTATTTCATAAGGAATACAAGGTTTCGCATTTAACATCGTGAAGGAATACAAGTTTTCGTATTTAACATCGTGATTTTCAAATGAGTGAAAATTTGACGAAGTTTTTTTTCTTCTTTTTTCTCAAATATGTTGTTATAAGCGACACTATATCAAACAACAATTTAAGTACGGGGACAAAAAGGAAACTAAAAAGGCCTCCAAAGTTCTGCTGAAACCATTTATTTCATGGGCCCACCCATCAGGTGTGGGCACCACCCAAGTCGGGTTTTGGAGGTATGTAGTGTGTTAGGATCGAGGGTCGTGATGTTCCCAGGCTATAAACGTGCAAAGTTGAATCAAGCAATGTTGCATGCAAAGACAGAGTAATAATTAACAAACAAGATGAGGTAGTTCAAATAATGTTTATTGAACGTGTGTGTACGTGGAATGATGAAGTGTGTGATGTATGCATGTGTGTCGATGGAAAAACAGTTCTTGAAAAAGGTATAAGAAGAAATGAATCCGGCGTGAGGAAAGTCTTTGAAAGCCGTACACAAAGAAAATGAGTTGAGAACTCTTACCGTTGTTTGACCACGTGTTGACGGAAGAAAACGTGTGTTGGTAGTTGTTAGGCCAAGACCAGTTGGAGGGAAAAACGTGAGACGAAGCGCTAGTGTATTAGCGTCGTTCTGTCGGGGCCAATTGACCAGAAGAGAAGAGTGAAACGGAACGCTAGTGTCAGCGTCGTTCTGTCGAGGCTGGTCGATGAAGGAGAGGGCGAATTTCCGTTTGCATCTGGTTTTATAGTCCGAAGGGCAGATAACTCTGGTGTCGCTTTACAGCGCCACCTGTCGGTGAAAAAGCGACACCTACCGGCAGACTGGTGTAGTTATGTTTTGAAAGGAGGAGGTAACTGCTACAAGTGTCTGCTCAGCAGACATTACTGAAATTATGTGCTCTTCATTTAAGATGGCTTTATTTATGTATGACACGTTTTTAGAACCTATATTAAAAAAAATTATGATTCTATCTTCGATGGTACATATCCATCCACGTGTTAAATATTCTTAATGCCTGCAGTTGTAATCCCCCTTTTGTGGGCCAGGGGTGAAGATGTTCTCTTGTTTCTTTTCTTGAGAGGCAAGTGTATTCATAAAGAATAATATGACGACAATCAGGAGTGTGGTGTTGGTACCCCAAAAGCTTGACTCGGACTCCTGAAATATTAAATGGTTCGACTTTGACTCAAGAAATATTCTTCTACTAGTGTAGCAGGATTAGAACAATTCCTCAATCAAAAAAAAAAAAATCAAATTATTGTCTACAAGATTTTTCATAACTGACGATGATTATTTCTACATCGCTATATTTTATTTACTCATATTAATGGAGCACCACTTTCTTAACTAGAAGTGGCTTTTGGCTTGAATTTTGCCACAGGTAAAATTAGGGGCCTTACCTTACGTTACGTGTCGATTCAGTAAAATCTTGGCCGCAGTTGTTTTCATTTCAAATCTATTCTACCTTAGATCACGTTATAAACCTGACCAATTAATCATTTACTTCTTTATGGGACTTCAGCCAACCTCAAAATCCGTCAACCATACCGCACACACCACCACATCGTAGGGCGAGACAGACTCAATTTCAAAATCAGATCACTGCCAAGCAATATACAATGCAATCATTTATGAAAATCAGATCTTTAGAGTTATGGATGGCTCAAATAACCTATAATTTTTCTCCATCTCTCCATCTCTCCTGAACACTAACCCAGTCTAACAATATTAAATCAACAATGACAATGGGAGTATAGGCATAGTATATAAAATTAAAATTTAATTTGAATAACGTTAAGACAGGTGTCTCTAACAGGATTGCGGAGTCGGAAGGTAAAACCTCCGACTCTGACAATTCTAAAAATTCTGACTCTGACTCCTTATTTTAAAGTTTTCCAACATTCAGACTGTTGATTGTTCAGATATTAAAAATCTGAATCCCCAATCCGACTCTAACTCTGCAACCTTTGTCTGTAAATGGGTTAGCAAAAAAACCCCAAAAAACAGATCCACTCCTTAAAATAAAAGGAAAAAATGGTGAATATTGAATAAGCCAGCAGAAGAAGGAACAAAGAGAACAATAATGCAAAAAAAAAGAAACTCATGAAAAAGACTAGGATTGCCATTATCGCTGCTGGTTCAGTAGACTGGGCTAGTGATCAGAAGAGCTGGAGAAATGTTAAGATTATATGTTATGGCCTACTGTAACTGACAAACAAAAGTCTTTTTATACAAAAATATTAGAGATTTTGCCAATTCTAATGAAATGATTTATTGGTCTCATTTTGTCAATAAATTCTATTGGAACAAATACATTGAAGACATTGCCAAGGCTGCTGCAAAGGTGGGCTCCCTCTACAATGTGAGTAAACTTTTCACACCTGACATTATCCTATATCCCTACAAAGCCACCATCCGCCCATGCATGGAGTATTGTTGCCTCATCTGGGCTGGGGCATCATCCGCTAGTCTCTCCCTCTTAGACAAGGTCCAAAAAAGAGTCGCAAACTTATTAGGTCCCTCACTGGCAACCAAGCTCCAGCCCCGATCCCATCGCCGCATGTTGCATCCTTGTCTGTTTTACAAGTACTTCAATGGATTGTGCTCTGATGAGCTTGCTGCTCTGGTACGCCCACGACGTAAATTCACTAGACCAACCCGACAATCTACCAAATCCCATCCATACACTGTGAAGGTCCCCAGATGCCGAAGAGCTTTCTACTCCAAAAGCTTCTTTCCTCGTGCTGCTGGACTCTGGAACTCCCTCCCAACTCCCTGCTTTCCTGACGTTACTGACATGCAGAAATTTAAAACTAATGTAAACAGACATCTCGCTGCGCAGCTCCCAAATTAGTTTGACCCCCCAAAAAAAACATTCACCCTTTTTTTCTCAGTAGCCCCTTACGTCTACAGTGGCGGCCTGCCTTGTTTGGGGTGAACTATGTTAAAAAGAAAAAAAAACTTTCTTTCAGCCAGCTTTTAAAGGAAAACTCTTAAAGTTGTTTATGATGCAACCTGTAATGTAATCAGTTGACTAATAACTTTATTAAACACGTTTTTGTTGATATTTGTTTGTTTTTTTTAGTCTTCACGGGCTGAAGCACCTGCTAACGATGGATGAAAGGTTCTAACTATAATCCTAGTTTCTATTATTCGGACTACTATTCTCATCTTGGTTGTTATTTTTACAACGTTTCGGACGATGTAACCTCTGACTTTCTTCAGGTGCAAATTTTCGAACTTGGTAATGTTTGTTGAACTCTGGACCCTATACGGAATTTCAAAACAAACTCTTATTTAAAAAAAAAAGTTCTACCATACTATTTTGTTAACAGAGTAGAGCAGGGGCGGGCAACCTCCGGCCCGCGGGCAACCTCCGGCCGGCAAAGGCTTAGCGTCCGGCCCACCACCCTGCTATGCTTTATTATTGTAATCCGGCCCGCGGACCTTCCAGTAAAACTCGTATCATTTTTTGACATAGACGTAAAAGTAGGTTTCAATTAAGATTGACAGTGGGATAAAAATGTATGAATATCAGCGAGCGATGATGCATGTATATTTCATTTTTCTTTAACTATTAAGAGATAAAAATAGAAAACGAGAAAGAGAGAGGCAAAGAGGAAACGAGAGACGAGGGAAGGGCATGAAACAGAACTTATGTGAGGTGTGTCAAAACGAATGCTGGATCAACTTGCTATTTCCCCGTCATTATTTTTTATGGTTCCAAAATGGCTCTTTGTCGGCGCCTTTATAACATCACATACAGAAGTCTCTTGAGAAAACATATCAGATTTGTAGCGTGTTCAATGCAAATTTTGTGCAATTTATTCATGTAAACAAAATATAGTAATTCTGAGATTTCGTTTTTCACTCCGGCCCGTGATCTCCTTCCTAAAGTCTTATCTAGCCGTCACTCTGAAAAGGTTGCCCGCTCTGCTTTAGGCTAAATAAATATATTTTAAAAAAGGTGTCGATATGCCGTAGAACGGACAAAATAGAAC
The DNA here is from genome assembly GCA_963556195.1 of Sepiola atlantica. Lineage (NCBI taxonomy): Eukaryota > Metazoa > Mollusca > Cephalopoda > Sepiida > Sepiolidae > Sepiola > Sepiola atlantica. Next base: position 3,603,535 of record OY744521.1, read on the forward strand.
GGAAAAATAAGACTGAGACTAGCAACATCACGTCTGTGAGAGAAACAGAGGGGGTGCAGACAAGAAGAAAGAGTGTGGCCAATCAAATTATAGATACTTTTCTGCACCTTATTAAGAACCCTCAAATGGGACAGATTCACTAGCCCAAATATGACAACAGTTGTTTGAAGTGGTGAACTTTGGTTTCGTCTTGTGTTACTATCATCATCATCATCATCACCTGCTTTACATGTTGACATGTATTGGATGGAAATTTTGAGGCTTAGTTTTGAAACAAGTTAGCAGTGTCGTGCTTGTGCTCTGGCACCTGTATTCTTCAGACTCGTCTTGCACACAACTTGCTCATCCCGAAGATCTGTTAAACCGGTGGACCAAACCAGAACAATTTCTTTTTGATGGATGCCAAGCGTGAACACGGACCTTCATACTATTGTACCCCCCTCAAAATAAAATGAACTTATCTAAGTACTCCGGGTAATGTAGTTTTAGAATATGTATGTCAGGGGCGGGCAACCTCCGGCCGGTGGGCCACATCCGGCCCGCAAATGTTTAGCGTCCGGCCCGCCATCCTGCTATGCTTTATTATGCGGACCTCCCAGTAAAACTCATATCATTTTGTGACAGACGTAAAAGTAGGTTTCAATTAAGATTTACATTGGGATAAAAATGTATGAATAGCGAGCGATGATGCATATATATTTCATTTTTCTTTAACTATTAATTTCAAATCCTTGGCCTGAGATAAAAATAGAGAAAGAGAAAGAGAGAGGCAAAGAGGAAACGAGAGACGAGGAAAGGGCATGAAACATAGAACGTATGTGAGGTGTGTCAAAACGTATGATGGATCAACTTGCTACTTCCCCGTCATTATTTTTTATGATTCCAAAATGGCTCTTTGTCGGCGCCTTTTATAACATCACATACAGAAGTCTCTTGAGAAAAATATCAGATTTGTAGCGTGTTCAATGCAATTTTTCTACAATTTATTCATGTAAACAAAATATAGTAATTCTGAGATTTCGTTTTTCACTCCGGCTCGCGGTCTCCTTCCAAAAGTCTCATCTGGCCCTCACTCTGAAAAGGTTGCCCGCCCCTGGAGTAGAGGATTGTGTAATTGGCCTCATATGCAGTTGTCTCCAAGTGGGAGAATTAATTTGCAACATAATCTTCCCTACCTCTCTGCCTGGTTGGCGTAGGCGTATCTGTGGACAGTTGTAGACTTGAACAACAACAACCATCAAGGAAGACTTAGGTGAGCTCTCAGGTCCACGGGTGGTCAGCCTTCGACAGTGGAATCATGCATGGGCCGTCATGGTTTGGTATGTAGTACAGACCAGGGAAGAAGCGGGCTCGACCAGGGTAAACACCATTGCAACAACATTGACTTAATAAATACTCTCATGTAAGGGCAGGTGAAGTGCTCTTTAGCCTTGGTAAGCAATCACCTAGAGATAGTATTTCAATAAAAGCACTGGTCCCTATCACCACACTGGGTTGGTGTCTGGAAGGGCATCCGGCATTCAAAAATCTTGCCTCAACTAAGGAAATGACTTTCAAAGAAATTCTGTTGCACTTCAGTTTATGTAGTTTAAACAAAGACCTGACCAGAGATAAGTTAGTTTTGAAGTTAATTTCTAAAAGCTGTCCAACACATTCCCGCGTATAAAACGGACATTAAACCGAATACGATGATGATGTACTATGAAATCATTAATGCCGAGTTCAAATGTTAAATTGGTAAAATAACAGTTTGTATTCAATTTCTTGTATACAATGACTAGTTTACAATAGCTATTATATTTCAGCATTAATTAATCCCAAACGTGTTGATATGCCATAAAACAGATGAACTAAACCTTGAAGGATTGATTACATCTGTTTTCTTTTTTATCTAATTGCTTTACCAAGGTGTAAGAGTTTCATCTGCTCTGTTATCTCACCCAGATAGAAGAGAGGAAAGGAGAGAGATGGGTTCATACCTTTGCTAATGGTATTAATGCAAGCTAACAGAACAGCCCTGAAGAAAATTTAACTTGGCATGCCAGGCAAACAGTTCACCTGATAAAGCAGATGGGCAAATGGCGAATAGATTATGTTAAGTGCGTTTCTGAATGTTAAACTAAAGGCGAACTTTAGAAACATGATAATTGCTCCCCTGTCTTCTATCCGTTTATCTTGGCGTCAACGATAAAATAAGAAAAATAAATTCTAGTTATTTTTTTTTTTTTTGTAGATACTTTACCAAAATCATTTAACTTTAATTCCTTCTATCTGAATGCAAAATACATAGAAAATTATATAGAAAAGTTACACCCACTTACATGGATTCTTCTCTCGTAGAAATGGTGCTGCTGTAGGTACTGTTGTGGGCTATTACTTGACTTTTGTTGATATCCTTAGAAAATGTATCAATCCACCTATGAATGAAATATTAGGGTAAACTAGACTCTCAAGCCTTGGTAGAGCTACTAGTCTAGAAGATAGGAAACTCTGAAAATGACACCTACATCTAGGGTCTCCACATGTGACACACCATGAATCTGTACAATCATTACTCACCTGGTAGAGAGAGCGGATCTTTTCTCCGTAATGCATGATCCACTATAATCAAATTGATATGACTTTCTTGTGTGTGGCAGTTACTGTCTCGCATACAAGTGACTGAAGAGCCCAAAGGAGGGTGAAACTTGAGTTCAGGACTTCCTGTCTATAGCTGCCATGATGTGGGTTTGCTGCAGTGTTATTTCTGATTGTGCAAACACATACACACACGCATATAAACAAACACATACACACACGCATATAAACAAACATACACACACGCACATAAACCCACGCATATTAACAAGCAAAAAAAAAAACCTAAGGAGGATTGAACCAAACCGATGTACACCTTCTATTCTTCTTTATATCATTAGGTGCGTTATGATGATTTGTGTCAGTTACTTGGTCTAAATTGCTTGATGATTCATCGCCTATATCGATCCTATTTACCCTAGATTCGTTTTTATGCATTGCTATATCATATGATACTAAAGAGTATTGCTTCCCACTTTTTGTTCAACCTCCCATTTTTTTTGTTCCGAGTTGGTTTTGGTAAAGCTTACTTTATTCCTATACGCAAATCTAGTTAAAGCATCATAACTATTTGTCTTTATTAAATAATCGCTCGTTAGCAGATCACCTTTACATTCTATTAGAGAAACTGGAGACAATAGCCTTGCATACTTGTGCTGGATGGTTACAGTTCTTATATCTGTAGTATGGTGTCTGATTGGGTTTAGGGTAGGGTTTAAATGTTTAAAAAAAAATTTAAATTCAGGGTTGTGTCCAGAAAATGAACCAAATTGTAGTTGACATTTATTATTATTATTGCATAGTTTTCTTTAGTTCTTTCTAAATTTCTATTAGAATTGATTAGGAACAGAGCATTATCCCTATATAGCCCACCCACCATGCTCGGTATGTCCCCATGCATTTTCAAAATATAAATCCCCACCAGATCTGCAATATATATATTTTATATCAAGGCCCAAAAGCCACTTGAGGATAGGGGTTAAAGAGTTTGACTGAACACCGTGTTCACCGGCACAATGGTTCTAGCAGGACAGAAATTGATTAGTTACGGGTATGGTTCAACAAGAGCTTGTTTACATTGGACTTGAAGACGACCATATTGTAGTTGGCAGGGAAGCAGGCTCGCAGCAGTGTTCCACAGACGGGCAGTTCTAGGAAAGAAGCTCATCCCATAGAAGTTTCGTTTTATATATATATATATACATGTATATATATAATAATGGTAATAATCCAGGTGAAAAATATCCACAGGGTGGTAATCCAGAGAATTTTAACCGGGTTTATAAAAAGTGCTCAATATCAAAATAGAGCTTTATGTATGATAATTTTATTTACACAGACATGTACAAAATCTGCGACACTGGCATGTCGATGTTATCGATCAACAGTTACTATAAACTGAGATCTCATCAGGCAGAGTTAGAATCCGATCTTAACCGCAGATTTGGAGAGGTTCTCTCCAAATATGATCTGAGGTTAAGATCGGATTCTAACTCTGCCTGATGAGATCTCAGTTTATAGTAACTGTTGATCGATAACATCGACATGCCAGTGTCGCAGATTTTGTACATGTCTGTGTAAATAAAATTATCATACATGTATATATATATATATATATATATATATATATATATATATATATATATATTATTGAATATAAGAGACAACTCATGTCTAGATATCCTTTGGTAGACCCTTTCAATAGTCGGAATCAGGATCTTAGTTTCGGAGGGGAATTGGCTGATGAATTTGCCATAGTTTAGATTTGTGTCCCAAGTACTTTCAGACTCATCCGGGTCCATCTTCAAGGGAATTAGGTTAATCAGATACAGACCATGTGTTAGAAAGTATTTGGGAAACAAATCCAAATTATGGCAAATTCATCAGCCAATTCCCCTCCGAAACTAAGATCCTGATTCAGACTATTGAAAGGATCTACCTAAGGATATCTAGACATGAGTTGTCTCTTCTATTCAATAATACTTGCCTGCAAGAGAAGATGCTGCCTATATATATATATATATATATATATATATATATATATATATATATATATATATATGAGATATGGTTAAAGTGAGTGATAGGCCAGTTATGAAAAATCTACTTCCAAAAATGGTCATATTTGAAGTTAAAAATAACGGCATCACTTGCAACACATTTATCTTTGAAGAAAAATCTAAAAATAGTAAGAAATATGTGATAAATAAAATTACTCCAAGGTTATTGCTGTTATCGAATTATTGCGGGTATCTTTGCGTGTGGCTATATAATGTAGATAATCGTCTCAAATGTTTCATCTTGCTACTTCTCTGGTCTTTTCCGAAAGTCACTTTTACGAGAATAGGTCTTATCAGACACTCGCTAGTCTGCACCAGATATGGAATACGTTAGATTGCTGCCGAGAAAGCCCGAAACACATTTACATGTGTGTGCGTCATTTGGAGCTGCTGCATAGATGCACTTTCTTTTTACGTAACTTTCACGTTTGTCAATGCTGTATGCACACACAATTACGCCGCATTACAACTTTGATTTAGTGAGATGTTTACTACAACGTATTGATCGGACTTGCACCAACACTTTATGCCAGTTCACTGCCAGGAAGAAGAAAATAAAAAAAAAAAACACTTTTCATAAATCTTACGGCATAAATGAATGGAAAAATATTTTATAATTTTTTGCATCTTTTGTAATAAACAAGATTACCCGTCCCAGGATGGGTATAAGCAATATGTATAGCATTTTGAGCTGTTGAGAATGTGGAGTTGCCCCTTAATTGCCATTGCTCCCAGGTCCACTCTGGCCCGGAGTGATAGTACCTGTGAGGGCGCCATCTATGGGGCAAATAGAACCTACTGCCGCTACCAATTCAGACTGTCTGGAGTTATTGACTTCCTGACTCAAAATGCACCAAACATTGATGTTTTATTGTTTTTTTTTCTTTGCAAAAGTCAATCATGTTCTGCAAAATCCAAAACAAAAAACAACAATTTCCCTCCCTCCTCTTTCTTCCCTTCCCCTCTTCCCTCCCTTCACTCAACCAAACACCATGAATAAATACCTAAACATATAAAGAACTTAGAACATAAAAACCTTCGCCAAAATGACCGAATTCGGCATTAAATAACCCGAAAAGGGTTGATATGCCGTGAAACAAAAACAACCAGGAGGATTTTACCCTACAAATACATATTATTGACGCAAACGCATGTGCACCAGTTGTTAAAATTTTATTAAATACTAGAACTCAAAATTTGATGTAGAGCAATTCTTTTCTTTATTAAATTTTTTGTATCTCACTTATTTAAAAAAAAAGATTGGTGAGAGGGAAGTTTGGGAAGAACACACCCTAATAATAAATTAAAAAAAAAAAAAGAAGATTTGTGAGAGGGGAGTTTGGCAAGAACACACCCTAAATAATAAATTAAAAAAAAAAAAAAAAGGTTGGTGAGAGGGGAGTTTGGGAAGAACACACCCTAAATAATAAATTAAAAAAAAAAGGTTGGTGAGAGGAGAGTTTGGGAAGAACACACCCTAAATAATAAATTTAAAAAAAAAAAGATTGGTTAGAGGAAAGTTTGGGAAGAACACACCCTAAATAATAAATTAAAAAAAAAAGATTGGTTAGAGGAGAGTTTGGGAAGAACACACCCTAAGTAATAAATTTAAAAAAAAAAGATTGGTTAGAGGAGAGTTTGGGAAGAACACACCCTAAATAATAAATTTAAAAAAAAAAGATTGGTTAGAGGAGAGTTTGGGAAGAACACACCCTAAATAATAAATTAAAAAAAAAAAGATTGGTTAGAGGAAAGTTTGGGAAGAACACACCCTAAATAATAAATTAAAAAAAAAAAAGATTGGTTAGAGGAGAGTTTGGGAAGAACACACCCTAAATAATAAATTTAAAAAAAAAAATTGGTTAGAGGAGAGTTTGGGAAGAACACACCCTAAATAATAAATTTAAAAAAAAAAATTGGTTAGAGGAGAGTTTGGGAAGAACACACCCTAAATAATAAATTAAAAAAAAAAAGATTGGTGAGAGGAGAGTTTGGGAAGAACACACCCTAAATAATAAATTAAAAAAAAAAAGATTGGTTAGAGGAGAGTTTGGGAAGAACACACCCTAAATAATAAATTAAAAAAAAAAAATTGGTTAGAGGAGAGTTTGGGAAGAACACACCCTAAATAATAAATTAAAAAAAAAAAAATTGGTTAGAGGAGAGTTTGGGAAGAACACACCCTAAATAATAAATTTAAAAAAAAAAGATTGGTTAGAGGAGAGTTTGGGAAGAACACACCCTAAATAATAAATTAAAAAAAAAAGATTGGTTAGAGGAGAGTTTGGGAAGAACACACCCTAAATAATAAATTAAAAAAAAAAAGATTGGTTAGAGGAAAGTTTGGGAAGAACACACCCTAAATAATAAATTTAAAAAAAAAAGATTGGTTAGAGGAGAGTTTGGGAAGAACACACCCTAAATAATAAATTAAAAAAAAAAGATTGGCTGGAGGAGAGTTTGGGAAGAACACACCCTAAATAATAAATTAAAAAAAAAAAGATTGGTTAGAGGAGAGTTTGGGAAGAACACACCCTAAATAATAAATTTAAAAAAAAAAATTGGTTAGAGGAGAGTTTGGGAAGAACACACCCTAAATAATAAATTAAAAAAAAAAAGATTGGTTAGAGGAGAGTTTGGGAAGAACACACCCTAAATAATAAATTAAAAAAAAAAAAATTGGTTAGAGGAGAGTTTGGGAAGAACACACCCTAAATAATAAATTAAAAAAAAAAGATTGGTTAGAGGAAGGTTTGGGAAGAACACACCCTAAGTAATAAATTAAAAAAAAAAAAAATAATGTTCCCACGTTACTCACCATGTTACCTAGAATATATATTTCATAATGATTGGTTCATTAGTTTAGGGTGAATCTTCTACATAGAAATATATACACATACCAAACTTTATATGTATATAGAGAGATAAAAATGGATTGAAAATGAACAGTAGTTTTTCATCATGAGCAAAATGAACTTTTACCAACTTGTTATTTGTATGTCTTTTGAATATTCAAAATAAGGAATATGACGAGGAATTTTAACCACAATTCTATATTTCTCATCTTCTTTATCCAGCAATCTCGCCATTTTTCTTTTTACTGCATCAAACCATAACTTATATTTGCGATACCAGAAAAATGTGACCCGTTGGGTCACCCATTGAGCTCAGGCTAGATTGTTTGAATACGGAAAAATTCAACCAGCAATAAACGAATCCCACCTCTGAAGAAGAAGGTAATGCCCGGGAGTATGGCCTCCTAGAATCGAACCGAATCATACCTAAGTCAGATAAAAGAAGCGGCCCCTTTGCGAACCAGAACCTAGAATCAAAATGTGCTGAGGATTTCCCCGGTTGGTATGGAAAAAAGAGCCCCCCCCCCAGCTCTTTATTTAAGTGTCTTCCACGACAGCAAGATATAACATGAGGTCAGCTTTATGTGGGGTAAATCAGTTTCCCCAAGAGGACACACTGGAATACCACAAAAATATCAGTGAATGGACTTGTCGGCATTCTCCAGTAGAGGGCACCTTAGGCGACAGAAGATAAATTACCCTTTAAGGAGGAGGTAATGCCAGAGAGGATGGCTTCCTAGGTCCAAATCGGACCATACCTCATTCCAACAAAGAAGGATCTGTTAAAATACAAGACAGTTCCTAGGTTGCCAGAATGATGCCACATTTCCCTGGCTGGTATATAAAAAAAAATTGAGTTTGCAAAGCCAGTTAATTTTTTTAAAATACAAAAGTCGAAAATCCAAAATTAGTTTCTTTCTGTTAGCTATATCCCTCCCTTCCGTCTTTATCCCCCCTCCCCCCGCTATGGGATAAATAGTATTAACACTTGTGGTGATATTCCCTATTGTTTATAGTTAGTTTTATTACCTTTGACTGTTAATAAACAGAGGGAGTGGGAGGGGTGGGGAGCAAGCAAGAGTGATAGAAACTGTATAAACTAAGAGTGGGAGGAGAAGGAGGGATTCAAATAAACATTCATTGAGAGAGGGTGAGAGTAATGAACAGCAACTTAGTGATCGGTGATTTCATGAGTAAATTGCAAATTACGGCTAATTAGAAGAAGTAAAATGGATTTTTTTTTCCAAATATAACTCAATCCCAACATCAAGGAATAGTTTAGCATGTATTTTGTATGATCAAAATGTATATTAAAAACATCTTAATGAAACAAACGTTGATTAACTCAGCTTTAGTATAATAATAAATTATACCCCAGCTACGGGTAAAAAAAAAAGAAGTAACTTGTATTCGATTAATGATATACAATAAATCGTTTGCAATAGGTATTGTTTTGGTATTAATCTGTTTTATTCAAAATTTAGTAAATATTTTTTCTTGCACTGATTTGTGTATGGCACGTATATGCTTGTAACTCTTCAGGAAAATCTGTTAGATATATGGCTTACTAAAGTATGAAAATGGCAAACTTTCAAACTGCTTCAGGTCGGAAACCGCTTTCATTTCCTCAACGAAATCGATGTTCACTGAATTGTTATTTCCTTCTCTTTTCCTCGTCTCCTTTTCATTTCTTTGAATATCTTTTCATTTCTTTGAATATCGTTTCATTTCTTTGAATATCTTTTCATTTCTTTGAATATCTTTTCAGTTCTTTGAATATCTTTTCAGTTCTTTGAATATCTTTTCAGTTCTTTGAATATCTTTTCAGTTCTTTGAATATCTTTTCAGTTCTTTGAATATCTTTTCATTTCTTTGAATATCTTTTCAGTTCTTTGAATATCTTTTCATTTCTTTGAATATCTTTTCATTTCTTTGAATATCTTTTCAGTTCTTTGAATATCTTTTCAGTTCTTTGAATATCTTTTCATTTCTTTGAATATCTTTTCATTTCTTTGAATATCTTTTCATTTCTTTGAATATCTTTTCAGTTCTTTGAATATCTTTTCAGTTCTTTGAATATCTTTTCAGTTCTTTGAATATCTTTTCAGTTCTTTGAATATCTTTTCATTTCTTTGAATATCTTTTCAGTTCTTTGAATATCTTTTCAGTTCTTTGAATATCTTTTCAGTTCTTTGAATATCTGCGATACAGAGAAACACCCTGATACTACTGCCCTTTTAACGCGTCTACAAGTGATAATTCGAGTTAACTTAATTGTGTTGGTCGTGGGTATGACCTTAAACTACATCTGATAATGAGGCCCTTAATTTGAGGGCTTTGGGGAGTGTGTAGTCAACCATTAATTAAGTTACTCCCAGGTCCATTCGGATCCATAATTGTAGTACGTGTTCGGTTTCAACCTATGGATTGACAATAATCTTCTGTTTACAGACTTTATTTACAAAATATAAAAAACAATTTAAATCTACAAAGGAGAGTCGAAAGTGAACTTTGTTAACTTTCGACAGCCTCGTAACTCTTGTTTCCCTTATTTTGTCCTTTACTCCTCACATTCCATGAGCGATGTTTCTGACAAAGGAGGAAGAATTGCTGTTTTTTTTTGTTTTTTTTAGCTCTTTACACCAAGTGGCTTCATGATTTGTCTGGAGCGATTAACATTTAAAATATATATATAATGATTTCTTCATTTTTGTAATTCCACCCTGTACTTTTGAACGAAGGAGAGTAGAAAGTGAACGTTGGGTTTACTTTTGACAGCCTCGTAACTCTTGTTTCCCTTATTTTGTCCTTTACTCCTCACATTCCATGAGCGATTTTTTTTACAAAGGGGGAAGAATTGCTGTTTTCTGAGTCGGAATCTATCTAACACTTATTGTTGGCTAGTTTTTTTACCGTAAAGTAGTTTTTTTAAAGCCTCTTACATCAAGTGGTTTCATGCCTTGTCTAGAGCGATTTCGAAAAAAAAACATTTATATATAAAGCATGTATGCAATTTTGGCATAAAATGACTTAGCAAGAGTTGCCATGCTGTAAAACAGACACACACACATGACAAAAATTGACATTAAATAACACACAGTAAGTTCTTATTCACAGTGTGAAATAAATAAATTTGACTGTTATAAGATTATTGTTGTGATGGCATTCACTTAATGTGGATGAAGTTGACTCCACATGTTGTATGAAAATTTATCGCCAAGTGTGAGACAATGATGATTATAAATGTGGCTGAGGACCTGTCGCAGTCATAAACATTTACATTTCTTTCTTCTGGTGGAGAGTCGCCCCTGTGAGTCGGTTTGGTCACAAGGTGACCAATCAGACTCCAGGGCATATCAATTTCTATCGAACATTTTGAAAGAACTACTTCCAAACACCTTTGGATTTAGACAGCAGCTTCAGAGAGCTTCAAGGTATCCACTCTCTTGCCTCTGTCATCTAGACGCTAAGCAAAGCTATTTTCACTTGAAGATATATTGCTCCAAGAAGACTTTTGACAGACAACCAACTTTATTTCTTTAATTCCTTTCTTCACTGTCAAAACTTCTGATAATCTACACCCAACGGTGTAGGTGACGTAAATACATATCGTTGTTGTCTATATATTGTTAGACGACCGTTTTGTTACAAAAATATTATACGAGTTGGTCTTACAGTCTATGCAAAGATTAGCTTCTATAGACCATCTTTGGACATTGACCGCAATCAAATTTTACACATGTGTAAAAAGTAGTTCTCAGCCGCTTTCATAAGTATGATTGTTATCAACTTTTTATTTATCGCAGTTATCCGGTTTATTAATTAGGCCCTTCTCTCATTAACTACAGAGACGTTTGGATGGCCTGAAAGTGGGCGAACCAATAATTTTATGAGTGATTTGCCGCAAAATATTCACATATGTACAGCACATCATCACTAGTAGTCGCCAGATTCTAGGCACACACTGTTCTGGCGTTGTGAGCATTGAATCGGTTAGACGCTTTCACACTCGCTTTCACACCCTTCTCCATTTGGTGTTTACTCGTGCAGGGTGAAGGTTTTGTAAGCACCATTTTAAAGGTCAGTGGGGACTCATCTCTGACAGTCCACTGCTCGCTATACCACACATTTAGCACTTAATTATATGAGTGACCTTTTCATTAGAATATTTTTGTTTATCTTGATCTAAAAAGACTATGTAAAAGTTAACTCTGACAAAATATTGGTCTCGCAGCTTCATTTTGATAAGGACTCTTGCTTAGAGAAACTGCATGTTAGTAGAATGACCACAGATCTAATGCCATGCTAGCTGGGCTACCTGACGTTGCTCGTGTGTTATAAAAAAAAATATAGTTTTGCACCACTTTTATGTCCCCTTACAGAAGATTAAATTCAAGATATAATGCTATTAAATTTTATGTCTAGAATCTTAATTTCAATTTCGATCGAAATCGATTACATGATTTTGATTCTTGAAAATGTCAAAAATTTAAGGCTTAAGCTTAAAGAGTCTTAAGAAGAAATTGAAGTTCAGGGAATCCTGCTTAATTGGTATCTAATGAATATGCATCAAATTCAATGCAAATCTGAAATATTTAAATTTTCAAATAAGAGGTTGTGCCTATATTATGCGCCCTAAAAACTCTTTAAAATACTCCAAAGAAACTGACATGTGAGGAATATTTATTAATTGATGTCTGATACCTACTGTTAAAATTTCACAAAAATCGAAGGTTTCTGAATGTTCACAAAGGGCTTTCACCCCGTTTGTATAAAACTAAATTAAACTAAATATAATCTAAATTTGGATCCCGTATGCCTAGCAGCTGTGTTTCAAAATTCCTAATGATCGGTTGATTAGTTTAGGAATGAATCTTGTACATACAGATATATAGACATATTTATATAATTAGAGATTACCTGAGTAATATTCAAAACGAACAGTAAACACCATCAGCAGATTAAAAAATATATGTAAAAATGTCCAATATTTACTCGGTATCAATTATTTCGATAACATTGTCTTCATCTTCCACACTTTTTTTTTACTAATCAGTCACCATTTATCAAGTCTAAAAGCAATTTGAGGATGAAGAGTTAATAAGATGGATGGAGTGTCAGTTGAATGGTGAAGAATATTATGAGAGGATTGAAAATGATAAATGAAATGAATAAACTTTAATGATTATGATTAATTCTTGATTGTTTTGTTTTTTTTCGTTGGACTGTCAGGTACACTTTAGTGACTCAGCCGTTTCAAAGATCCATCATTTGTCAATTGACATTGGCCATGTAGAATCGTGGCCACTAAGGGACTTGTTTGGTGGGAAAGTAAGAATGACCAGGGGTCTTTCATTTCAGCATTTTGTGGTCTACACTATTTTTAGAAAGTAGTCAATTCTTATCCTTTTATTTTTCAAGACAAAAGAAATCTTTTGATAACTGCTTTCATATTCTTTCATGGACGTTTTATTTATTATTTATTTTTATTTTTTTATTTTTATTTCTTTTTTCTTTTAATTTTTTCTTTTAATTTTTTATTTTATTTTAATTTTTTATTTTAATTTTTTATTTTAATTTTTTATTTTAATTTTTTATTTTAATTTTTTATTTTAATTTTTTATTTTAATTTTTTAATTTTTTAATTTTTTATTTTTTAATTTTTAATTTTTATTTTTTAATTTTTTAATTTTAATTTTTAATTTTTTAATTTTTAATTTTATTTTATTTATTTTTTAGTAATTTTATTTTCTTTATTTTTTATTTTAATTTTATTTTAAAATTTATTTTTTATTTTTATTTATTTTTTATTTTTATTTACTAATGAGTCACCACTTATCAAAGGCTTAATGAGATTGAATGATGAAAACTATTATGAGAGGATTTAAAATGATGAATGGAATGAACAAAATTCGATTACTTATGGGGACGGTTTATAACAAGTATTTGTTGACATCGAATTTGAAGACGATCATGTTGTAGTCTGCAGGGAAGCAATCCTGTGGAAAGCAACTCTGTTCTGCCTGACTCTAGGCGCACGGAGGAAGAAAGGAAAGTTCTTGTTTGTGGTGGAAAAAAGATGAGTTTTTGCTGTGAATGCTTTACTAGGAGGAACCAAAGATTGGAGCTGAGTCGAGCACCTTCCATAATGATGGAGTAGAGAAAGACTAGCAACATCTTTTCGGTAATAAGGGGACTGTAAAAAACAAGCGATCACCCTCTTCCCCACTTGATTGTGAAATTGATTTTGTACTTTGTCAAGACAAGAGTGGAACCTTTGCAGATAAACGTCATTATCTTAGGACGTATCTGACTCTTAGACGATTGCATTAGGAGTCAGGTTATTTCTGGAGCAGTAGAATGATCCAATCATTTTTTCACCAACCGTAGCGACAGATTGATTATAAGTCTTCCATTTTAGATCTCGAGTGTTAGTTTGTTTATTTCTAGTGTTGCATATTTTGTTTATTTCTAGTGTTGCATATTTTGTTTATTTCTAGTGTTGCATATTTTGTTTATTTCTAGTGTTGCCTATTTTGTTTATTTCTAGTGTTGCATATTTTGTTTATTTCTAGTGTTGCATATTTTGTTTATTTGCAAACATGTCTGCTTATAAAAAATGTTTTCGACAAAATTTTACTACGAAGACGCTGAATTAATATAGATATTATTTTCTTGGTCGAAATATTCTAGTTTTGGCATTTTAGTCGGACACACAGACATAGACCTCTACTCTTTATTAATATATAAGTCGGAATACATGGGTTTCTTTTTAACTGTGAACAACCTTAATACTTATTGCTACTATGTTAAGTTCACAGCAGCTGCAAAGAAAAGAATAATAAAAACGATTGCTTTAGGTACCAATTTTGTTTATTTGTTGTCTTGTTTACAGCCTCGTATCGAGATAGCTTTCACGAGAGGGCTAATAGTTGTTTATTTTTTTAATTTGATATAGAGATGTGATGGCAGGCAACCATATGACTATCGGCGCTGGAAAATCACATTTGGTGTGGAGAGAGGCTGTTGCCAAGTAGAACTTGGCAAAACGAGGTGATTTTCTTTTCTTTTTTCATTCATTGATTATTTTTTTCTTCTTCTTTTATGGTGTGCAGCAGTGTTTGAATCCTGCCATTCTGTGGGAAAGCCTGTATACACTTCAGATTGGGATATTTTTAAATCAGTTATACTTTTGTGTGTGAAATTGAGGGAATTTAATTCAAAGTTTAGGAAAAAATTTTTTTTTTTTACCTTTCTCCATTTATATATATATATTAATGGAGAAAAAAAGTTTAAAAAAAAAAAAAAAAAAAAAATTTTTCCCCCTTCATTTTCCCTTTTTTTTTTTCAACATCGGACTTAATTCTTGTGGCGGCGTATCACAGCTACCACATATTACCGTGTTGTTGGAGCTGTTTTTTGAACTTGTTTTCTTTTTTTTCTTTCTTAAGTGATTTCAGCTGGGTCAATCAATCCCCTGTGGGGTATTGTTCAGTTGTTGAGGTCAATATCTTAGGTTTTGTATCTCTCCTGATAAACTGTCTAGCAAGGTGTTTGCTAGGTAGCGAAACACGTGTAGGGAGCAATAACTTTACAAAATAAATATTTAATAAAATAAAAGATGTTTTTGTTGTGATGAATCCTCCCTGGAAAAAATATCTTGCTAAACTGTCTAAATATATATATATGTATATATATATAAAAAAGAGAACAGAATCTCTGAAGATGAAGTTTATCTCCAAAATTAATAAGATACATGTCCAAAAAAAAAATAAAAAATAGAAAAATAAATAAATATATCTTGCATTGTAAGGGGCTTTTATTCTCAATTTAATAAATATATATATATAGATATGATGTGTGTATATATGTGTGTATTAGTTATATTTATAAGCGAGAGAGTGCTCAATATTGGTGATAGAGCATGTATAGATGTTATTTAAAACACATAGTAAATGCTTTGCAGTTAATGTATGAAATACATCCTCCATTCTATAATAAAGACCAAGGTGTATTTATTTTTGTGTGTGTGTGTATATATATATATATATAGCAAAAACTAACTGCCTTCCGGGAAGAAAGTAATGAAGCTGTAGTCTTTATAGATAAACAAATGCATGATTTTCGTTTCACATTTTGGTAATTTGGAGAAAAACAACAAAAAGACGATTGTCATGGTGTTATTTGATATCTTCCAATGTTGAGGAAATTTACTGTGTATGAACATATTCACATTTTATTATTTAGGAAATAAACAACAAAAATATTGTTTTATATGGTCTTTTCGATATTTAAAGTCAAGGAATTTGATTTTGTGTACACATGAAAATGAATTCCCCATTAAAAACTGGTTATATAATGAAATGGATAAACGAAAAAGCGGAACGTCATTTGGTCAAATAAAACAATGTTATATTATTGAGTAATTTGAAATGGTTATTTTGTGCGTTTCGCCTTTATTGTTGAAGACGCAAAAAAAAGACTTAATGAAGATTTATAAAATAAGAATCTTTTTTTTTTTTTTTTGTAATTTATAAAGATGGAGGGGTGCTTCTTTTTTTTTCATGGCAAATGTAATAGTCAACATCATCATCATCATCATCAACAAATTCAGTTTGAAAAAATAATAAATGTGTAAAATAAAAAGTATCCACTTGCTCATGACAACCGTTTCTGAAATCAAAAATTGAGAAAAATAACCTCCACTCCATTATATTTTAGGGCAGAATCCTTTTTAGGCAATTAATAATTTATTTTTAACAATGAGTTTAGTTATTTACACACAATAAAATAAAACTTTTTTTTTATTATTAGAAATATATTATATAGATTTGTTTGTATTTGTGAAAAAAATTTTTTCAATTTTTCTGAGATAGAATTAATTTTTTTTTACAGCGAAAGAAAAGTGAAAATAAAATCTTTATTTTCTCTCTTTATAAATTTATGAAAACACAAAATGGAAAATAATTTCAACCGCTAAGGTGGAAGAAACAACATTTCGGCCGATGTAACCTCCGACCTTCTTTGTAGAATTTGGTATAATCGGACTACTGTTCTCATCTTGTGTGTTTTTATCACAACGTTTCGGCTGATGTAACCTCCGACCTTCTTCAAGTGTACCTTGTCGAACTCGGGAATGGACGGAATTTCGAATGGAAGTCGGGGGTAGCATGCTCTCGTTCCATCTGCCATGACTAGGAAGAAGTCTTCAGTAATTCGCAATTCTTTGTATCACCCGCACTGAGGATTGAACCTTCAACCTTCAGATGACTGTCACTTAGAACTGAATTTAATTAGTACTATATCCACTTCGCCATGGGTCCTTGCAGACAATTCTAGTATGAATTAAACCGTAAACCTATTCTTGTTTTTGATCTAACTACTTATCACTATAGATCACTACTTATCTATTATTTATAATTATAGGTTCCCATATTGTATTGAATTCTATACTAGGTCTGCTTAGTAAGTCGTTGTCGCCCAACATATGTGTTGCTTCTTTGAGTCGTCTTACTCTCAACCGTTCTTCTCTATGATTTTTACTTCATCCCATAAGGGTAGATGGTTTCCCTTTTCCTTCCATATGTGCTCAGCCATACTGTTTATGGTTTTTGTCAGGAGAAATATGTTTATGTATGAAATATGTTTATTAGTTTTTTCATCTACTTGGTAATTAGGGTGTATCTGGTTGCAGTTATATAGATTGATATTATTATTATTATTATTTTTATTATTATTTTTATTATTATTATTTTTATTATTTTTATTATTATTTTTATTATTATTATTTTTATTATTATTATTATTATTATTATTATTATTATTATTATTATTATTATTATTATTATTATCATTATTATTATTATCAGTGTTTTTGTTATGGCGGCTAAGGAGTGTTTAATTTGTTGATTGTTTAATGTCGGCAAGTATAAAATATGTTATCGATAGATGAGTTTTGTTTGGCTCGGTAGATATTTTTCACTACAACTATTTTATATCTATTTCAAAATTAAGCAAGTTTGAACCTTTTTAATTATTTATTTGTTTGTTATGCCTCCTTGGGCATCTCCCCATTAACTATCTTCTCAATTCAACTGTTAAAAAAATAATAATTAAACTCTTAATACAGTATCGATATCCAGATCAAATTCTGTTAAATATTTCATTTGATAACTCCCAAAAGTGCACCCTCAATTTCTCCCTCCTATCACTTTGTCTGAATTCATCCAACCTCATCTTAAACTGATCCACGCTATTGCTGTTCTTTATCCGATCTGGCAACTTATTCCAAAAACATTACTGTGTGAGCAAAAAAATTAACTAGTTAACAGATCTAGTTTTTGAAAACTGCCTTGACAATAACCTTCCAGATCTAGAAGAAATACTAAAAAAATGGCCACCATAGTTAGAAATGCCATTTATTATTTTGAAAGTCTCAATCATATCACCTCTCATTCTTCTCTCCAGCAAAGTAGTCCTAATCCTAACTTGTAACTTTTTTGTATAGGTATGTGATTAACTTATCTGTGTCAGCTTTTATTTCTATGTTGAAGAAAGGAATTTTGTTATTTATATTTATTTTGTGCGTGAATATATATATATATATATATATATATATATATATATAATCATAGAGCGTTAAAAATTTGTGATGGCTTAAACAATGTTTTAATTTTTAATTTTTTAAAAATGTTCATATGATTCTCTATCTTTACTTTTTTTAGTAGCTCTTATCGGCTTGTGACTATAAAAAATGTATACCCTATATTAAATTACACATGACTATACTATATTGTCTACCTAAAACCCAACACAACATTGCAATGTGATACATATTTGATATTGGTTGTGCCACTCACAACATTGCTTGAACCATCACCAAAATTCTAAAAAAAATCTCCTTTAAATGTCGGGTATCATTGCTTTGTAATACTTTGGCTTTATGAAAAACATAAGTTTATCTTTTAACTGAATTGAATATTCTGCAGAGTTTCAGCTGCATTATCTTCTTGGCAATAAAAATATATATATATATATATATATATATATATATATATATATATATATATATATATATATATATATATTTTGTTGTTAAGAGCAGATTATTTTGAAAATATTAAATTTTTAAATGATTAATGCACTGAGGTGATTCACTTCATCGTTATACCTTCATCGTAAAATGGAGACTTTATCGCAAATGTAACTCAATTTTACTACAAGAGTTGTATTATACTTTAGGCATTAGAATCCAATAAAAAAATTACGTAAATTTATAGTCTTGAAACCCCTTGAGTTTGTTTGAGAACAAAAATGTTTTAGGATTTAAAAAAGAAAAAAAAAAAATCCTAGCAATCTTAAATTTAAAAAAATTGAAAATATTGTTTTTTGTCTTTATTTTTGCAAATGTAAATTTTCTTCCGATAACAAGCAGTTTTAGCCTTTCATAATGTCTAAACACATGTTGTTATGCTAGCAGTTCCTAGATCACAAGGATGACAGTCCGAATTGTTGCACAACCTCCACATATTAATTGTTTTGTGGGGATAGTATGACCCACTCTCTCCACCAAGCAAGCCATGAATGTACAGGTGCATAATGTGTGCCCTGTGATGCAAGTGTTATTTAATGATGAGAACACTGGTGGAAAAAGAAGACCAAAAATGAACTGGAAGCAAACAATCTAGAGAGATTTGATCGCAACGAAGCTGGAGGGACGCTGGAGGGATCTGGCTTCACACCAAAAACGATGTTTTACTTTGACTGCCTCATGTGTCGCAGGACGCAGGAGTTCCCGAGTCTGAGCATTGCCATTTTTGATCGGCTCGATTCTGTTGTTAGCATTGGGTTTTCCAGTTTTTTTTTTGTTTTTTTTTCGAGAATCAGGTACTTAAGGGTAGGATTATGGGTAATGTTGCTAACACTCATAATGAAAGAGGTGCTATGGAACAGACGGGATTTGAACTTGCCACTCCAGGAAGTCAGTCCACGTCGCTATTCATTTCACCACTGCCAACTCCCAAGGTGCTACCATTATCTTCTGAGATAGACCGGTACCCACAACTATTATAATATAACTTGTATTTAAAATATATCCTAACCAGAACAGTTTTGTTTATAACCATGTCGGCTCTGATTTCTAATTCCAATGTCTATAAACAAAAAGCAGTGGACTCGGATTTCTTTTATAAAAACACTCAAAATCGGTCTCCTTCACATGCCCTTGAAATCGCAGATAAGCTTGTCTTATCGGACATTGTTACACAAATGTAGTTCTGTGCAAGAATAGCTTAATATTTCCTGATACAAAATGATTCAACTCGGTCTTTGAAATTTTGTTCTTTTCGTCCGTTTTTAGATCGTCCTTCGCATCTCTGAGAGCCTTTGTCTGTTGGTTGGTCTAAAATGCTCGCGTTTGAAATAGCAATTTTCATTGCTAAACACGTAGGACGTGTTCTAGCTCTTCTAGCATGTTTGGATGTAGGTGTGTAAAAATAAAGTTTAAAACGGTATTTTCCGCATACAGTTAGAGTAAGCAGTGAAGTGGAAGATTCCATTAAAATTTAAAGATTAGAACTAGATGTCAGGGTATGACGTCATGGACAAGAAGTCCGAAGGGACATATAGCAATGCGGATAGCAAGATCTCCTCCTTCACAGACATGCTGATTCGGGGTGGATGTCGTTTTCAAAGCTCTATCTTCGTTCGGAAAGCGGGCAAAAAGAAACTTACATAATATGTAACCTTTGTTTGTTTCATGCTGATGTGATCTAGACAGGAGGCGCCACATGCCAACCAGATAAAACAGCAGACGACTGCAGGTGACAAAGCCGTGGTTTGTTAGTTTCGGATACTTTTCTTTAGTTTTGTAATGTACATCAATCATAAAAGAGATTTTGTATTGGTTCGTAATATTATAATTCTGTCTACTTATGTTTGTCATAGGCGATGAGGCGGCCGATGGGGCGACATTTGAAAGTTTGAGAACCACTGGTACATCATACTTAGTGTAGTGAATAGACATGTCGTGTTCTAACTAGATATGTTCTATGGATGCTATTTGAAGCTGATGACAGACCGTGCAACATGATGTCATATAATTGGTGTAAAAATATGATAGATATGGATAGAATAACACTCGCCAAACTGGGTTCTTTAGTTAGGAAAAGAAGGAATAGACTGCTATACTATTAGTCGGGTTAGGAAAAAGGTAATTATACATTCCTTGGTATTCATGCAGACAAGAAAAGAAAATACCATGAGACTTGGAAAGTAATTAATGAGGGAGAAAATGATGATGGTTTGAGAGTATAGGGATGGGGGAAAAGTGGAAATCCAGACACGTTAAAGTTGAGTGATGGGGGGTGCTACAACAGTGATGAAAAATATAATCAAAGGCAATTTACCCTCATTATATAGAGATTTTGATTGCAATGATAATAAAAAAAACATCACGAAAGGAATGTGTTCGACAAAATAGACTTTGGTTTCTCGACTTACAAGAACAAAATGAAAAATCGGGCTGTTTGGTTGGGTTATCTGTTTTCTTGGCATATCAATTCTTCGACTTTCTTTGCAAATATTGGTTTAGGTCCTTATCATATTTGAACGGGTTCCTTTGGCTCTTGGTAAATATTGGTTTAGGCCCTTATCATATTGGAACGGGTTCCTTTGGTAACAAATATTGGTTTAGGCCCTTATCGTATTTGAACGGGTTCGTTTGGCTCTTGACAAGCCTTTGATTTTGAGAAAAGTTTCTCTTTATCATAAAAAACATCTAATTGCTATTTTCTGACAACGTCTCTGGTACTGGAACACAAATCCGGAGGGACAGAAAGATTAACAACACTGCGAATGGACAAAAGAAGAGCCAAATGCAGAATAGACTAACAGTGTTAGATTGTGAAGGGGGTCGGAGGGAGAGGGCTCTAAAAGCTGGGGGGGGGGGGGCTAAGAGCGGAAATCTGAAATGACATCACTTTCGTTTGGAGTTCATTCTATCTGTTGAGCTTGTACCGGTGACTGAACTAGACGTGAGAATCGTGAGTCCCTGCAGCTGATAGGGGCCGGAGGAGGTGGGACGCCTGTAATTCTCTCTCACTCACTCACACACGCAAAAACTATTTCCAGTTTCTGTCGTTGCCTTGTTTTAAATAAAACATTTTTAAAACCTAAGTCTGGTGTTATCATTTCAATGGCCGAGATACACAAGCCAGCAGCGACGGAACCTGGGTACACACAGCGCAAAGGTAAGCAGTATCGAACAACACAACTTTGCGCATGAACAACACACGTAAGGGATGAATACAACCGTGACACGGAAAACATTAATAAGACTTCAGAAACCACTGAATAACATTGTCTCCATGATGCACACTTTGTACGATTGCCTGAGTGAGAGAAAAAAAAAAAAACTAAATATGAAATGATCGTTATGTACAAAAATGAATTTACAAATAAGTTATTTGTGTTTTACAAATACTAACTTGATTATATTTTTTGCTTTAATAATCACATGACTTAGTTTATCATAATTAACTTAAATTTCTTTCTTTTTAATTTTTTTTTTTATTTATCAGAGTATTTGCTCAAGTGCTGGCCACAGTAACTCAACCAAAAGCCAATCGGCCAACTGATGGTGTCCTATTTGTCAATGTGGAGTTGTCTCCCATGGCGTCTCCAAGTTTTGAACCAGGAAGGTGAGTATTCTTCTCAAATATTCAATTCAGTTTTCTTTTTTATTGGAATTTGACATTTAAAGTTTTTACTTCTATTTTGTTTTCTATGAATCTAGTAATAATGCTAAAAACGTATGTTTGTAAGCGTTAGTAAAAAAAAATAGTTTTAGTTTAATATCCTTCAAATCAGTTTCAACGCTTGGAGGCTCTCGTATCATATGTTATGGCCTCTCCTCTACAAGACTACTCTTTGTAAATAAACCATGATTTATTTAATCACCAAAAGTCAGATGCTAATGATATTTTAAACATTTATTTAATAAATTATATATTTTAACATTTAAAATGTTCCAGTTTTCAAAACTTTGAAATTTACACATCTTAATTTATAATTCATGGCTTAAGGTCAATAATCAGAAAAAGCAACTAATTTCATATAAGAATACCAAGTTTCATAAGAATAGCTTCAAAAATGAATAAGTGGCGGAGAAATTACTGAATTTCTTGAAATGATGAAGTCCATATTTTGGCCCACTTTTTTTTAAAAAGGATTATTAAAGAAAATGTCCAATGCAAAGCACACATTTTGGCATTTTAACTTTTGAACCAGTGATAGTATTTGCATAGTTCAAACGGGTTTGAGCTTCTTTTACAGTCTTTTCATCCAAGTTGATGAAATAACAATTAGCTAAAAAGAAAAAAAAAATAACTTGTTTAATCTTCATGCACTTATTGAAGGATTTAATGGCGTTCCAATATTTTGAACCTGTCCATGAACATGTATTTCAGATGGTAACAAATCTAAACAAATTATCATCTCAGTTAAAATCATGCACAGTGAAATCTCAATGAAAATTTGGATGAATTCAGTGAAGCTGTGAATAGCACGTTTTGAACAAAGATTCATCAAGGAATAAGTATATCAAACAGGAATGGCAAAAAATAGTTTTAATTTTGACTTTGGAATTTGAGAAAATTTACATCAAACACCAGTTTTATTTAATTCACCCAAATTTTTGGTCAGTTTTTACTGGGGTTTTAAAAATGTGGTTGAAAAATTTAAGATTAAAATGTCTAAAATCCTAAGATTGTAAGTCGGTGTTAACTGAATTTGACGAGCTATATTATTATTTGAAGTATTATATATTTTCAAGAAATTTTTGCATTTATTTATTTAAAAAAAATAGATTTTCTGAAGTTGCTGTATATGTAAACCGACTGATGGAACGTTGCCTGAAGGAATCGCGTTGCTTAGATACAGAATCTCTGTGTATTGTTGCAGGAGAAAAAGTAAGTAAAGTATTCTTGTATTTTTTTGCTTAGCCTATTCTCGTCAAACAGGAATTTGAGACTGCTGACTTAGAAGTTCCAAGACTTCATTTCTTTTTATTAATGGACACTTATAGTCAGCCTTCTCGTAAAATGTGTTTATACATGAATGTTTAATCACTTGCTTTTATGTTCGTGTATTTTGATGGTGAGAATTCTTTTTGATTAGTAAGTAGTTCAGTTCTTATGATAAAAAAACAAACATCTAAACACAATCAAGTTATTAGACGTGTATTTTGACACAGTTGACCCAGACACTAAGCTAAAAAATAAAAATAAATAACTCCCAGCTGTCAGCCCATTTCCTCTTTCCCTTGAACTGTGTAAACTGCTGCTGATAACGGGTTAACCAAAATCGCCTTTTTTTCATGTTTGTCTTTTTCATTCACAGCCAATTCGAAACTCAAATGTTTTCATGCAAATCAAAATCAATGATTGTATGATTTTAAAAACATTTTTCTTCATCCTGAGGAAGTCTACAATAAAGACAAAACGTTGATGAATACATAAATAACATAGTTTTTGACTTTCCTTTTTCATTTTCCATTACGTCGGATCATTTTATCCCCATTTTTATTATATATATATATAATGTATTTTACGTAATTATTTTTATTGGTGATGGTAGCGTTTGTTACTTTGCTTACTACTATTTCGATTGTTTACTTCCTAAGTGATACATATTAATGCAGAAGATTGCATTATTAGTTGCCTTTAACTTTATAGGACATTTTTCGTTAATATATATATATATATATATATATTTTTATTTTAAACGTACATAAAAGTAATTACTTTTATGTACGTATAAAATGAATGAAAAATATATATATATATCATTCACAAAATAAGGGAATTTTCCAACGAAGGGCTTTAAACTAAGTTTTTTTGTTTTTTATATATGTAGTTTTAAAGGTTGAAAAACTTACAAGACTATATATAAAATCGGAACAGAACCGAATTAAGACAACAGGTCTTTGACAAAAGGCTCAAAATCCTTTTGGCTAGAGCTATATCAATAATAATTAATAATAAAATCCACTTAGCTTAACACTAAGTACAATTTATTATCATCTATTATTGATATAAATGTTTGTTTTTTTTACAGAAAAATTGCAGTTGAGAAAATGGTATTTTATCCAATATTTATGCATATATTTCATTGTTTTTTTACTGATACATCATCGAATCCATTTAATTAATTAGGAAACTTAGTCTTTTTTTATTTTCATTCAAACTAATGTTTATATATCTTTAGTCATTATTTATTCATGATTTTGTATTTTAACCTTTCACAATTATTATATTCAAGCTATTTTTTCATTTTTATTTTTTATTAATTGATGTTTGAAAGCAATTCATGAGGGAAATATCGAATGGAGTTCATCAGTGTATGAATGCATAAATACATCATTGCAGTTCCCCAGGAAAATGTATCGGTAAAATTTTGCCCATTGCCCCAACATTGCTCTCAACAGAATAATAAAAATAAGATTCTATTTTTTCCGTGTGATTATACGTCAACATCCTAGAAATACTTTGAAAAAATTTAATAAAAATATTTTAAACCGTTGAAAAGATATTAATTTTACTATGTAAATATAAAGTAAAATGATCATCACCTACTTTCTGACCAGAAAGCATTATTGATCACCCAGTTCTTTACCACATAGTGTAGGACAGAACAAGTAACCATTTTTTTTTTTTTTTTGATATTACCAAAGTGGTAGCCATTTTTGAAATACAAAAAAAATTATTTCTTGTTCTGTTGTATGCTATGTGGGCAAGAACTGGATAATCATTTTATGTTCAATTTATACAGTACCCCCTAACCCAAGGTATAAGATATTTTTTATTTAAAATGTTTTTCCAGGTATTTGACGTGTAATTTCTAAAGAAAACAAATCTCATTCATTTTTCATTTAACAGCATGGGGGGGCAAAGGGTAAACTGTTACCGATGTATCTGTCTGTTTATTTATGAGTGACTTCTCGTTCCTAGTCGCAATTTGCATGCAACAAGGAAGCCTCTAGAAGGCTGCTGCTGCTGTTAACTTTGCAGGGATACATGCAAATATTAGTTGGATTATTTGATGGAAACAGGGTCATAGAAAGTCATGAACAGGGGGATCGTCCTTTCTCAACGCCATATTGGCCATACAAAAGTGACACATTTATTCCTGCTTGAACAAAAGGAGCCACCGTGGCTTGCTATGTCCCATCTACAGTGAGACATTTTCCTGATAGAATTCGACAAAGATATTACACCATGAGAAAATTGTTTGATGACATCAGGAGAGAACTTAGTGTCCTTTTTGAAGACAGTAGACTTGTACTAAAAAATCTAATATCTACGAGCCCCCCCCAAAAATAAGTGAAATAAAAAAAAAAACTTTCAACTCTGAAAACCAACACAAATCGAGTACAAAATAAACACATATTATGTTTCGGAATCCGCAAGGACCCGTGGCGCAGTAGATATAGTACTAAGAAAAATTCAGTTCTAAGTGACAGTCATCTAAAGGTTGAAGGTTCAATCCTCAGTGCGGGTGATACGAAGAATTGTGAATTACTGAAGACTTCTTCCCAGTCATGGCAGATGGAATGAGAGCATGCTACCCCCGTAGATTTAATAAAAGGACCCGTGGCGCAGTAGATATAGTACTAAGAAAAATTCAGTTCTAAGTGACAGTCATCTAAAGGTTGAAGGTTCAATCCTCAGTGCGGGTGATACGAAGAATTGTGAATTACTGAAGACTTCTTCCCAGTCATGGCAGATGGAATGAGAGCATGCTACCCCCGTAGATTTAATAAAAGGTTCCGTCCAGATTCCCAAATTCGACAAAAAGATTTCAGAGTTCGACAAGGTACACCTGAAGAAAGTCGGAGGTTACATTGGCCGAAACGTTGTGATAAAAACACCCAAGATGAGAACAGTAGTCTGATTCTCCAAAATAAACACACATTTGCATCAAATGATTCACATGGGTTGATATGCCACCAAACCTGTTGCAACTCTCCTCTTTATACGTTGTTGATGCTTTACTTTTCAGAATACAATTTCTTTGGCCTTTTGGCTAGAAGCAAAGTGTAGTATCTGTTCTGATACTTCATCTTTTCTGTCCTCAGTCAGTGAAGGAGAAATCCTTCTGGACTGAGACGGTTTTAATTTTTGTTCCAATCCACAGTGCCTAGTTTTTGGGAGCTGGATTTTCCCCACATATAAAACTTTGTGTCTAACCCTGCCCTCGTGGGGAGACAAGTAAATAGGTATCTAGCTCTGTCTGGTTCACAAGTTTCTAACAGTAAATGCCGCACCATTTGTGTAACCTGTTTTTAATGTAGTCTTTTGTTCCATTTTCATGGGCGGCGTCTATTTGTATATCATACATACATTTCAGGGATGAACTCGGATGTCTTCCTAGTCGAAACTGGGGGGGGGGGGGTGGCACAGATTAGGATTGTTTTTTTGTTTTTATGTAACATTTCTTTCATCAAATGCAAAAATATTTTTAGGCTTTCTTTCCGTTGACATAACATTCTAAGATTTAGGAAATAAAAAAAATAATATCAATCTAAGAATTACATAATAATTAACACTTTTACTCGATCATGGCTGACGGAACGAGAACAATCGACTCCCATGAATTAAATAAAGAGTTCAGTTTGAAATTCTGTATAAGTTCCCGAGTTTGAAAAATGCACGTTAAGAAAGTTTGAAGTTATATCGACCAAAACGATTGTGAAAATGGCAACCAAGATGAGAATAGTTGTTTGAATAATCCAAATAATACATAAATAATCCAAATAATACATAAATAATCCAAATAATACATAAATAATCCAAATAATACATAAATAATCAAAATAATACATAAATAATCCAAATAATACATAAATAATCAAAATAATACATGTTTAATTCGTTTGGATTTTTTGTCTTCTGAATTTGGATGGATATCCCAACTCGTAACAAAATATGTCCAAGTTTTTATTTTTCAAAAATGGGCAAATCTTTTTGATAATTTGTAAAAGAATATTCAGGCTTGTATAATTCAGATGGTTGTTATTCAGCCAGTAATTGGCCAATTTCCTTCAGCATTTCATACTAACTGACATTTCAATTAAAATTAGAAGATGAGTTTTAATGAATTATTAGCAATGTTGATTAACAGTCAATGCGTTATCCTTCGTGCGTTCGCTCTAATGAGGCATAATAAGGCAATGTCTGCTTAAATGTAAGCAGAGTTACAAATACTTTTGATAACCTTTTATTTTACAACCTCTAGCCTCATTCTGAATCATAGAAGTGAATGACCAGACATAAAACTGAATCTTCTTGCACTTTGACTTCTCGCGTTCAGTGAAGTAGGTTATTGCAGGATTACTTTCAATCTATCTGAACTTTCTAAGCCTATTCCTCCCCAGGGTGTTATGTGGCTCCATCCATTCTGCAAAGTTTAATTCCTTTGAGTAAACACATATAATAGTACGTTCCCCCCTCCCCCTACTCACTTTTTATTATGAAATTTTCCAGTGTCTGAGGAATGACTGCGTGAGTTGAAGTAATTAAAAAAAAAAAACCTATATGTTAAAAACAAAAATTTGTATGTTTATTACTATCAACGTCTTTTTTGATTATATTCACATCATTTGAGCCGATGTAACTTCACCTTCTTCAAGTGCATCTCTTTGAACTTGTAAATTTTTTGTTAAATTAAGGAATGTGAACAATCTACCCCGTGGATTAAAATAAAGGGTTCAGTTCAAATATTTGTCCAGGTTTCAAATTTGACATAAAGTTCGAAAAGATGCACCTGAAATAGGTTAAAGGTTACATTGGCCGAAATGTTGTGAACATAACAATCAAGAAGTGAAAGGTAGTGCGAATAATCCAAATGATACTAATATTAGCTATGAGTAAAATGAAAGTCCATTTTCATTCAATAATTTAAGATCTGGTTGATACGCCGTAAAACAGATCTAATCTGTATAAATTTCAGTCAAATTAATCGGATTTCTATATATGGAACAGTTTTTTTAATATCTCTTTGCGCTGGAAATTTATTGGCAAGAAAGATTTAAAAAAAGAAAAAAGCTAAATCTACTCAAAATTGTACATTTTTTCTAATAGAGGAATATGTTTGTGGAATAAATTACATAATCATGTTCAAATATCTATAATGGATGAATTCAGAAATAATGGTAAAAGAATATTTTTCCTTGACTTTGCCAAGATCTTTGATTCACTGAATCATGAGGTTCTGTTCTACAAGTTCCAGGCCTATGACTTTCAACCACATATGGTGAGATGGATCAGAGCCTTCCTTGTTGATGATCCTACCTTTCGGGTGCAGTTCAATGGCGTTAACATTTTTATCACTTTATTTGCTCAAAACTCTTAAAATATATCATTTAGATTATTATTTATTAATCCATGTTAAAGTATATTCATTTTCGAACAAAATGGTGGTATTCTGAAGTCTTAAAGTGCTTTGGTTTTTAAAATATGAGTATTTTAATAGAACCCCTTTGAAATCTGTGATTATCCAGAACGTTTTATGGTCAGTAGGTATTGCTACATTTATGCGAACGGGCGGGTGTTTCCAACTGATTTGAAACCAGAGAGCGAGCTTCTTGGTCCTTGACTTCTGCTTCTCGTCTTCCGCCCACATTTTCCCATGTCAAAGTTGAACTCATGCCCCCCCCCTCCCAAAAAGAACAACAACAATTTATCTTCGCTCTTCAAGCCCAACGTAATATATAACAATATGAAATAAATAGGCTTTCTCTTCATATGATGTTTTGGTAAATTTATGTAAAAGCAAAGAGAGTAAGATGATTTTACATCGGAGACAAGATTACAAATGAAAAGAAAGATTTTGATATTCAATATCTTATTTTACAAATATTCTTCTCTTAGTTGGCCAGATCATAGATTGGAGAAGGAAGGGAGCACGATTCTTTATTGCTGACAAACTTAGTTGGGAAAATTAGAAATTAGAAATGTGATTTACCTCACGTAGAAAGTTTGTCTTCACAATTCATACATTTTTATGATGTTTACTTTGAGTTTTGAATATTGGTGGCAATTTCACCTTTTTTATAAACTTGGTGTTCAAATGTTTTTTTGTGTTTCCTGTGCCGAGGAAAATAATTTTTTATTTGTGTTATGGGACTTAATTACGGCGGATATGTTGTCTCAAATGGTTCATCAATAACAAGCCTTTCTGAATGGAAAAATACAGCGTGCAGGCGGTATTTGTTCACAAGATTATTGTCTAGGAAAAAATATGAGTAGTTTCATTTTTTGAGATTTATTCAAACTTGGATCAGTTTGTTTTTGTGACGTGTTCTGTTAACTTCACTCTATAAACCGGTCATAGACCTTTGTCACCGTCTCTCGACTTAGGCCCATAATGACTCTGGTGATCATGGCTTTTATTTTGTCCTTCGCATTGCAGCTGGATCTGTCGGTGTCTTGTTACACTGTACCCATACAAAGAAGTCAAGGGTGTTGCAGTCAGGCGAAATGAGATGCCAGCTGTCAAATGAAGTGTGGTCGATGTAGTTCTCTGACAGCCAGTCCTGGGTCTTCCGGCTAATATAGCGAAATGCATAGTCTACCTGCAACTACCTGTTTGATCCAGGGTTGCACTACCTCTCTCAGAACGCAGATGTAGCCATCGTTGTTCAACCTGAGGCCCTCAGTGAAGAGGTGGGGTATCATGATGTTACCTTCAGCGATAAACTCAGACATTCTGACAGCGTCAGATTCATGTGTTTTTTTCTTTGATGTCTTTTTGTAGTCGAATTCTGAATCTTTCAATTCCTTTCTGACCTTTTCTACCATTCTCTTGCTGATTCTGAGGGAGTTTGAAATCTTCGTTTTTGTTCTTCAAATGCAGATTCCAAGAAGAACTCCAGGTCTTTTTCATAAATTTGGAGGTTCAAAATTATTCATAATCAATGTCAAAAAAATAACCCCCCAAAAAACCCTGCTGTTAAATACAGATCTCGATCACTTTTAGTGGAAGTCTGATAATGCTTTGATGTCTTTTATTACTTGTTAGAGCCATGCCATTTTTAGTCGTCCTGAGAATCTTCTGGTAGGCGTTATAAAGACTTGAAGTGCAGGTTAGGGTTAGGCAGTCTCATTACATTACCAAACCAGGACAGTCTCGAACAAAGACCTCTACAGGTAATGAAGCAAAACCGCAGAGTTCTCTCATACCCAAAATGATGTCTAATATTTAAAACTATAATATGTAAATAAATATGTAAATAAAAACAAAACTTCTCTTTTCAGGTTTGGAACATCAGAGTTGATGTACATGTGCTTAACCATGACGGCAATATGATCGACTGTGCAAGTGTAGCAGCCATTACTGCTTTAGCACATTTTAGGTAAACTTTTATTTCATATCTTTTACAAGTTTATTAATTCTGCCATTTCTTAATGATTTCTTTTCTCTGCTTCTGGTTTCAAATTAATTTTTAATGGTATTGTAGTGAGCAGGATTGTGGAGTTAGAAAGTGTAAGGTTCAACTCTTAGGATTCTCAAAATTCTGACTCTTAGAATTTACAAAATATCGGACATCGATCCTTTATTTAAAAATCTTCCAATGTTTAATCTGTTTGTTGATTCTTCGGGGATTAAAAAAATCTGACTCTGACTCCTAGCATTCCTACGAGTTTGACTCCGACTCTCTCCAAAACCTCCGACTTCAACTCTGCCACCTTGGTAGAGAGTACACACTCGATAACAATTAGCTCAAAGTGTTCACCTATGAATTTGAAGTAAAAAATTCAAGAAATAATCTGCAGACCATTTTCCAATCAAATAATTGCACACACGATTACAATCACATATTTTTTTTATAAAGTAATTAATAGTTCAGAGTTTTAGAAATATTTTAGGAGTGATAACATTTTTTTTTGTTCAGAAGTTTTAATTTTGTTTTCTAAAATATAGAATAATAATTATAAAAAGGTAAGTACATGATATCATAGATGTTATTTAAAGTGTTTAGCTATTATATGCATTTTTGCCTCATAAAACCATCAAATATTAAACCTGATTTCGGTGCTTGTGTTGTTTAACGGCCATATTAAAAAATATTTTTTTATAAAAACGATATTATATACTTATTCAACGTTATATTCTTACTCACTGTACAAAAAAGTAGAAAAAATTATCCACTAGAACTTTAATTACAAGTATTTTTCCATTCTGCGTATCATAACAGCGATTCATTCACTAAGCCTCCATCTTCTTTCTTAACAAGATTTCGAATTATCTGCCCTTGAAATCTTGTTAAGAAAGAAGATGGAGGCTTAGTAAACGAATCGCTGTTATGATACGCAGAATGGAAAAATACTTGTAATTAAAGTTCTAGTCGATAGTCTTTTCTACTTTTTTGTACAGTGAGTAAGAATATAACGCTGAATAAGTATATTATATTGTTTTTATAAAAAATAATTTTTTCATACGGCCGCTGAACAGCACAAGCACCCTGATTTCCTTATTTTTTTATCTTTCATTTAGGAGACCAGATGTAACTGTTAGTGCTGATGAAGTTACAATTGTAAGTTGAAAGTTTTTTGTATTATTTTATTATAAAACGACTAACGATTTAAGGCGTACAGTATTTGCTGCGCTCTAAGCACTGCCATTATTATACAGCAAATATGTGAACATTTTTTTTTTTATTTTTCAGATCTTTTTTCTTTTTGTGGTGGTTAGGGTTATTCGTATTTAAAATTTAAACACCATGTTTCATACTAAAAAAACATATCGCATTATTCCAATGAAATCTTTCACTAAATGGTGACTCTTTATAAAAGAAAGAACATAGTTTGGACAAATCTTCTATCTATTTCGACCTAAACAGATATAAAAAAAAACACACAAAACAAACGAATTGCATACTTTCTCTCCGGAGAGCTTCGCAACATGATTAGGTACAGAACTTCCGCCCAGGAGGCGATTGGGTGCTTCTGCTGTTTCACCATGACATGTATAAAAATAAAATAGCTAAAAAAATGTATAAACTTTGTTATATACTTACCTGGTAGCCATCTTGTATCTTTCAATCACCCAATTTTATCCTGGATCGTCAAGGGATAAGGGAGATAACTCATATTTTTTTTTGGTTTTCTGCTAAATTAGTAATAAAACTTAGTTATATCCCTTGTTACAAAATGTCTAACAATACGTAAAATCGTTTTTTTTTGTTTTTTTTTAAATTTTTCTTATAATTTAATAAATACTGGATGAATTGGCGCAATTTTTTTCTGTCCAATCTTATTTTCAGCTAACACGTAAGTACATAACAAAGTTTATACATTTTTTTAAATATTTTAATGTTATGTTGAAAAAGCAGAAGCACCGGCGATTTTTCTGTTGTCAACACATGTGGATAAGCAGTTCATACTGAAGTACTTTCTAGAGGCATCTTCAGTGTTGTCTTTTGCAGGGCGATGTTGCTGTACAATACCTGTTATTTCCAAATGGTCACCCATCGGGTACTGGCCAGGCTCAATGTCGCTTAACTTTGGTGATCTAATGAGAACCGGTGTGTTAACGTGATTATGCCATATGTAAACAGATTTACTGTTGCACAAGGTGAAAGATTTTAGTGGAAAGGTGGAGGAGTTTGAATTACCTACTGGGGAGTTTGAATTACATACTAGACACCATCCTCGAGTGTCTTCGGTCTCTCTGTACAAGGGTTTGTCAGGACAACCTGACATGAGGATACTTCCCCTACAAGTAAACCCTGACCAAATATTCAAAATAACATAGTATTCGAAGCCCAAATAAGATCCCCTCGACAGGCTTTACACTGGCTCATACGAGGAATGGTGTAGCCTTCTCCAAGTAATGTTATCTTAAGTAACAGCACTTAGCTAGACACTCCACCAGACTAAATGAATTCTTGTCTTGGAATCTGGTAAGACCAAGAGACCACAATAAAGATAGACTATGACATACTTAACTGGTCAATTGGGGAGAGGAAAAGTAATGTTCTTAACTTCTTTACTAACTAAACGTTTGACAGGTAAAGGAGAACTTTATTGGAATATTTGAATATCTACGTATTGCATATAGAGATCATGTGTTAACCTCAGAAAAGAGATTTCTGAGAACTTCGACTGAAGTAAAATGAAACAAAGAAAAGTGATATAAATCTTTGAAAGTTATCTCCCTCTTTTTTGTTTGTGAGTTATCGATTTTAATGATGCACCCCCCGTTTTACACGACATTTATGTCGACTGCTATGTGGTATTGTAGCGATATTACAATTTGCGTTAACTCTTTTCACCTAAAATTTACCTGTTTTCACTATAATGGTAGCAACTGACAAAAAAAATGAGGAACGAGAGCTCAACTGTGTAAGAAAACGTTCCTATTTGCGAAATAAACACACATTCTTCAGAAATCAAGCTTTTGTTCCTAATTTTTTGCCCGATACTACAGTTACAAATGGCGTAGATGTTTTTCTGTTGGCTCAACAGAAAAACTCATTCTATTTTTATCTATACGACTATACATTTACTTCCTGTATCAAAGCATTAAATCCGTTGAAATTTACAATCAGAAAACATGACTTATTTTTTTTTTATGCAGCATCCAGTTGATGAGAAAGAGCCAATACCGCTTAGTCTTCATCACATGCCAGTGTGTGTATCATTTGCATTTTTTCAACAAGGGTCAGTATATCAACTTTATCTACTAAATCTTGCGTGTTATCTTTTCATCATGCAATTATCAAGATATTGAATTATATATATATATATATTATATATATATATATATATATATATATATAATAATAATAAGGAGAGGTAGTTTGCTTGAAGCATTGTGTGTAATACATATATAGAGGAGTATTAGAAGGCTATCACAATGCAAGAAATGGAAATATGTCAGCGTTGAGAAGTAAGACAAACACAAGTGATTTTAATTTATATATTTTTTCAAAAAATTTTAATAATTTTTTTCCCATATAACAAATCTTACTTGATTAGGCAAGACTTCAACACTGTGATGTAATGTGTGTGACTGTGTTCCATAATATATTTCAAGGAAGACCTCTTTGTCAAATGGTGAGTGTTTTAAATCTCAAAAAACGTGCGGAATAGCAATATTAAACAGGAATCATCAGCTGTTTACCATGTAACTGTTTTGGAGATTTAAAAGCAGAACAGTTATAAAATTCATGGTTCTCCAGTGGTACTGATTAAATGACCACTTCCCCAATAACCAAATGTAGAAACAATTCAGTTTTTATTTCACTAATACATATATATATATATATAAGGAAATAAATAATAATAATAATAATATATTACCCTTAAGACTACAGTGTGATATGGTAATTTGCATATCAAATAATACTAATTTAACAATAATACTATTTAAACACTACATGCAAGAACCATTCTGCGACATGGTATATATAAAATTATATAGAAATAATAGATGTATCAAAAAAAATAATATATATAAATATATGAAAGAACAGAAAGTAAAAACAATTAAACACAGGAAGAAATAAAAAAAAAAGAAACGTAGATTTTACCAGTTTTGTTTGGATCAATGAACGTCTTCAGAAAAAGTGAAGATTTGAAATTTATTGAGAAAAAAAACCTGGCAAAATATAGGAAATAAGACGCGAAACGGGATGTTTTGGCACGTGCGTAACTATTTTAAAATATGCAGCACGTGCGAAAAGGACCTTAATTGGAAAAAAAAAAATGGAAACATGGATAAATAACGATAAAAAAATAAGTATTACTTATATGGGTGGGAGTTCATAATGCAGTGGCGGGGTATATTGCATTATTTAAGTGCGATTTTTGCCAGATGTTTGGTTACGGTGTAAAAGCCAAGCCTAAGGTTTATGTTGGATGGTGATGAGCGACGGATGAGAGCGCTTTCGATGCACTTGCGGTGTCGGGGAGAGAGGATTCAGTCTTGAGCACGATGCAATTTGTAGGGTCAGAATTATGGGTAAAAGCGTTCCTCTGTATAACGAGTGCGTTAGTGCGATTGTTGCGTTTGAGCTTCTGTTTATGCTCGTAAATTCGATATTTGATATTTCGGGTCGTCTCGCTGCTATAAAACATCAGACATGAGGCATATTTTATTTTATAAATGCGGCTTCGGAGAAAGTGTCCTTAGAGGAGGGGTGGGGACGGGTCTTGGTGTTAAGCAAATCTTTAATTGTTTTAGAAGTTGATGTGACTATTTTTAAGTCGGGTTTAAATATTTTGTGTTTTAAGGATGTAGAGATCGACTATATCATGGCAAGAACTATATCAATCTTGTTGATGTTATTTGTAGTGGTTGCATTGTTTCATCATCATCATTGTCATCATCATCGTCATCTAACATAAACTTGTGGCTTGGCCTGAACAAAACATCTGGCAAAAATCGCACTGAAAAATATTTATCAACTCGACCCTGGCTAAGTATTGCTTATTTTTTTATTTCTATTTATCGATGTTTCCAATTTTTTTCTTTTTTCTAATCAATGCGGCAAAACACCCGTTTCGTATCTTTTTTCCTATGTTTTACACTTTTTTTTCCTCAATAAATTTCAGATCTTCACTTTCTCTGAAGAAGTTTGTTGATCAGAAGGAAACTGGCCAAATCTGGCTTTTTAAATTTTATTTTTTAAAAATTTCTTCCTGTATTCGTTTTTTCTTTCTGTCTTTCATACATTCTGTCTCCATAACTTTTTTTTTTTTTTTTTTTTAAATGATGAATGGTAGCTGCTTTATTAACCAATGTCACAATTATTAAAATATATATTTAATAATATAAATAACAAATACTGACCTAGCGGTTCATGGGTGGTCTAGTATATTAATAAATGTTTGAAAATAATCCGTTCAATTTCTTGCTGATGGAATAAGATTAGAAACAATTGTTGGCTTGATCAATTTATTTTAGTGAATTTGAATCTGAATTTGAATTTGATCTAAAAGAGAAAAAGTTGAAAAGTGTTCATCTTTTTTTTACTTTTTAATTTTTAAAAAATTTATCTATTCTTCAGAAGATAATAGAAATCACCGTCAAGTTCATAATTTCATACTTTTCTAGTTCTACTTTTAACGAGTTTAATTTTAACTTAAAAATGATGATTTGAAAGAAACAATGTAAAAAAAAACAAACACTTTTTTGATTCACTGGACTTTATTATTCATCATATTCTGCTCAAATAAACAAAACTCGTCTCATTGGTCATTTACATTTATCTGGTCAGTTCATAAATGTGTACACTTTCTGCAAGTGGAACATCTACAAATTTGAAGTGACCCTCAATTTGAAAGATTAATCTAAAGTTTCAAGGGAGGTAACTTTGTTCATTAATTATTCCCCTTAATCTTTCAATCTTGTATGTTAAAACGAACATTTTTGCTGTTTCTTTCCAATTTTGAACAGATACAATCAAGCTGCCACTTCTATGTCATGGAATTGTAATAACTTCTTTTAATTTTAAATCTGTCATTCTAAAGAAGCCGAGAAACAAAATATGTCAGTTAAATAAATTGGAATGAGTCAGGAGAATCCAAGAAGAATTCTCAACCTGATTGATTATTTGGTATTTTGTTAGATTAGGACCCGTGACCCTAATGCTAATCCTAACCCGGATCCTAACCCTAACGACGGGGTCAAAGTTATCGTGGGTCCTAATGTAAATAAATAACATTTATTTTTTATTACTAATGATGAACAACTCATCATCATCAACCGGTTTATTTGTTGAATCCGGCCACAATTAATCCTATGATAAGGGTCGGGCCTGATTGTCTAGTCTCGATCTAAGTTTTCCTCTCCATTCTTGTCTTTGGTGAGGCTCGACAGAATCCATACCCAAGGCTCTCCTATCACGTTTGATCACGTCCTCCCAAAACAACTTGGGTCTGCCAGAGGTGGTCTTCTCTGCTGGCACGTTCAACTGTCGGGCTTTAGCAATCCAGCCATGTAAATCTTTTATTTTAGAAACAGTTTTTCATGGTAAACAACTGATGATCCCTTAAATAATGTTAAGACTTGCGTAAATTCTTGAAAGCAAATCAATATAGTGACTGCAAAAAGTAAATTGAATTACAAAAAAGTGATTTTTATCCGAACGACTTGGGACTAAAATGTTTTTTTAATTTTTATTTTATTTAAAAAAAATTTTTTTTTATATGGTTGAGGAACTTCTGAGACTATATATATATATATATATATATATATATATATATATATATATAAATATATAAATAATGAAAAAAAGGAAGGAAAGCCAAAACCTATGTGATTTATGTATTCATCAACATTTCGTCTTTATTGAAAGACTTCCTCAAGATGAAGAAAGCAATGTAGAAATGTCATACAGAATATTAATTTTGATTTGTCAGAAAGTGTCCAGACTTCGGCATGGTTGTTGACGTGAACAAGCAGAGAATGAAAATCATGATTTTGGTTATAGCGTTATCCGCAGTGGCCTGTCTCCTTCAAAGGACGCAAGATGAATGTTATTTCTTGGGCTTTGTTTATGGCTATTTTATTTTAAAGTTTGTAAATGTGTTTGTTTGCAGAAAGTATGTTTTGGTTGATCCAACGGATAAAGAAGAAAAAGTGATGGATGGTAAAATGGTAATTGGAATGAACAAACACCGAGAAATCTGCACATTACAAATGGCAGGGGACATGCTTCTTATGGAAGACCAGGTGAGTAGATCTCTTCGGTATCCGTATCTATTTGGGTCCTGGCCAGTGAGGGTTGAAGACATGCGTTGCATGGAGAGAAATGATATGAGAATCATACGATGGATGTGTAATGTGAGTCTTAGAGGTAGGCTTAGATCTGATGACTTCAGAGGAAGATTAAATCTGGACGGTATATGTGTGCACAGCAGAAAACTTTGTTGATTAAGTCGTGTTGAAAGAATGGATGAGAGTTTTTGGGTTAGATGTAGAGTAGTTGAGGTAGCAGGGTCACTTGGAAGGTTAAGGAAAACATGGGAAGAAGTGATAAAGATGGACTTGAGTGAAAGAGAACTAATGACTTGGTCAGCGATAGGTTAGTTTTGAAGTCAATTTCTAAAAGCCGTCCAACACATGCCATCATGTAAAATGGATGTTGAACTGAATATGATGATGATAATTTGTGCTACCATTTCTAATTTTATTTTAAAGATTCCAAAATGTATTCTTTCATCCCCAGTGTGTGCACAAATAATGTAAAAAAATTGAATGACCTTGTGTCAGACTAGGCTGGTTCGGATGTTTTAGAGGAAGTAAAAAAAAGATGACCTGTCTGTTGAGAAACAAACAATTGATTTTTAAAACTTTAGAATAAGTAGTACATCAGGAGAAAACATCCCGGATCATGCTAGGCATGAGTGTACTCTGGACGTAGAATAAGGAATAAAAATATGCAGTTAAAATGAACAGAAGACAGATTTAAGAGCATAACCTCAGTGTGATTCACAGACTATCTTATATCAACATTTGTAACATTAAATTCATCCGTTCCCTTTTACCTGACCGTGACTAAAATCTAGTGATAACCGTTAATGATATACGAAAGAACTTTATATGGATTCAAATACAACAAATAAATACCACACACCCTACACATTATAACAAACGGATACCTACTGTAATAATATGAAATAAACAAATAAAACAAAGAATGAACAGCAATAAATTAATTTATTGGATGAGTCAAACTAGTTAACACTTTCGAGGGACATAACTCTGACAAACACAGCTTAATCCATTCGAGTTACCTCCCCTCACCAATCGGACGCACGCAACATTAAATACCACGCACATGGCCCGAACAATAATAATTAAATAGAACACTTGTAAACACTACACATAATAATAATAAAAATAATAATAATAAAAATAATAATAATAATAAAAATAATAATAATAAAAATAATAATAATAAAAATAATAATAATAAAAATAATAATAAAAAAAATAATAATAATAAAAATAATAAAAATAAAAATAAAATAATAAAATAATAATACTACTAATAAAAATACTACTACTACTACTAATAATAAAAATAATAATAAAAATAATAATAATAATCATAATAATAATCACTGACAAAATAATTTAACAATATTTAACTACACTTAATCTAGTCACATCTCAACGTTCATAAAAAGAAAAAAAAAAAATTAAAAAAATTTTCTGCGAACCTAAACAAACCGTAATTTCCGGCCCAGCCAAACACCGATGAGTGAATATATTTTCTGAGGATGGCGGATTCCCCCGAAAATTAAAAAAAAAAAAAGAAGAAAAAAAAGACACACCACCCCACCATCACGGTCCGAACTTAACACTAGTAAATATAATAAAATTATTTGAAAATGATTGATTTCTCAAGGTTGTCACTATTTGATTGTTTACCATATCACATACTGCCGGTGTCAACTAACCAACGCATTGTCTCGGCCTTCTAACAATACTTATTAAATAAATAAAAAATAATTTCAATAAAACGATGGTGTTTGCTTCTTCACCAATGACAAACTGGGATTCATCAATCGTTGTATTGTTTAGAAATGATGGTAGTAAATAAATGCTGGTAGCAAATAGTTATTGGCAGCAAATAAATGCTGGTAGTAAATAGGACAATTCGACTGTGAGACTGGAGCTAAGAAGTTGATCTTGAAAGACATTACTATTATGTGTTTTAGGGGATTTAAGTTTCAGATTGACTATTAAAAAAAATTTTTTTTTTTTTAAACATTTCACCCCAAACAAGGCAACCCGCCACTGTAGATGTAAGGGGTTACTGAGAATTAGGGTGTAAGTTTTAGGTGTCATCCCAAGTTGGGAGCTGTGTAGCGAGATGTCTGTTTACATTAGTTTTAAACCCCTGCATGTCGGTACTGTCGGGGAAACAGGGAGCAAGGAGGGAGTTCCGGAGGCCGGCAGCACGAGGAAAGAAACTATTGGAGTAGAAGACTCTCCGGCATCTGGGAACCTCCACAGTGAATGGATGGGATTTAGCTGATTGTCGAGTTAGTCTAGTGTATTTACGTCGAGGGGCCACCAGAGTAGCCAGTTCATCGGAGCACAATACATTGAAGTATTTGTAAAACAAGCACAAGGATGCTACATTGCGGCGATGGGACAGGGACTGGAGCTTGGTGGATAGTGAGGGACCTATTAGGTTGGCGACTCTTGGACCTTGTCTCGGAGGGAGAGACTAGTAGATGATGCACCAGCCCAGACATGACAACAATATTCCATGCCTGGGCGGATGGTGGCTTTGTAGAGATACAGGATAATGTCAGGTGTGAGGAGTTTACTCGCACAGTAGAAGGAGCCCACCTTCTTTGCTGCAGCCTTGGCAATGTCTTCAATATACTATTGATAATATGTGCTAGTGTAAGTCATTTTAAAGTTTATTAGATGGTTTATTATAGGTCGCAGACGTACTAAATTGATATTTTCAGTTCTTTTTCGGAGAGCGAGGCCAAACCATTTCGTGATACTACGATAATTGGTCTTGCAGAGCGGTATGAATTTCTTAAATAATTTTTTTTTTTTTTAATTATTTTATGGAAATCTTTCCAGACATGGCATGAAACCACTTTATGTAAGGAGCTAAAAAAAAAAAGAAAAACTACTTTAATGTCAAAAACTAACCAAAGATAAGTGTTATATAGATAGATTCCAACCCAGAAAACAGCAATTCTTCCTCCTTTGTCAGAAACATTGCTCATGTAATGTGAGAACTAAACAAAATAAGGGAAGCAAGAGTTAAGAGGCTAATTATTTGGACATGTCACCTGCCTGAAAAGGACAGCATTATTCTCGCATCAGTCTTATTTCTGCTACTTATGGTTGAAGAAATCTGGAAGAAATTTAATTAGTCAATTTTTTATAATTTTCACTAATACACATCCTTCCCTTTTTGATGAATGATTTCCCCCAATTGAACATTATTTGACCTACTTACACTATTATTCATCTATTGTTGATCCAGTATCATATTTTATTCATAATCCAGTATCATATTTTATTCATCTATTGTTGATCCAGTATCATATTTTATTCATCTATTGTTGATCCAGTATCATATTTTATTCATCTATTGTTGATCCAGTATCATATTTTATTCATCTATTGTTGATCCAGTATCATATTTTATTCATCTATTGTTGATCCAGTATCATATTTTATTCATCTATTGTTGATCCAGTATCATATTTTATTCATAATCCAGTATATTTTATTCATCTATTGTTGATCCAGTATCATTTAATTATCTATTGTTGATCCAGTATAATTTAATTATCTATTGTTGATCCAGTATCATTTTATTCATCTATTGTTGATCCAGTATCATTTTATTCATCTATTGTTGATCCAGTATCATATTTTATTCATTTATTGTTGATCCAGTATCATATTTTATTCATCTATTGTTGATCCAGTATCCTATTTTATTCATCTATTGTTGATCCAGTATCATATTTTATTCGTCTATTGTTGATCCGGTATTCTTTATTCATTTATTGTTGATCCAGTATCATATTTTATTCATCTATTGTTGATCCAGTATCATATTTTATTCATAATCCAGTATCATATTTTATTCATCTATTGTTGATCCAGTATCATATTTTATTCATAATCCAGTATCATATTTTATTCATCTATTGTTGATCCAGTATCATTTTATTCATCTATTGTTGATCCAGTATCATATTTTATTCATCTATTGTTGATCCAGTATCATATTTTATTCATCTATTGTTGATCCAGTATCATATTTTATTCATCTATTGTTGATCCAGTATCATATTTTATTCATCTATTGTTGATCCAGTATCACATTTTATTCATCTATTGTTGATCCAGTATCACATTTTATTCATCTATTGTTGATCCAGTATCATATTTTATTTATCTTTTGTTGATCCAGTATCATATTTTATTCATCTATTGTTGATCCAGTATCACATTTTATTCATCTATTGTTGATCTAGTATCATATTTTATTTATCTATTGTTGATCCAGTATCATATTTTATTCATCTATTGTTGATCCAGTATCACATTTTATTCATCTATTGTTGCTCCAGTATCATATTTTATTCATCTATTGTTGATCCAGTATCATATTTTATTCATCTATTGTTGATCCAGTATCACATTTTATTCATCTATTGTTGATCCAGTATCACATTTTATTCATCTATTGTTGATCCAGTATCATATTTTATTCATCTATTGTTGATCCAGTATCACATTTTATTCATCTATTGTTGATCCAGTATCACATTTTATTCATCTATTGTTGATCCAGTATCACATTTTATTCATCTATTGTTGATCCAGTATCACATTTTATTTATCTATTGTTGATCCAGTATCACATTTTATTCATCTATTGTTGATCCAGTATCACATTTTATTCATCTATTGTTGATCCAGTATCACATTTTATTCATCTATTGTTGATCCAGTATCATATTTTATTCATCTATTGTTGATCCAGTATCATATTTTATTCATCTATTGTTGATCCAGTATCATATTTTATTCATCTATTGTTGATCCAGTATCACATTTTATTCATCTATTGTTGATCCAGTATCATATTTTATTCATCTATTGTTGATCCAGTATCACATTTTATTCATCTATTGTTGATCCAGTATCATATTTTATTCATCTATTGTTGATCCAGTATCATATTTTATTCATCTATTGTTGATCCAGTATCACATTTTATTCATCTATTGTTGATCCAGTATCACATTTTATTCATCTATTGTTGATCCAGTATCACATTTTATTCATCTATTGTTGATCCAGTATCATATTTTATTCATCTATTGTTGATCCAGTATCACATTTTATTCATCTATTGTTGATCCAGTATCACATTTTATTCATCTATTGTTGATCCAGTATCACATTTTATTCATCTATTGTTGATCCAGTATCACATTTTATTCATCTATTGTTGATCCAGTATCACATTTTATTCATCTATTGTTGATACAGTATCATATTTTATTCATCTATTGTTGATCCAGTATCACATTTTATTCATCTATTGTTGATCCAGTATCACATTTTATTCATCTATTGTTGATCCAGTATCATATTTTATTCATCTATTGTTGATCCAGTATCACATTTTATTCATCTATTGTTGATCCAGTATCATATTTTATTCATCTATTGTTGATCCAGTATCACATTTTATTCATCTATTGTTGATCCAGTATCATATTTTATTCATCTATTGTTGATCCAGTATCATATTTTATTCATCTATTGTTGATCCAGTATCACATTTTATTCATCTATTGTTGATCCAGTATCACATTTTATTCATCTATTGTTGATCCAGTATCACATTTTATTCATCTATTGTTGATCCAGTATCATATTTTATTCATCTATTGTTGATACAGTATCATATTTTATTCATCTATTGTTGATCCAGTATCATATTTTATTCATCTATTGTTGATCCAGTATCATATTTTATTCATCTATTGTTGATCCAGTATCACATT
Source organism: Sepiola atlantica (assembly GCA_963556195.1). Lineage (NCBI taxonomy): Eukaryota > Metazoa > Mollusca > Cephalopoda > Sepiida > Sepiolidae > Sepiola > Sepiola atlantica. The sequence goes on from OY744521.1 coordinate 3,647,611, forward strand.
TTATTCATCTATTGTTGATCCAGTATCACATTTTATTCATCGATTGTTGATCCAGTATCACATTTTATTCATCTATTGTTGATCCAGTATCACATTTTATTCATCTATTGTTGATCCAGTATCATATTTTATTCATCTATTGTTGATACAGTATCATATTTTATTCATCTATTGTTGATCCAGTATCATATTTTATTCATCTATTGTTGATCCAGTATCACATTTTATTCATCTATTGTTGATCCAGTATCACATTTTATTCATCTATTGTTGATCCAGTATCACATTTTATTCATCTATTGTTGATCCAGTATCACATTTTATTCATCTATTGTTGATCCAGTATCACATTTTATTCATCTATTGTTGATCCAGTATCACATTTTATTCATCTATTGTTGATCCAGTATCACATTTTATTCATCTATTGTTGATCCAGTATCATATTTTATTCATCTATTGTTGATACAGTATCATATTTTATTCATCTATTGTTGATCCAGTATCATATTTTATTCATCTATTGTTGATCCAGTATCACATTTTATTCATCTATTGTTGATCCAGTATCACATTTTATTCATCTATTGTTGATCCAGTATCACATTTTATTCATCTATTGTTGATCCAGTATCACATTTTATTCATCTATTGTTGATCCAGTATCACATTTTATTCATCTATTGTTGATCTAGTATCACATTTTATTCATCTATTGTTGATCCAGTATCACATTTTATTCATCTATTGTTGATCCAGTATCACATTTTATTCATCTATTGTTGATCCAGTATCACATTTTATTCATCTATTGTTGATCCAGTATCACATTTTATTCATCTATTGTTGATCCAGTATCACATTTTATTCATCTATTGTTGATCCAGTATCACATTTTATTCATCTATTGTTGATCCAGTATCACATTTTATTCATCTATTGTTGATCCAGTATCATATTTTATTCATCTATTGTTGATACAGTATCATATTTTATTCATCTATTGTTGATCCAGTATCATATTTTATTCATCTATTGTTGATCCAGTATCACATTTTATTCATCTATTGTTGATCCAGTATCATATTTTATTCATCTATTGTTGATCCAGTATCACATTTTATTCATCTATTGTTGATCCAGTATCACATTTTATTCATTTATTGTTGATCCAGTATCACATTTTATTCATCTATTGTTGATACAGTATCACATTTTATTCATCTATTGTTGATCCAGTATCACATTTTATTCATCTATTGTTGATCCAGTATCATATTTTATTCATCTATTGTTGATACAGTATCATATTTTATTCATCTATTGTTGATCCAGTATCATATTTTATTCATCTATTGTTGATCCAGTATCACATTTTATTCATCTATTGTTGATCCAGTATCATATTTTATTCATCTATTGTTGATCCAGTATCATATTTTATTCATCTATTGTTGATCCAGTATCATATTTTATTCATCTATTGTTGATCCAGTATCATATTTTATTCATCTATTGTTGATACAGTATCATATTTTATTCATCTATTGTTGATCCAGTATCATATTTTATTCATCTATTGTTGATCCAGTATCACATTTTATTCATCTATTGTTGATCCAGTATCATATTTTATTCATCTATTGTTGATCCAGTATCATATTTTATTCATCTATTGTTGATCCAGTATCATATTTTATTCATCTATTGTTGATACAGTATCATATTTTATTCATCTATTGTTGATCCAGTATCATATTTTATTCATCTATTGTTGATCCAGTATCACATTTTATTCATCTATTGTTGATCCAGTATCATATTTTATTCATCTATTGTTGATACAGTATCATATTTTATTCATCTATTGTTGATCCAGTATCATATTTTATTCATCTATTGTTGATCCAGTATCATATTTTATTCATCTATTGTTGATACAGTATCATATTTTATTCATCTATTGTTGATCCAGTATCATATTTTATTCATCTATTGTTGATACAGTATCATATTTTATTCATCTATTGTTGATCCAGTATCATATTTTATTCATCTATTGTTGATCCAGTATCACATTTTATTCATCTATTGTTGATCCAGTATCATATTTTATTCATCTATTGTTGATACAGTATCATATTTTATTCATCTATTGTTGATCCAGTATCATATTTTATTCATCTATTGTTGATCCAGTATCACATTTTATTCATCTATTGTTGATCCAGTATCATATTTTATTCATCTATTGTTGATACAGTATCATATTTTATTCATCTATTGTTGATCCAGTATCATATTTTATTCATCTATTGTTGATCCAGTATCACATTTTATTCATCTATTGTTGATCCAGTATCATATTTTATTCATCTATTGTTGATACAGTATCATATTTTATTCATCTATTGTTGATCCAGTATCATATTTTATTCATCTATTGTTGATCCAGTATCACATTTTATTCATCTATTGTTGATCCAGTATCATATTTTATTCATCTATTGTTGATACAGTATCATATTTTATTCATCTATTGTTGATCCAGTATCATATTTTATTCATCTATTGTTGATCCAGTATCATATTTTATTCATCTATTGTTGATCCAGTATCACATTTTATTCATCTATTGTTGATCCAGTATCACATTTTATTCATCTATTGTTGATCCAGTATCATATTTTATTCATCTATTGTTGATCCAGTATCACATTTTATTCATCTATTGTTGATCCAGTATCATATTTTATTCATCTATTGTTGATCCAGTATCATATTTTATTCATCTATTGTTGATCCAGTATCATATTTTATTCATCTATTGTTAATCCAGTATCATATTTTATTCATCTATTGTTGATCCAGTATCATATTTTATTCATCTATTGTTGATCCAGTATCATATTTTATTCATCTATTGTTGATCCAGTATCATATTTTATTCATCTATTGTTGATCCAGTATCATATTTTATTCATCTATTGTTGATCCAGTATCATATTTTATTCATCTATTGTTGATCCAGTATCACATTTTATTCATCTATTGTTAATCCAGTATCATATTTTATTCATCTATTGTTGATCCAGTATCATATTTTATTCATCTATTGTTAATCCAGTATCATATTTTATTCATCTATTGTTGATCCAGTATCATATTTTATTCATCTATTGTTGATCCAGTATCATATTTTATTCATCTATTGTTGATCCAGTATCATATTTTATTCATCTATTGTTGATCCAGTATCATATTCAAAGCCGTATGAAATATCATTTTGTTGTAATTAATTTTAATGTTTTATTTTTCGTTTTCAAACATCGTTTTTATATTGTCAGTTTCTAATACCAACAACAAAGTTCATTTCTTTCTGTCAGTTTGGTCGATGCAATATTGTTAATTACCCCATAAGGTCAAATTTGTAACTCTGTTTGTTTGCTTGTGTACAGCCTAACGCCCATATCACTTGACCAATCGTCACCAAACTGGATCAAAGTATCGGTCATTTTTTAACTTTAAACTAATTTAATTCTGGGATGTCTATGTCAAAGGTCAAGGTCACAGAAAAGGTAACAGTCACATTTTTGATGATGACGACTTAGGTTCTATTCATCGTAGAGACTCATGACTTGACCCATATTGTAGCGAATTGAACCCCGCATCTTATATGATCTTGACCTAGACAAGTTCGGTCAAGTTTGACATTTTAACGGAATTTTGACTTACGTTGTCAGGCAGGAATATGAAGTTTCACAACTGACTTAACTTTTTGCTTATCTATATATCTATATATAGATTAATAATCATTTTAGATTTTTTTACGGTTTTATTTATTAAATATTTTTCTCTTTCAGATTTTACGTTGCTCTAATATTGCTGTCGTAAAAGTCAAAGAAATTTCTGACCTTATCCAAATAGCACTGGAAAATGACAAAAAAGCAAGGTAAGGGAGATAACCGCGATATATATTTACAAGAGTTCTCGCCCTTTATTTCAAATTCGCAAAATAAAAATCAGCTGAAAGAAATAAATTAAATTAGCAAAAACCTAATGTTTCTGGTCAACCATTTTGAAGGATTCATATTGATACATAGTTTCCCTCCTTTGTTATTTTTTCGTCATTTTAAACATTATCAAACATGGGAATTTAAAAAAAAAAAAAAAAAAAAAAAAAAAAAAAAAGAATTCTTAGTATGTATCGTATCATATGAGTTGTAACTTATTTTACTGAATTTGTATGCAGTAAATAGTATTTCATATTCTCACACTATTTATACATTAAAAAAAAAAAATTTAAAATGAGTTGCCTGATTCTCATGTCCATATAAAACATACATTACCAATCTTTTGGTTGGTGCTACCAAATCAGGCTGTCTGAAGTTATTGACTTCTTGACTCAAAATGCACCAAACATTGATGTTTTATTGTTTTTTTTTTCTTTGCAAAAGTCAATCATGTTCTGCAAAATCCAAAACAAAAAAACAATTTTCCGCTCTCCCCTCTTCTTCCCTCTCTCCTCTTTCCCCCCCCCCCCTCACTTAACGAAACACCATGAATGAATACTTAAACATGTAAAGAACTTGAAGTATAAAAACCTTGACACGATTCAGCATTAAATGAATTGAAAGGGGTTGATATGCCGTGAAACAAAAAAAAACAAACAAACAAACCAAAAACGATGATTAAACATGTAAACATATAATGAACTTGAAGCATAAAAACTTTTGACCAAAATGACCAGATTCGGCATTAAATAACCCGAAAAGGGTTGATATGCCGTAAAACAAAACTACCAAACCCAATCTTTTGAAGGTGAATTTACACTTGACACAATTGTTCAGCTGTAGTAGTAGTAGTAGTAGTATTAGTAATAAACTAGTAGTTGAAGTATTAGTAATAAACTTTTATATTTGAATGTTTTCTTTTTACAGGTCAACTGGTGCCAAGTTTGGATTTGCTGAATCTGTTGAGCCACAAAAGATAACGTCCATGCATAAAGATCTTGCTCAAGTGGATCTATCTAACCTGTCGAGTAAAGAGGAAGCCTTACTTCATGCTCAGGAAAGTTCAGAATCAAGCTCGGAATCTTCGTATCCTTTTATGTTAATTACTAGGTTTATGATCAGTATTTATTGGTTACAACTAGGATAAAAAGGGTTGTAGAAATATACACATTTTCTGAAAGATTTTAAGATCAAAGTTAAAATGCTGCAGTTTAGTTAAAACTACATGAAAATAATTTGATCCGTAGCACGAAAGACAACTTTCAGTCAAATTTATTTATAAAAAATAATGTAACATTTTTTTGGTATGTTTTTTTTGTTTATAGTTTGCTGACTATTGTCGATTAACATTAGAAATTACTTAACAATAAGTTTATGCATTATATGTGCTCTTATATAATAACCTTAATGGGAGTAGAAAATGGACCTTGGGTTTATTTTCGGCAGCCTCGTAACTCTTGTTTCTCTTATTTTGTCCTTTAATCCACACATTTGATGAGATGTTTCTGACAAAGAGGGAAGAATTGCTGTTTTCTGGGTCGGAGTCTATCCACTTAGCACTTATCGTTGGATTTTTTTTTTTTTTTAGCTCCTTACATAAAGTAGCTTCATGCCTTGTCTGGAGTAATTTCCATAAAAAAAAAACCAACAAAAAACGGATATTAAACCGAATATGATAATGATGATCCATGGTTTTATGGATTTACTAACAAGCACATTCGATTGAAGTAAACAAATTGTATTCAAATAAGTCTGCTAAATGTCGAGGGAGCCCTTTCCGTGTTCATTTTTGCCTTGATAAATAATACAACTTCAGTCTGGACATTTTTTGAACACACTTTGTATTTTAAATGAAAATGTTTTGTTCATTTGTACTTTTAAAAGAGACTTACCATTTTATTCGTTTTAGATAAATTGTTGTATATGACAATAATCAAAAGAGTAGAAAGTGACCGTTGTTAACTTTCGACAGCCTCGTAACTCTTGTTTCCCTTATTTTGTCCTTTACTCCTCACATTCCATGAGCGATGTTTCTGACGGGGGGGGGGGGTCTGTTTTCTAGATCAGATTCTATCCATATAACACTTATCTTTAATTAGTTTTTGATCTTGAATAGTTAAAAAAAATTTTTTTTTAGCTCCTTCCATAAAGTGGCTTCATGCCTTGTCTGGAGCGACTTCCATAAAAAAACGTATAAATCTGCATAACCTCCTTCAGTTATTGGTTAGCTAGTAGGGTAGACTAGACTCTCAAGCCTTGATTGTGCAACTAGTCGAGAAGGAAAACTCGAAAAATGACATCAGTTGTTCTCTGCTTATCCCGGCATTGTTTCCAATCTGGACTGCTTGACATTAGACTTGAGCAATGCCGGTTTAGGAGATGTGCAGTTGGTAATTGTGCAACACTTGCTTCACCATAGACTCTCCATGCAGGTGGTATCCATTGCCCCTCGAGACTGAAACGAGGCCTTTTTATACAGAAGTATTCGACTGATTCTGATAAATTTGTAAAGGTGACTCTGTGTAATTGACTCTCGCAACGTGTAGCATCTGTTTTGTCCTTGGTGAGTGAAAGAGAAATCCTTCTAGACTGAGGCAATTGTAATTTTTGTATCAATCCAGATTGCCTCTTTTTTGGGGAGATAGATTTTCCCCACATTAAAAACCGACCTTATGTCTCTGTTTTCGTGGAGAGACAAGTAAATAGGGACTCTGTGCGAATAATATAGTCTTTATATATTTATCTTTTTTTCTTATAAGATGGCTCCGAGGGAAGTTTAACATTTTCTCACCCCACCATACTATGCCTAAATGTAATAAAATTTAAACTCTTGACAAATTTCAATTGTTTTTGGAAATTCAACATTTTCTAAGAACATGTCTTCAGTTATTTAAGCTTTCACATAATTTTCATAATATTTTGATTACTGTGAATTATTTTGGGGTCTCGTCGACTTTCACTTATTAAAGCGTCCAAGGTTGTCTTAATATTGTGAGTTTTTTTCAATGGGTTTGTCATATATCATAAATATTTATAATTTAGGAACCTTTCATGATAAAATTAATCTTTAAATGTACAAGAAAAAGAATTTAACAATTTTTTTTTATTTAGATGTTTTATTTTGAACATGTTTACCATAGTTGTATGTTCAAAGATAATATGATTAACAATTCTGTAAGATATAATTGTTGTATCAAAATAATTATAAAGAATAATAGGTGATAGAATAATAAAAAAAAACATTGATATACTATATAATATTTCTTGCAGATTAATTATACTTAGTTAAAGAGTTATAAATATTTAAAAGTGCACACATACTTAATAAATTCCTTCTATTTAACAAAATGAATCTCAACACAAAATAAGTTATCATCTAATATGAATAGTTATTTAAATAAACAGATATTGTTGTTATCTTGTTTATTTTTTCAATTTTTATTTAATTGGCTCCTGTTTTAAAAAATTGTTTTTATAAATCTTTGAAAATGAATAACTTTTCCTTAACCAAGATTTGTAGAAGTAGCAGTTCTGAAAGCAATACACCTCATATAAAACTTTGGGTAAGTAGACATTTTATTTATATATATATATATATATATATATATAACTTTGTTCACCCCAAACAAGGCAAGTTGCCACTGTAGACGTAAGAGGCTACTGAAAATTAGGGTGAAAGTTCTGGGGTTCATCTTAAATTGGGAGCTGTGCAGCGAGATGCTTGTTCACATTAGTTTAAAATTTTTGCATGTTGGTACAATTGGGGAAACAGGGAGCAGGGAAGGAGTGCCAGAGGCCAGCAGTTAGAGGAAAGAAGCTATTGGAGTAGAAGGCTTTGTGGCACATGGGGGACCTTCTCAGTGAATGGATGAGATTTAGCTGATTGTCAGGTTGGTCGAGTGTATTTCCGTTGAGCAAGTTCATCGGAGCACATTCCATTGAAATACTTGTACAAGCACAAAGATGCAACAGTGCGGCGATGGGATAGGGGCTGGAGCTTGGTGGATAGTAAGGAACCTATTAGATTAGCGAGTTTTGTTTGGACCTTGTCTAAGAGGGAGAGACTAGTGGATGGTACACCAGCCCAGATGTGACAACAATACTCCATGCATGGGCAGATGGTGGCTTTGTAGGGATATAGGATACTGTCAGGTGTGAGAAGTTTTCTAACATGGTAGAGGGAGCCCACTTTCTTTGCAGCAGTGTTGGCATTGTCTTCTATGTATTTGTTCCAATTCATGTTACCTGTGAATGTTAGGCTGAGGAGTGTGAACATTGTACTCTCAGGTAGGGTGTTATTTGCCATGACAATCAGTGGTTGAAGAGGTTTCTTGTAGTTTTTGAAGGAAAGGAGCTTTGTCTTAGCAGTATTAAATGTTATATATATATATATATATATATACTAACGATATTCACCCAACAATGCCTGTGTGGAAATAAAATGCTAGTCAGAAATAATTTCCAATATAGTCATGTTTACAATTTTTGACTTGAAAGAACAGTTAAAAATAACATTTGCAAGTAATAACAAATAAAAACTAAGTGTGATCGTGTTTTCTTAAGAAAAAAATATTTGTTGATATTGTGTTTCTTACAAGGAAGACGCTATTTTGCCGGTTCCGACAAATAATGAGCCCCTCGTTATTCTGCCGGCTTATGTTTTTTTAACCTAGCTGTTATGGCCTTGTAAAAGAAAAGATAATGAAATAAATAAGGACAAATATTTAATAACAATTTATTTTCATCGTCATCATCAGTTGTTATTCTGTTGGTTATTTTAATAAAAGAAATATCTGCTTTTAATACAAAAAACATTAAAAGTAAAAATTAATTAAATGAACGAAAATATTACAGACAATTAGATTCTTTAATCAGATTTAGAAGTAATTTGCGTCGGATAAAAAATGTTTTAGTTATTTAAGAAAAAAAATAGTTTCTATTCATTGATAAAAAAATAAATAACTCTTGTTAAGAAATCTGATTATTAAAATAATTAAAGATAAGTCCCTAAAGAAATTAAGGCACTTCTGCTGTATATGTTTAGCAGCACATTTTCTTTCCTTTTCCTTAAGGGGAGATAATTCAACTGGAAGTGATTTTTTATTTTTTTATTGTATAAATTAAAACATTTTAAAAAAAGGCAACGCTGATTTCTTTTTGGGTATAATATAACAATTAACTTTTTTTTTTTATTATATGAATTAAAAATTTCTGAAAAGTCAACAATGATTTTTTTAATTATAATTGAAAAGTTTTGATGAGTGGGAGTTTTGATTGGGTGTTTGGGGGGGGGGGTTAAAACTGAATTTTTTTGTCAACATTGATTTTGATTTTTTTTTTTTTAATATAAATAATTTTAACATTTGGGATATCTGAATGTTTTTTTCTTTTACTGAACAGAATAAAGTTCTGCAATTTGATTAACAATGGCTTCCATGGGGTTCGCAGAAAACTTCTGCCGCCACATAAATTCGATTAAGTAGGACTCCCCCATTTGCGTGTGGGTGTCACATTCTACTTTGTTGCGCATCTTGGCCTTTTGCCACATGTTTTCCACATGATTTGTTGTGGCACCTGTGGATGGATCCACAAAATTGTATCTGTGATTTACACGCAAATGGTGAAATCCTTCCGAAGCGAGTTGATCGTATGCACGCCAACAGTCTGAGATTATTGTTGTTCCGGGACGCCCATACTGCTTTATTATAGGTATTAATGTTTCGGCATCTCTGGAAGGGACTGTTACTAAGAAGCCAGACTTAGTGGATAGTTCATAGCCACCAAATACGCAAAGTTGTCGTCGGATACGGCCCGTATTGTTCTTTCTTCGTGAAAAGAGACTTTCGTCTATCTCCACGAAGCAACCATCTCCTCCAAGGAGCTGAGGATGCTTCAGAAAGTGCTCTAAACGTATTTCCCTAAGGAACATTCTCCAGTCACAAATCGCGTGATCGCCAAGTATACGGCATTCTCTTTTAACAGCTTTACAGTTTGCCATTTCCTTTGCCCATACGTAGATAAAACTAACAATGTCATCCAAGCGAAGACGTGACCCAGCAAAAAAACTATCTTTCCTAATGGATACTGTTTTGCAGCAGTATCTACGTGAACATTTCCATTTGGCTACTTCTTTTAATATAACTCTCTACTGGATTACCCACCAATGTTTGTTTGTAAAACAATTCAACTTTGCATTAAAATACGTCGTTACATGTAGCAGTTGAAATTATTGACAATTACTACTGTTGTTATTTTATCGCAAGAAAAACATTCAATTTAATGGTTAATTTAGTGAAATGATGAAAAATCAGTTTTAAAATTGCTGTTTAGACTGTTTATGAAACTGAAATTAAAAAAATTATATCTGATTTAATTTCTTTAGGGACTTATCTGTAATTATTTTAATAATCAGATTTCTTAACAAGAGTTATTTATTTTTTATATCAATGAATGAAAACTATTTTTTTTCCTTAAATAACTAAAACATTTTTTATCCAACGCAAATTACTAAAGAATCTAATTGTCTAATATTTTCGTTCATTTAATTAATTTTTACTTTTAATGTTTTTTGTATTAAAAGCAGATATTTCTTTTATTTTCAAAAAATTTAAATAACCGACAGAATAACAACTGATGATGATGATGAAAATAAATTATTAAATATTTGTTCCTTATTTATTTCATTATCCTTTCTTTCACAAGACGATAACAGTTAGGTTAAAAAAACATAAGCCGGCAAAATAACGAACCCTTGTCGTTATTTTGCCGGGACCGGCAAAATAGCCTCTTCCTTTATAAACAATCTAAACAGCAATTTTAAAACTGATTTTTCACTATCTTTTAAGATAAATGTTAGGACTATTTCTCATCATTTCACTAAATTAACCACTAAATTGAATGTTTTTCTTGCGATAAAATAACAACAGTAGTAATTGTCAATAATTTCAACTGCTACATGTAACGACGAATTTTAATGCAAAGTTGAATTGTTTTACAAACAAACATCATGAGGTAATCAGGTCGAGAGTTATATTAAACAAAAGTAGACATGAACGGGGTTCAAAGCGAATTATTTGTACTTAAAAACATAATTTGTATTTTTTTTTACAATAAAAACAATACGTAAATGCATTTAAATGGACATAGAAATTCATTGTAGTTACTTAGTCTATGGTAAAATAAAACTTTTTTTTTCGTAAGTCGTGGCCAAAATCGCCGTATAAATTATTTATTTAATTTTTAAAAATAGTCAGAAGTTTTAATTATTTCGTTTTTATTGGAAAAATGTTGAAATAAAAATAAACCGGCAGTTAAGTTGACTCGTGAAATCTTCACTGTAACTGTAACAGTTAGGTTAAATAAACCTGAACCGGCAAAATAACAGCCCCATCGTTATTCTGCTGGGACCGATATATTCTTCACTGAGATATTTTTTGCTGAATTTTATTTTTGTTTTATCAAATAAAGAAAATCTATATAAAAAAAAAAGAATTCCGTTTCTATATTTTAGTTATTTTATGGACTTAATCGACAATTTTTCCTGGTGATTCCAGATGGAATCAAAAGAAAATTTCAATTGTGTCTTTCGATTCTGTGGAAAATTTAACCCTTATTAAAACTCATTTGAATGTTTTTTCTATAACACACAAGCAAACAAATATTGATTTATGGATATGTATAAAATAATTATTGGTGTATATTATCAGTTTTACTGATATCTTAAATAAAAATACCTCTCTGGAGAGCTGCACACCACCTATTACCCCCCCCCCCCCCCAATAAAATAGTGTATTTATTTTATGTTCAAGCAAATAAAATAATCAAAATATCTGTTCTTAAATAAAATTTTAAAAAACTATTACTTAAAAAAAAAAAACTATGACTTTTAAATAAAAAAAAAAGCGATTTGATTTATTCCATAAACGAAATCAGTTTAAAACGATGTAATTGTATTTAATGAATGTTATGTACTTTATTTACTTTTTATTAATTTGTATAATTATGTTATGAAATTACTAAAGATCATGATTTATTTGTTTATTTGTTACTAAAATAGGTTTATGAAATGCAAATAAATATAAAAACCTTTACAATTCTTTCAAGGGAGGTAACTTTGGTAAATTATGTAAAAGTTATTGCCCTTAGTAAGCCATATTAAATCTAAGATTGCTATCTCAACTTGTGTTGGAAAAAATCAAAAATTGTTTATTAAAATATGGATTTGGAGCATTTTTTTCACTGGTAAAACTGGTAAAACATTGAGATAAAAATATATTCCAAATTTTGGTATTATGAATCCGCTAAATCCACCGCCCACCCGCCAAACGAGATTCTACTCTTTGTAGGCGATTACGTGTGAATATCCTGAAAAACTTGGCGGAAAGATGTAACTAGAAAAAAAAAAAATACAAACAATTTAGAATTTAGAGTGGGGGGTCAGTTTCGTATATAAATTTAACGTAAAATCATCATCCCACATTTCCGGATAATTCTAGCGTTTTAGAGCAATTGACAGATTTCTTTTGTTATGGGATATAAATTCTGTGCATATGTTTGGGAGGGAGGTTTTTTTTTTTTACTTAGACGATTACATGTGGTTTTACGACGTTGCAGCTTTGACTTAGGGTTAGTAGTAAAATAAAATTGGTTAACAGCTCTAAAAGGCTAACATGGTCCGGAATTGGAGGATCATTTTACATTAAATTTTAATACAAAACAGATCCCCCACTCTAAATTGTAGAATAATTGTTATTTTTAAAATTTTTTTTCTTAAGGTGTTCACACATCATCTAAAAAAAGGTAGAATTTAATTATTTTTTTTTGGGGGGGGGGGGGGGGGGTGGCATGATTCAACGAAAGGGTTGATTTACAATTTTACCAAAGTTTTTATTCCTCATGATGCTAAATTTGAAAGTCAAGATCAGCATTTCTGGGGTTCACGCGGGATTGAATATTAAGTGCAGTCTTTAGATAATTAATTTCTCATTAATTTTTAATTAATTTTTAATTAATTTTGCTCTTCATCTTGAATAAGTTTTCAAGACGCCATTTTTTTTGTAAATGTCCTTATCAAATGTGCGTCCTTATATTGTTTGATTAATTTGTGAATGTCTTATAAATTTTACTCTTTTATTCATTGTCATGTTTTATGTAGGGTGCTGGAACCGCGCAGTTGGGTAAAGATGTTGAAAGTTCAGAGTCAGAAAGTGAGGATTCTGAAATCATGGAAACTGCTCCTCCTCCGCCTAAGCACAAGATCAGATTTCCTCCTCAATCCTCTGGTAAGTTTTTTTTGTATATATTGTGCGTATGTGATTAGACAATCTAATTTTGTTTTTCAGAATGGAGAGTAGAAAATTGACCGTGGCTTTACTTTCGCAGCTTTATAACTCTCGGTTTCCATCGCCCTGCCGGCTAGGGCTGTAGAATATGCCGACTGCATCTCTGCAAAGAGGTAAAACCCCATCTCCCTTCCCCCAATGGGGCCGCCTGTTAGTCATGGGTGGCGACCCGTAATGTCTACGAATGGGCACCTGTCTAAATTCACCTTGAATTACTGCGTTGTTGGCACATTTATTACCTATCTTGGGAGATTATTCCAAGGTTCAGGGATCCTCAGTGAGACAGCGGCCCTCCCTCCGGTTCAATCAAAATCGTTGGTGAAATAGTTTCTGGTGGTGTTTGCGTAGACCTCTTTCTGGTGCAGGAGTGAATAATAAGTCCTGAGGTATATCGTAATGACGATTGAGGAGATTGTAGGCCAAAATGAGATCAGTGCGTAATCGTCGGCGTTCAAGGGAGAAAAAGTTTAGGTTCTTGAGTCGGCTTTCACGGGGCATATCCCATGGACCTTGCACTGTTCTCTTAGCTAGTCTTTGAAATCTCCAGATGCTGGATATTACATATTAGATATGGAGCAGAGGCCAGGACACCATATTCTAACAGTAATTTAACGAGGGCGACATAAAGTGGTAGAAATATTTCAGGAGTGAATTTGCAAAAAGAGCGTTGAATGAGAAATAGTGCTCTTTGCTTCGTTTGCCACTTGAATGCAATGTTTTCTGAGCATTTTTGGGGGTCATTTTGTATTAAATACTACCTGCCACCAAAACGAACAAAAAACCCAAAAGAAAACATCCTGATTCTGATAATAAACTCAAAACAGAAGGTGAATTTCCAAGATTCATTCTTGTCCAGTCACTAGAAGAAAAGCAATTGGATCAGCTTTCAGCTTTTTTGATAGAAAAAGTCATTTCTAATAGGCTAAACCCTGTTAATGTTAAAAAAATTCCGAAACGGAAACTTTTTTAATAGAAGTCCAAAACAAAAAAAACATGCAGAGAACCTACTGAAAATAGAAATTTGAACTGCAAAACTTATCCCCATGAAAAATAAAAAAAATCATTATAAAAAGCAGAAAACTCTCATTAGCAACCCCAGAAGAAATTACAACTGCATTTAAACATTAAAAAAATTTTTTAATGTTTATTTCAATATTGTGATGTGCGTTTGTATCTAATTGTTTTGCTTTTATATCAAGCTCGATTTAGTTCACTTCTCTTCAGTACATTCTGTTTTGATTTTCTTGAAATCTTGGTCATTCATTTGATTATCGATTTATCAATTTTTTAAATAAGTTTTTGGTATTTATTAATTTTGAGTTTTATTGTCTTGAATTGTTTGGTTTGTTTTCGGTACTACGCTTGCATATGATTTGGTTCCCACAATTTTTATTGCTTCGGGGAAATTAACATTCCTGGTAGATTTGATGTGCATGGCTTTTTTTCTCTTTTGCATATATCGCAGTTTTTTTAATAAGCAGGGTCTTCTTCATAACAGTCTTCTTCATAAGTCTTCTTCATAAGTCTTCTTCATAACAGTCTTCTTCATAAGTTTTCTTCATAAGTTTTCTTCATAACAGTTTTCTTCATAAGTCTTCTTCATAACAGTCTTCTTCATAACAGTCTTCTTCATAACAGTCTTCTTCATAAGTTTTCTTCATAAGTTTTCTTCATAACAGTTTTCACATTTAAACATTTTGCATTCACTGTTTGGTTTGGGTCACGTTCACCATACTTCTTGTACACTTGATGCCCTCTGCAAATCTCTTTATGGTGTCCAAATTTGTGGCTTCTTGGCCTTTTGGCTAAGATCAGATACTACACCCCATAGACCGGTACTGTCTTGTCCTGCGGTATTGTCCTGTGCAGTTCTAGGAGGTCCACCCTCCCAGGCTTTTCCTTCTCACCCTTTGAGAAGGGATTAGTGTATTGCTAATTGCCTGAGGTGCCCCTACCGCGGAATGCCGACGGGGCTGCCCAGGCATTTTTTGTAGGCCAGAGTGCTCACCTTCTCAGGTGCTGGCTTTTCAAATCCCACTTTCCCGACCTTGTGTCACATCTTATCGCTGTGGGAGGGAGATAAATGCCTTAAAGCAACCCAATTCGGATTTCTTTTGCTATTGATGATTTGTTGAATGTTAAGATATAAGTATTTTATGATTTCGTTATTTCTTCTGATACTAATTCTTTTAGATTCTCTGACCCCTTACTTTCGCAATGCTAGACGTTAGAGAGTAGAAAGTGACTAACTTGGGTTTACTTTTGGCAGCCTCGTACTCTCACTTCCCTTAGCTTGTCCTTTAGTCCTCACATTTCACGAACGATGTTTCTGACAAAAGGGGAATAACTGCTGTTTTCTGGGTCAGAATCTATCCATTTAGCACTTATCGTTGGTTAGTTTTTGATCTTGAAATAGTTTTTTTTTATTTTTTTAGCTACTAACATCAAGATGCTTCATGCCTTGTCTGGAGCGATTTCCATAAAAAAAAAAAAAAAAAAACCAGAAAAAAAACTTTATTTCTTAAAATTTAAAGTATTATCTCCCTTTCTTTTAATTGTGACCAAAGTCAGAATCTAGTGTTTAATTAAAAATTGATAAAGTTTTAGTGGTATTGATCAATGTTTGTGTCAATTTCTATTTTTGTGATAAGCAGTCCGCAGGGTACAGCGATTTCTAATTCGTAAGTAAGTTTTACAAAGAACGGGGAAAGTGGACAATTTTAGTCTTTTAATTTTACTCGTTTTTTTTTTATTTTTAAAATTTTAATGTCCAACTTTTATTTAGATATTAATCTGGTATATCTCTGCGATGTATTGAATATGTGCAAGTAAAATTTATTTATTTTAAAAGAAAGACCACCGAAACAATGTTTGTTATGACAACATGTCGACTTGTCAGTTTGACTGCTCTCGTTTCTAAGGAGGCACTGCTGATAATAATTACCATTCAATTGTGGTTAAATTGTGGCAGGCAATTATTTTTAAAGCTCTTAAATTTTCTGCTTGTTTTATTGTCTACAAATATCTCTCCATTGAAATTCTTTATAACATTAATATTTTAGGACTTTATAATACCACTCAATTAACCATTGCTTGTCTATTATATAAATAGCCGTTGTCTCTGTTTGTCTGTATCCAGCTGAAAGTCAGCAACTACACAAGACACAGACACAAAGCTGATATATTCTTTTTCAGCATTACCTCAGACAGAATATAGACACATTTTTTTTGTTGTTGTAATATTCATTCTTTTTTGGAATCACCAGAAACAAAATTAGAGAGGGGCAACATTTAGAGCATTTTTATTTTCTTCATGAACCGTTGTTCTGAAACTCTAACTAAAATACACTTTTTGGCTTTCAGGCTAGGATCAAAGTGTAGTATCTATTCTGCCGGAGAAGGGGAAATTCTTCTTGACTGGGAGAGAGAGAGGGTGGGGTTAAAAGAAAGATGTTACACACTTTTTAACTTTTCTATTTTGTTCTCCATGTAAAATTACTGGATTTCTGGCAGTTTCAGTTCTCTTGGACTCTAATTGGTTAAAGGTTAGAGTGGATACTTCTTTACTATAAAGCAATTTGGAATGTAAATCCATGCATTTAGTCTAATGATTTCCTTCAGGAATAAAACACCGTTTCTGTGTAGCTGACTTGCTATACATATATTTTTTTATAATATGTATATGTTAGCTGTCCCTATCCAGCGTTATCCAGGAATCTTTAAAAATTATTATTTTTAACACTATTGGATGTATAACAAAAAGTATAAAATTAAATTGCAATTATGTTTTTTGCTTAATTAATATTTAATTTGACGCTTTTAATGGCTGTTCTGTTAATCTAATTTCAAAATGAATTCTTATTATATTTTAATCGATCGGAATACTGAAGAAATGGAAATAAATTCTTCTTACTAAGTACTAATTTTATAAATAATAAGAGGTTATGAGTTAGTGTTTTGTTAATCTACTTTAACTCAAACAGCATACTGATGAAAACTTACAGCAATAATCAAATAAATCTTGTCGAATTTATTTTCAAGTTAATTTATAAATAATAATAAACTAATGACCCGATGTTCAGTTAATATTTTTTAGAAATTATTTTTTTTTTATTAAAAACAAAAAGAAGTAAATATGTCTAAAAAAAATTCAGTTCCCCCCCCCCCTTTTAAAAGATGGCTACCATCTAAAAAAATCCTAAAGTAATTTCTGAAAGGGAATAATTCAAACGACAACTTGTTCTTAACAATGATCAGAAACGGACGAATCAGAAACAAATATTGATTTTGGTGATTAGAACGTATTGATGACAAAACTAGAGAATTCGACTGACTTTATTTTATATACTAGCAAAAACATGCGAGTCACATATTTTTATTTGGCTTGAAATGATGAACGAACATATAATGGAAAGATTTTGAAATTATTAAGTCTTTTCCTTTTGATTGAAGCTTGCGAGTAACTCTGGATGGTGTCTCCTCATTCTCTTTTCCTATTCTACGCCCAACACCGTTTCATCTCTATATCAATAATCTTCCTGAGAATATTATTCAGAAAATTAACATCTATTCTAATGATACCACTATCTATTCTGGTGTTGCTTCTCGCCCATCTCCATGGAATCGGTTGAAATATACAGCTGATCTAGAAGTTGACCTGGGTTCAGTTGTGGATTGGGGTGCGAAATGACTTGTTTCGTTTAACTCTGTTTTAAGACTCAGCTTGTGTTTTTCAATTGTAGGTGTGCCCCTTTTCTTCCTGAGATTCTCATGGATGGCTCTGTTCTTCAGGAGAAATCGATTCTGGAACTTCTTGGTCTTTCTTTCTCATCAAATCTTTCTTGGAGTTCATACATTAGATCCATTGCTCTTTCTGCTTCTCGTAAAATCGATTCTCTCTATCGCTCCAAACACTTTCTCACACCTGAGGCAATTCTCTATCTCTACAAATTTACTATCAGACCATGTATCGAGTACTGTTGTCATAGTTAGGTTGGTGAATCTTTGTCCTATTTGAAGGTTCTTGATAAGGTGCATAAACGTATCTGTAATTTGATTGGCCACACCCTTTCTTCTTCTCTGCACCCTCTCTCTCACAGATGTGATGTTGCTAGTCTCAGTCTTTTCTATAAATACTATTATGGCATGTGTTCTTCAGGATTGTGTGATCTATTCCCTGCTTCTTTTGTTCCAGCTCGTTTGACTCGTTGGTCTAGTGGTCTCCATCAATTCACTGTTTCGTTACCTCATTGTAATACAGCTTCCTATTCCAGTAGCTTCTTTCCAAGAACTGCAGGCTTGTGGAACTCTCTTCCTGCTGACTCATACCTATCACCTTGGTCTTTTCCAGACTAAGGCCAATAGGCATCTCCTGTCTTTGCAATAATTATCTTTGATTCTTGTTAGTTTCTTACATCAAGTGGCTTCATGCCTTGTCTGGAGCGATTTCCATTAATAAAACATAAATAAATAAACTGACCCCCAAAGAAGGGGATAATTACTAAGAAGGATAATTTCATGACTAACAAAATCTACCCCCTCCCCTTTAAAAAAAAAAGAGTTAATGCCTGGGAGGATGATATCATAACAGAATAGATAGTACACTATACCTCCCCCACCCCCTAAAAAAAGAGGAAAAGGTTGTCCCTGGGAAGATGCTTTCATGACAACAGAACATATACTACATTACCCCCTCCCTCAAAGGAGGATGTAATATCTGGGAGGATCCCCCCCCCCCCTCCCCCTAAAAAGGAGGAGGTAATTCCTGGAAGGATGATCATACGACAACAAAACTGATACTACACTACCCACACTCATTAAAAGATAATACAACAATAGATTAAATCAGTTTTATTTTCATTCATTTTAAAAATGCCTCGTCATAAAAAAATTATTTTTTATAGTTCCTTGGCTTTTTGGCTATGATCAAATTGTAGTATCTGTTCTCAGCATCCCAGCGACATTAGACGTTTTACTATTGATGAAAATACTGCATATATATAAGAAAATATGACAATGCAAATTACAAATGTATATTACAGAATATTAATTTATTAGCAACTGTTTAAATAATAAATATGCAAATTAGCAATGCCATAAGCTGTTTATGGGTGTTTTCAGATTACTATATATGCAGTATTTCAAACGTTTATGTTGTATCATAGAATTAAATAAGCATTAGCTGTTTTGATGTTAATATAGTTAGGATAGGTGGAAAAAACTTTTGCATTTATTCATTTAGATATATATATGTATTTCTGGATTAATCAGTAAGCAAAATAAGAACGTGCTTAGTGTATCAAAGAAGAGGGGGGGACACTACTTGTCGGATTTACAACGGAGCATAGAGTGCAGCTGAACCAATGTCCACAAAAGGTCAATAACAAAAGGCTGGATGCTCTTTTTTTTTTTTTTTTTTTTTTCTTTTTCTTTCCATTTTTGCTGGAGATGGGGCATTCTACCGGATGCTAGACATTCACCGACTACTTCAGACACTCCAGCCGAGAGATCTTTTTTAAATTCTAATTCTATGGATGCATGTATAGAATCAGATGTGTTGCGTAAAATCAGTTTTGAGGATGTGAGCAAAAAGTTTGAAATTAAGAAAGAAGAGAAAACATTTCAAATATAACTAAAATGCATGGAATCAAACATCAGTTTCCATTTTAAATTGAAATTATCACGCAAAGATTTCAAGTAAACAAATTATTCTTTTTCATGTAAATAAATTTTATTAAAATTGCTTTGTTTAAAATCTGACTTTAGATGTATGGGGGGGGGGATGGGACACCATCAAACTGATATTACATTTAATTTGTTTATTAGGACACCATCAAACTGATATTACATCTAATTTGGGGTTCATATTTTCAAATTTTTGTCTTGTGTTAGACCGAATTTCTGAAGATTTTATGTTTATACCATTAACTATTCTTGAGATAGAGCATTTGTTATGAACTTTGCATTAGGAATGAGATTAGAAAAAAACAACTGATTTCAAATAAATATAAAGTAAATACTTAGAAGATTGTGAAACATGAGACTCGTGTCATATTCTTTGTTTATTTTCAGCCCCGTGGACTAAATACTCTCTTATCTGCAGCTTAATGCATAACATACTGTTGGAAATAAATTTCCACTATTAAAAACATAAAAAAAATGTCATTGTATTTTTCTGCTGATGCAACAAGAAGATATGGTTACATTGCTGGTAAAATCGTAAGCAAAGATTTGCCTCAGAGTTTGGGAGATGAGTTATTTGTACAATTTAGAAGATTGTTTAAAAATAAAATAGCTACTTAGGACGTGCCATATCAGGGGACATTAAAGAAAACATTAAATGCACAAATACCTCACATCTTTTTGTTCAAAACATTGTTTTTTTTTAATCTAAGATTCTGAAAAATTGATGCTTACTTTTGAAAAAAAAAAAAGAAGAGTTTAAATATTTTATATGTTCCCACATGGGAACGAAGTTATGTAGAAGGTTTCATCATTATGAAAGAATGGTTTTCTGTGTTTTTGCGAATATGAAAACTTTCAGTTGCGAAAAAGATGGCCGATTTAAATATTTTTATTTTTTTGACTTCTAAATAAACTTCATGTCTTTTCTTTATGAGTAGTTTTTATTTTTTCTTCAAAACATTTTTTTCTTTTATGAATTTTATCAAAATGTGATTGAGTCACACATGAATTAGTCATCGTTCTTTTTTCTTTCATTTTATTTTTATGTATAATTTGTACTCAGTGACATTTTCACAATTTAGTAATAAAAATGACCAATAAATATGTTGACACTAGTTAATACAAAGAAAATGATACTGATGATAATAACACCAACGATAATGTTTAAATTATTATAACATTTTTTAGTTGCCGCGGGGGGGGGGGGGATATCTTGTGGACTTAATTAAAATAACCTGCGTTCTCACATCCAGGTTATGGTTGGTTGCATAATGATTGCTGTTGTGTATATTATATTATGTACAACGTATATGTCCGCCCTGTCAGCTGACTGCACCTCTACAGAAAGATAAACCCCTCCTCCCAATGTGGGCTGTGTGTGGTGAACCGTGATACCTCAGGACATGATCCTGGTGGCTAAGCAGTCGATGCTCCTGTTGCAAAAGTGGTTAGGGTTGGGATTAGGGTCAGGGTTAAGGTTGCAGAATGGATCACTTGTAACATTCTACTTTAGTTCTAAGTTGGATTAGACATGTGGATAGAGAGGTCCGAT
This sequence comes from Sepiola atlantica, assembly GCA_963556195.1. NCBI lineage: Eukaryota > Metazoa > Mollusca > Cephalopoda > Sepiida > Sepiolidae > Sepiola > Sepiola atlantica. The sequence continues at coordinate 3,669,201 of OY744521.1, forward strand.
TCGATCAATCAGTTGGTCATGTCAAGCCCCTATCATATATACCCCATACCAAACATACATCTTCCCCAATCCCCCACTAATAAATAACTAATCTATTCCCAATTGTATGATAGAAAGCAGTGGCTAAGAGTGATTCAGTTTGAAAAAAATAAAAATTCGACATAACTATTTTCAATTGGGTGCATGCAAAATTTCACATTTTTCTTTGGTTTAGGAATTCTAATGAATCTGACTACAGAACTTATAAAACTTTATTTCAAATATGAGGGAGAGAGGGAAATGTTCAAATGAAACCAGTTAAGATTTTTACTAATAAATGAAAAAAAAAAGAAACGTATTCCATATCTGAATGATATAGTGACATCGACATAGAAAATAAGAACATGTTTTATTTAAAATGAAATAATAATAAAAAAAGAACCATACAGAGAATAAGGACCCCAAAACAATTGCCAAATGAAAGGAACCCTTTCTTTCTTCACCGGTGTCTTCCGGTTGACCTGGCCACACACACGTGCACCCTATTTATGTTTTTAAATAAGCACCCAAAATCCCTTTTTTTTTTTTTTTAAAACATGTTAATATTTATATTTGGGGAGGGGAGTAATATATATTATATATTTATTATTTAATGTAGGATGCGTTTATCCTTTTATTTACAAAACTTTTTGAATTTTTGTTCTAAAATGTTTTTGTGACACTATTTATTTGCCTCCCCATGAGAGCAGAATGCATAAAAAAATAAAATCAAATCTTATAGCGTGCGTCTTTTTTTCTTTACAATACGTTTTAATAAACACAGAAGATTTTATTTTTTGTGTTCTGTATTTTAAGAAAAGGGGGGAGAGGATATATTTACAACTTTTTAATAAACAAGCAAAACATCGAAGCATCCAAAATGGATGTATATTCTGTGTAATCTTCTGTTTTGAATTCCCATGAGGGCGGACTTAGACTTCAAAAATAAGTTTCCAAACTGAGGAAATTTAAAGTTTACAAACTTTTTTACTTCTTTCCTGTAAACAACAAGTATAAACAAACAAAGATTTAACAATCCTTCTAGACTGAGGCAATTTTTATTTTCGTCCCGAGGTAATTTAGGGTTTCATTTATTTAATTGACGCATCAAGTAAAAATTTCGACTGGTATCAAACCTTTAAATTTATACTTTTTATTTCACTAAGCCAATCACAACAGGAAATTAATTATCAACATCCACATTTCGGATAATCGTATAATTATTAAATTATACATCATAATTATACATCATAATTGTACATCATAATTATACGTGCACATACAAAATTCTGCAAAAATAAAATATGCACACAAAAATACACCAACACAAAAAAAAAAATGCAAATTAACATCAACATAAGACAGGCTACATAACAGCATTGTAAATTAAAAAAATTCTAAAAAATTATCTGTATATTATAGTGAAAATGAAACAGATTTTATTGAATATATTATTATATTCTATTCATTTATAACAATTTACTATGGGTTTTGTATTTATTTATTTATTTTATTAATTACCAGGACACTCTATTTCAGTACAGGTACCCTATTGTTTTTCTTCAGAAACCATATGTATTTGGATAATGAGGTGTCATCTTTCTTTTCCTGATTATTGGATATTTTATGGTTTCTGTACCTAGCCTTAAAATCAGTACTTGTCCCACCTATATAAAATTTACTCTTGGTCAAACATTTTTCTTGCAGCGGACATTCATTTTTATCTCTGCAGTTATTCATTATTTCTGTTATTATTACTATCTTGTATAGTGTTAATTCTATTGTTATTACTATATCTATTGTCCTAGGTTAAGGTCTGTCTATTATGGCCCTTAATAATTTTTAAAAAGTTATTTGTACAGCTATAGCTAAGTTTAATATTTTTATTAAATATTATATATAGAGGATTATTAGCAGGAAAATGCCGACTTAATTTGGATTTAACTTGAATTAAACGGTGAGGGTGGGGAGTTAAACTAAATAATCTTCAGGTTTCTATTTTTTCTTCGGATGTTCTTATTATTTCTGCTATTATTTCTCAATTTTAGTGTTTATATAATCACTTCTGTAAAGCGTTATTGTATGTGTAACTATTGTTATTAACAATTTTTTCAGTAGAATTGTTACTAATTCTATAGCTAATCGATATTGGTATATGCTTAATTATAGAAAGGTGGGGTGATTTGAATTAGGATTAACATATATCGGGTCAGAATTTTCTTTCATATATGGCTTATGTGTTGTGGGTGAGGTTGAATGTAACATCTAAGAAGTTAGCAATATTAATCCATGCTGTAGTCTCGACAGTAAGTCCTAGATTTTTTATAGTTTTGTATAAAAAAATCTTAATTTTTTCGGCTTTTGAAGAAATAGCATTTCATACTATAGATAAGCCATCATCCCTATATAGTCCTATATCCTTAACTTTAATCACACTAGATTCAGTTAGCTTATACAAAATAAAGACTCCTACTTAATTATACATATCTGCGGATCCAATGAGCCCATCGCTACATTTTATTAATTTTTCCTATTTCATCAACCTGGTAGTTGGCTTATTTAAGAAATCTAGCTTGTGGTCCTGCAATCTTATTTGTGTTTTCAAAGATTATTTGAAATAGTGTATATGTATCCTTAGCTTTCAGCTGATATACTCTCTCACTAATATGTACTTTATCCGTTAGCGCTTTACTAAGTTGATTTTGTTGACAATATCTCTGTTTTTTGTCGTTCTTCAATAGGTTTTTATTGACTAATTTACTATATTCAGTTTTGTCCATCGTATAAAAATTCCTCGTTTTATCCGCTTGTCTGAACGTTTAATTCTTTTTACTGTTTCTTTAAGTTTTTTTAAAAAAAGTCTGTTGTGTTTTTGTGGAATTCTAAATTGAAAGCAAAGCATTTTATTTGTAACAAGGACGACGGTGTGAATTTTTGTATTTTTGCGTTTTTGACTTGCTGTTTTTCTAATCTTTCTTTTTTCCACCTTTCTTCCTTCTGTTTTAGAACAGTGTTCTTGTTTTATTTATTATTAAATAATCAATTCTCTGATGAGCAGCTACTTAAACTAAAGACTGTATTTTTCTTTACGGGTTGTGAAACGCGTGTAAAATTGAATGAAAAAAAAAACAATATAGGCATTCGCAAAAATAAAAAAATAAAAATTCTGATTGTGCACCGATTTTGGAATGCAACCAAACAGTATGTATGTTCTGAAACCGGAAACAACTTTATTGAGCTTGTAATTTGAAACAATTTGGATGATATTATTATAAGGGATATATACCTAAAAATATACATTTGACATAAACTCAGAAATATATATATATAGGCGAGGAATACGGACGTTTGGGACATTTTTGGGGGGATAGAATGAAATTGAACAAATATAAAAACGAGAGGAAATAATTTAAAAAAAAAAAACCCAAAAAATGTCCCAAACGTCCGTATTCCTCACCGTTATTAAATTTTGTACCACAAAAATTTTATATATATATATACTATTAAGCTGTTGTCCATTTCATACTCATGCCACCGCTAATTAACTAACCTCATTCTATTTGACACCTGTTTATATACATACATTTTCTGTTTTGCATTTTCTGTTTTGCATTTTCTGTTTTACATTTTCTGTTTTACATTTTCAGTTTTACATTTTCAGTTTTACATTTTCAGTTTTACATTTTCAGTTTTACATTTTCTGTTCTACATTTTCTGTTCTACATTTTCTGTTCTACATTTTCTGTTCTACATTTTCTGTTCTACATTTTCTGTTCTACATTTTCTGTTCTACATTTTCTGTTCTACATTTTCTGTTCTACATTTTCTGTTCTACATTTTCTGTTCTACATTTTCTGTTCTACATTTTCTGTTCTACATTTTCTGTTCTACATTTTCTGTTCTACATTTTCTGTTCTACATTTTCTGTTCTACATTTTCTGTTCTACATTTTCTGTTCTACATTTTCTGTTCTACATTTTCTGTTCTACATTTTCTGTTCTACATTTTCTGTTCTACATTTTCTGTTCTACATTTTCTGTTCTACATTTTCTGTTCTACATTTTCTGTTCTACATTTTCTGTTCTACATTTTCTGTTCTACATTTTCTGTTCTACATTTTCTGTTCTACATTTTCTGTTCTACATTTTCTGTTCTACATTTTCTGTTCTACATTTTCTGTTCTACATTTTCTGTTCTACATTTTCTGTTCTACATTTTCTGTTCTACATTTTCTGTTCTACATTTTCTGTTCTACATTTTCTGTTCTACATTTTCTGTTCTACATTTTCTGTTCTACATTTTCTGTTCTACATTTTCTGTTCTACATTTTCTGTTCTACATTTTCTGTTCTACATTTTCTGTTTTACATTTTCTGTTCTACATTTTCTGTTCTACATTTTCTGTTCTACATTTTCTGTTCTACATTTTCTGTTTTACATTTTCTGTTTTACATTTTCTCACAATTGTTTCTCTTTTAATTTCTTTGTAATTTTTTCTGCTTTGATTTATACTTAGTTTTTTTTTTTTCTGTTTTTCATTTTTCGATACTCATTTCATATTCCTTTTTTCTCACACGCATACATTTATATGTATATACTCACACATACTTAGTTGGATATACACACTAAAGTTATGTGTAAAATAACACATGCAGTTTTCCACATTCAAAGAACTCTTTTCAGATTGCCACTTGTAAATTATCTTAAGTATACACACACACACATTATATCTTTCTCTCTCTCTCTCTCTCTCTCTCTCTCTCTCTCTATATATATATATATATATATATATATATATATATATATAATCAATCATTTAAATTGACGAGGGAACATGATTTTAGAAGAAAAACAAATTATGTACTATTTACCAAGAATACGATTTAAAAAGAAAGAAAAATGTATCTATCTGTATAGAAAGAAGAAAGAAAAAAAAGAAGAAAACGTCTCATTATAGAAATGGAGTGAAGGATTTTTCATTTAAGACAGTGGGGCTTGTCTGACTTGCGATTGGCTTTCTGTCTTCCCTTAATGACTTGAAAAGATGTTTTACACATGTAAAGGGTGAGAAGTAATACACATTGGTCTTTATTATAGAGTGAAGGACACACACACACACACACACACACACACACACATATATATATATACACATACATGCAATCATTCACACAAGTCTTTTTGGTTCTCTGAAGGAATACTTAGTTTTATTTTCCCTGTCTGCAAAACGCTAAAAGTTTTGCTTCAAGTGTCACTTCCTTAACAACACGAATACGGATTGTGTTACCTTGTGAACAACTTTCTGTTTAATTGATGTCCATTGCCTATCAAATATTTTCAAGTGTTTTTTCGCATCACCCTTTCCTAATTGGAATAGACGTCAACTTTTTTAATTTGATCGATCATTAGGATACAACAAAATACGAAGTTTGTTTATGTGAATATCAAAATTTCAAATAATCCGTCAGTGTTTGCCTTTGGATAATTAAAAAAGAAATCAATTAAAAAAAAAAATTTAAAAAAAAAGTTTCGAAGTTTTTTGAGATGAGGATTGATTATTTGGATTATCTGGACTACTATTCTCATCTCTGTTCTAATGGTCACAACGTTTCAGCCGATGTAACTTCCTGTCTTATTCAGGTGCATCTTCTCAAACGTGGGCATTTTCTAAACACATACACATAAATGAATGTTATGTATTATGCAACCTTTTTTTAAAGAGTACTGATGTTTTGTTTACTAATATCACGTTATTTATTTAGTCCACGGGGCTGGGGATGAATAAAGAATACAACAAAGTGAAAAATGAGACTCGTACAGTCTCATTTTTCACTTTGTGGTATTCTTTGTTTATTCCCCAGACACACAGACTAAATAAATCCTTTATTTAGTGGTATTACCCACAAAAACATTAGCATTAAAAAAAGGGGGGGGGGCAGTGTAACGCACAGGCTAATATAATTTATTTATTATTATTATAGATTAAACCATGGGATTTTCATGGGTGTTTTAAATCTATAAGTGAATTATATGTATGGTCTCAAAAGATTTGCTTAATAAAAAAAAATCGATAATATTCAGTTTTGCTATTATATTTCTTTAAGTGACGAAATTATGAAAAAACTTTTCTTTTCAATGATCAAGATTTCTGTCTCTACTTGAAAGAAAGGAAATACATTTAGCAATAATGTATTTACAGTTAAATAAAATGGAAACCCATTTTCTTTAGCTAACCTTGTCGTCTGAGTCTGAATAAAAATTTCACTTCAAACCAAAAATTATGAAGAATAAAAGTTCAACATTATTTTATTTGAAATTGATAATTAATTTATTGAAATAATATTTTATTTGAAATTGATAATTAATTTATTGAAATAATATTTTATTTGAAATTGATAATTAATTTATTGAAATAATATTTTATTTGAAATTGATAATTAATTTATTGAAATAATATTTTATTTGAAATTGATATTTAATTTATTGAAAGAATATTTTCTTTGAAATTGATATTTAATTTATTGAAAGAATATTTTATTTGAAATTGATAATTAATTTATTGAAATAATATTTTATTTGAAATTGATAATTAATTTATTGAAAGAATATTTTATTTGAAATTGATAATTAATTTATTGAAAGAATATTTTATTTGAAATTGATATTTAATTTATTGAAAGAATATTTTATTTGAAATTGATAATTAATTTATTGAAAGAATATTTTATTTGAAATTGATAATTAATTTATTGAAATAATATTTTATTTGAAATTGATAATTAATTTATTGAAAGAATATTTTATTTGAAATTGATAATTAATTTATTGAAATAATATTTTATTTGAAATTGATATTTAATTTATTGAAATAATATTTTATTTGAAATTGATAATTAATTTATTGAAAGAATATTTTATTTGAAATTGATAATTAATTTATTGAAAGAATATTTTATTTGAAATTGATAATTAATTTATTGAAATAATATTTTATTTGAACTCTTCCATTTCTGTGACACAAATAGTCATTTGCTTTCAAAAGGTTGAAACATTTTCATGGAAATATATTCATCATTTTCATTTTTTATATTAGTTGAATGAAAGTGAAGATACTCACAAATACAAAGTGACATTTTTATTTTCATACTTTCTTAAAATTCAACAAAAGAACAAAAGGGAGTCCATTTGAGTTCCTTTCAAAATAATATTTGAAGTTGATTATTTCCAAAATCAACTTATTTCCTTCTGATGAGAAGAATATTTTAAAGGAACTCAAATAAACTCTGTTCTGTAATTTTGTTGAATATTAAGAAAGTATGAAAATAAATATGTAACGATATATATGTATCTGCTCTATTCCCAATATTAAGCATAAATTTATTGTATTAGGAACTTTTTTTATGATACATTTGAAAAATTACTGTGCCTAACCAAGGTAAACGAATGTAAATTGAACATTTAGTCACCGTATTTGGTTTTATTTCGGAGAAAGTATTTATTTTCTTTTTGATGACTGCCCTAATCACATCAAGAGGATAGCCGTTATTGGACAAAGTATTAGTTATAGTTTTAATTTCTTCGTCCAATTTTGATTTTGAACAAATCATAAGGGCTCTGTGTGTTAATGTCCAAATCAAGTTTTACCTTGGTTAGGCACAGTAAGTGAGAAATTCGCCAAGCAAATCAGCTCAGCAGTTGAAAATTGTTATTTTTCTTCGAATGTGCGTGTTGTGTTTTCTACAAAACCTTTATTGGCGTCCTCTCGTAAAGACGTTTTAACCCCCCCCCCCCCCTCACCATAAAAATAATATAATTTATCATTTTAAATGTAGTTGTCGTGCTGACTACGTGGGTAGGACGACGTTAAGATTGGATAGTAGAGTCAAACAGCACATTCCGAATAAGAAAAGGAATGGAAACTTCCGGTCAACGGACGTTCAAAATAACACATACGGGTCTTCCATTACAGACCATTTACTTAAAAACCCGCCGTGCGCTAGGAATTTTAGCATGGACTCCTTCACCATTCTAAGTCATGCTCACTCGTTATACCATCTCAAAATCTTGGAGACAATCCACGTTCGTCTTAAACTTCTCTCCCTTTGTAAACAAAGGGCATATCTATTGGGACTAGATGTGATCAGTCTCTAAGATTCATCCTCCATTGTACATATAACATAACGCTATTTTATTTTCTGTACTCTCTCTTTTCACCCCGTTTTTTTTAAATCCCTCGATACAGCCTTTAAGAGAGGGCGAAACTGGTCGGCTGGCATTTTTTTTTTCTTGATTAACTTTTAATCATGAACGATAGAATTCGTCTTCCCTTCATGCTTGCGATAATATATATATATATACATGGACGGCGGCAAGCCCCCCCCCCCCACTTATTGACTTGACCCCCCCCCCCCACTTTACGGTCATCAATAATGAAGTTATATATGCATGTGTTTTACCGCCCCCCACCCCATTTTTATAACTGTGCCGCCGGTCCTGATATATATATATATATATATGTTAGCTATGTTTGTATATTTGGATTAACTTTTAAACTAATTAACCAATCATTATGAATTTTAAAACTCAACTGCTAGCGTAAGGGGTCCAAATGTGGGTTATATTTGGTTACTTTTATGCAAAGGGAGTGAAAAAGTGGTGGAAGCTTTTAAAAAAATTCAGATACCCCTGATTTTTGTTAACTTTTTAGAATAGGCATTAGACATCAATTAAATTTTTAGAATAGGTATTAGACATCAATTAATAAATATTCCTCAAATTTCAGGTTCTTTGACATATTTTAAGGGTTTTTTAAGGGGCATAACCTCCCATCTGAAAATTCATATTTTAGTTTTGCATTAAATTTGATCCAGAGTCATTAGAAACCAAGTAATCAAGATTCACTGAATTTCAATTTCTTCTTAAGACCCCTTAAGCTTTAGACATTTTCTAGAATCAAAATCATTTCATGGATTTTGATCAAAATTAGAATAAGGATTTTAGGTATAAGGTTTAGTAGCAGTGTATCTTGATTTTAATCTTTGTACTCTGGTGACTCTTTCAACCTACATGGAATATTGGTATTCAACTTTTGGGTGGAAATAGATTGTGTGTGTGTATGTGGGGGGGTGATAATGCGGCTACGTATAGGAAACTGCAAAAGATAAAAGTGAACATTGCTAAAAAGCAACTATCTTAAAGTAAACATACATCTCGCTGCACAGCTCCCAACTTAGGATGATCCCCATAATTTACATCATATCTCTCAGTAGCCCTTTACGTCTACAGTGGCGGCCTGCCATGTTTGGGGTGAACTATGTTAAAAAAAGCAAAAAAAAAAAAAAGAAGCTGAAATAGTTAAAACTTGAGAGAATAACTGTAGACTCAGTACAATGAGAGGAAACATCAAAATAAGTTGATATTCATTGCTACCAGTTTCAAGTTAAAAGGGGAACTAACTTAGCTCACGAGTTATTTCCCTTGTTTCGGGACCTGATGAAACTAAAGTCTCTCGTCAAACACGTTATTAAAATTATGTTACAATTTCACCTGTGTGCATTTTTGCATGATAATGTGACATTGAATTTGTTTTTACTTACTCTTAATCAAAATGCCTGGACAACCCCCGGTAGGGGTGCCTCAGGCGATTAGCAATAAACTAACCCCTTCTAGAACTGCACAGGACAAACCCTAAGACCGGCAGAATCAAGGCCCGAAGGCAAAGACAGTACTGGTCTAAGGGGTGTAGTATCATCGGAACAGATAATACACTTTCATCTCAGCCAAAAGGCCAAGAAAGAAGGCTTGTTGTTAAGTACAAAAAAAAAAGTTCAAACTTCATACAAAGAAACCCATCATCATATTTTTAGTTCTTCTATCCACACTCAGTTTTGTGTATGTCTGGTTAAAAAATATTAATCTAACTAAACATTGTTAAAAAAAATGGACAACTCATAACGTTTTTATTTATTTTTAAATCACCTTTTCCAAAAATCTAACTATTTTTATCAGTTCTTGAAATAAAGAATATGGATGAGAAACATTCAAAGTTCATAAGTTAGGGTTATGTCTAAGCTTTGGTTTTAAGTTAAGGGTCTAGAGCAGGGGTTCCAAACCTGAGTCAACATGGAACCCCGGGAGTCCACAGAAGATTTAAACGGGTCCACAAGTTTAAAAAAAATAAAATAAAAAATTAACTTGTAATCTGGGGGTCTATGTTACTAATAAGAGGTAGATAGGAAAATTTGTTGAATGTATGACAATAATCTAGTAAATCTATAATAATAGTTTAAAAAGAATACGTAATATATCTAAATATCATATAAAAATCTATAAATGTGTAATTGCAAGTTATACGTAAAAACTGGCGATGATATTGAAATGAAATAAATTAATGTTATAACATGTCCTGCTTTGTTTGAGCAATATGTATTTTTGTTTCACTGTTTTTACTCACCTACGGACAAATATATTATTTTTCGAAAATTTGTATATATGGCATTCGCAAATGCTAAGCTAGCTCTTAGGGGTTCCACAAACCAAATAAGGTTAAGAACCCCTGATTAGGGTTAGGAACCCTTGGTTTAGAGGATATCCTGTAGGCAAACTTGTACAATTTGAAGGCCTAAATAATTTTATTTTATTTCAATAAAGATGACTATTAACAAGTAATAAATCTACAAGAATATCATAATTACGTCATTGGTTAAAGTAATATAACTGTACAATTGCATAGAACGTTTCAACCAGATGATTTAAATAATTTTCATTTTGCTAATTTATTCATTCATCTATTTCCAGTTATTACTTTTTTTTAATTTAATATTATTTATACCCATTAAAAAATAAGTATAAAGTTATTACTTTTATTTATTTGATTATATTATTTATACCCATTAAAAAATAGTATAAAGGTATTACTTTTATTTATACCCATTAAAAAAAATAAGTATAAATTTATACTAACAAAAATAAACCAGATTGATTCAAAAGTAACTCTCTATAATTAAGTGCTTGTAATTTATTGCTGAAATAAAATTCTTATATACAAGGAAACGGGGAAGAATTTCTGTTTTTTGGGTCGGCTGTTCTTTTTAGTGGGTGGTATGTGGAGATTTTCAATCATTCAACTGTCAATCTGTCCACCTCATTAACCCTTAACCAGATGAGTGTTTTTAGCCTTAATAAGTCGTGACACATTAATAAAAGAACAAAAAAAAAGTGAAACTAGTTGAAGTGGTTTAAAAAGCTGGTGACGAATGCGTGTGTCCATGTTGAATTTTAAATACAATCTTATGCTATACATTTTCTTATATTAACTTTTTGCAAGAATTATATTTCAGTATTGAATTACGAAAACTTAATGAGTTTTCTTTCATCTTCTACTTCCTTTGGGTGTAAATATTTCACATTTTGTACATGAATTTAAAAAAATTTCTTTTCTTTTCTTTTATAAATGCCTTCCTCATGAAAAACTGTTGTCTATGAAAATGAAATTATAAATCCATAATCCATGGCAATTATTTATTAAAAGGGCTTTTAGAAAAATGTTCTTGAATGTGGCAGCCCGTCCTGAAGGCATGCGACCCATGACAACTACAATATCCGACATTGTGCTAATGTCTGTTATTTTAATGCCTTTAATTTGTTTTTATTTTCCAGAAGTGATCGACATTGATGATGACAGCGAAGATGAAGTGACCATCATTCAGGATACTCCAGACATCGCCAAAGCAGAAGCATCCAGGTACCATTTTGATTTCCTTCTTTCTCATTTTTCCGTTAATATTATCATCTTTCAATATTTCAGAGTATAATTTTATAATATAACAAAGAGGTTCTCTGTCTGTCTATCTGTCTGTCTGTCTGTCTGTCTGTCCGTCGGCGAGAATTTCTGTAAACGTAAGAGTATAATTTTACTAAATTCCCAAATCGCATTTGAAATTTTTTCATTCACTCTCCTATTTTTGAGGATTTATTTAGTTATATTTTTAGGTGGTGGTTACCGGCACGGATTGCCAGCTTGGCAGGCCGTGTTCAAGTTCTACCCGCATCACTTTCACTAATACCCTTGGGAAAGATATGGATGCATGTCTCTTTCTTCACTTATGCGTGAAATAGTAGGGTAGACTAGATTCTCCAGCTTTGGTAGGGCAACTAATCTAGGAGAAGGAAAATTCTGAAGCAATAGCGTCTACCCAATCATGGATTATATAGATTTAACTCTCTTTTTTATTATTATGATTAACTCCTTACATCAAGTGGCTTCATGCCTTGTCTGGAGCGACTTCCATTAAAAATAAAGTTTTGCAGAAGATAACTGCAAAGCGGCGTGCATAATTTGCAAAGAAAAATCACGAATACCCCCCCCCCCCCCCCAAAAGGAGACTCCTGATGGAATGATTTGAAAAAAAAAAAAAAAACCACGATCGCTGATGCCTGTAACAGGTCTGCCCCTATTTAATTAGCTCCCCACAAGGGCAAAGTAAGACACAAGTTCAATTTTTTTATTTTGATGTGCGGAAAATCAAGCTCCTCAAAAAAGGGGCACTCTAGATTGGGACAAAAATAAAAAATTTCTTAGTGTAGAAAGAATTCTCCTTCACTAACCGAGGAGAGAGCAGATGAAGTGTAGTATCAGAACAGATACTACACTTTGAATTATTTGCAGAAAATATAAAATAATTTACATTTAAAACAAATTTTTGATCTTAGCAACAAGTCTGTCACTTTACGAATCAACCATATTTGTATGAACGTATGATGGGAAGAATTATAATTCACGTTACGTACAGATTATCTTGTGTGTTATTGGCAAATCATTTTGACTTGTATAGCCTATCGTCTGGCACCCGAATGATAAAACAGTCAAAATGATTTTATGCTAACAAGATCATTACGAGATGAGGTATCGTTATTTACATGTTTTTGACGGGTGTCCTTATCTTGACTGTTTATGTTTCAGCTGTTGTACTCCCCGGCCTTTTTTCAAGTGCCTTTTTTTTGCAGTCCTTATTTATTTTTTCTTCTCACAGGGACAGAATTAGACACAAGGTTTGTTTTTAATGTGGGTAAAATCCAGCTCCCCAAAAAGGGTCACTGTGGATTGGAACAAAAATTAAAATTGCCTCATTCTTTATTTTTGTTGCAGTCAAATATGATTTTTGAAGATTTTATTGGTTTTAGTTTTTACCTTGAAGGTTGTAGAATTTAATGATGAAACTGCTGTGAACTTAAAAACAATCAAGATGGGGACAACAGTCTGAAATATGTGAATAAGATCAGATTTGACTTTTTTTTTTTTTTTTTTTTTTAAATTAAGAAAAAAATGTTAATTTGTGAGTTTACTGTTCACAACTGATTAAGATATTTTTTGTTTGATTTCAAGTCCAATGTTTCTTTTACTGAAATGTTAGTTATTTTATTAAAAAAAAAAATACTTAGTGTCACTTCCGGAATTGAAAGATTGACGACCATGATGAAGATAGGGATACCAAGTGTCACTGTAAACGGAGTAAAAATAATAATTCCGTTTTTGTTTGGAAGGCATAAAATAAATTTATTCTTTAGAGAAAAAAAAAAGGTCAAATTTTTGTTTTTTTTAATCCAAGAATATTGTAAATTTTGAAGGATTCATGAATAAAACATTAATTCTTGATGAAGAAGTAAGTCGACTTTTTTTTTTGCATACTATTACTGTATAATAGTATGAAAAATGGTAAAATCATATATGAGTGTAGGTTCGAATCCTACCTCCCCCTTATTTCTTTATCATTATTTAGTTTGTTTAGACTGGACAGCAACATCAAAATATTTTCTTCTGAACAAAATTGCAGTCGCAAATATGAATTCATTATTGTAAAAATAACGTTCATTTGTCAATCAATGTTTCATAATGAAGTTATCTCCCTTAGATTATATGCGGTTTGTTTTCACTCATTTTTTGTAAATTTTGATAAGAAACCTTTTTTCTTCTTTCCTTTATAACTTAAATAAAATAAATATTTAGATTTAAGTATATTGAAGTGTTTCAATTCTGATACACTCTATTTCAAAATATGTGAAAGCATTTCATTGTCATCATTTTAATTTTTCAATTTGAAGAGAGAAGATAAAACGAGATCACTTTGAATTCTTGTTTTTTGTTTGTTTTTTTTTTCCATTTTTATTAGGTGTTCAAACCTTTGAGTAAATATTGTTTTGAGATAGACATTTTATGAAACAATATTTAGTGCGATAAGTTGTAACTGTTTAATCAACTCAGAATATTGCAATTTTATTAATGAATTTAAATTTAAAAATAAAGTGTTTTAAGATGATTTACATTTTGGGGGAATTTTTATCTTCTGTGGGTGAAAGAGTAAGATTGTTTTCTTGTTTTTTTTTTCAATGAAGGTTTTATTTTTTGATCAGTTTCATTTCGATTCTTTTCTTTAAAAAGAAAATGAAAATTTGTAATTTTTGAATTTGTTAATGGGTTTTTGGTGACTAGTCCCCCCCCCTCTCTTTTCCGTTTTCTGTCTAACATCTCTCTCTCATATATATATATATATATATATATATATATATATATATAGTAAGCTATGAAAATATATTTATGGCAATTAAGCTACACAGAGGCTCCCGGGGATGAAACGCAGGAGCCTCTGTGTAGCTTAATTGCCATAAATATATTTTCATAGCTTACTACCTAGTTCTACTTACGTATCGAGCACTGTTGAAGTAAATACTGAATATTGGTACATAAAAAATTATATCTCCTTATAACATTTTATGTGGATACATGAAATAGATATATATATATATATATATATATATATATATATATATATTAAAATATTGACTTAAATTAAAGATAATTGAATTATCGTTTAATAATAATCTATCATGATTATATAAAGCTCAATATATTGAATAGAGCAATCAATTCTAGAGATGAAAGATGAGAATAAAAAAATTGTGAAGATACAATATTTATTAAAACATCAGAAGTTCAAAGCAAGGAGACTCCTAGAATATATATATATATATATATATATATACACTAGCTGGCTTTTCCAGCTCGCTACTTGAAATACATAAAACCAAAATTTTAAATAATAAGCATTTCATTCATAAGTTTCTTGTAAACACGAGACTAAAACTTTCACATTTATTCGTATCAAACATTAACATCTTAGTAATTTTGATACAAATTTATTCATTTTTTAAATAAGACGCTAATGAAATCAAAAGAATGAAGAAATCAATTTGCTTGAGAAAAATATGGCGTCGTTAATAGGAGAGCGGAAAGGGGGGGGGGGGAGAGAAAGACATTTAGCCAGCCTGTCATCTGCTCCCTTTCTTTTTCTCTTCTCGCTTTTGCCTCTCTGTAAGAATTCTAGGGAGCGATGTTAGCAGAAAGGTTTTTAGTAATTCATTTTTATTTTTTTTATTCAACCATTTTAATTAATTACTGTCAATATTGACAAAATTATTGCATATATATAGACAAAATGGGACAATAAAATTATAAATGTATAACACCAAACATTAATTCATTATGAACTGTTTAAAAAAAATTAATGCTAATTAGACATTCAAATGATTGTCTTTGGATCATTCATCGGTGCTTTATATAGAGTATATCCAAACATTGTGTTGTATTATTGATTTATAGAGAGAGTATTATTGATTTAAATTAGAGTAACCTATTTTGATGGTAATATAGGAGCGATAAGTGAAAACCTTTTACATTTATTCATTTAAACACACACACATACATACATATACACACACACACACACATATACATATATACACACACATACATATAGTTTTTGTGAGTTTTTGTTTATAGAGTTAATCCTATAAATATATTGTCTTTATATAACAGTGCTCAATAACAAATAGATCTTTTTTTAGTATAGATTTTATTCATACAAATATTTTGGCTACATGTGTTCAGACATGTTCTGGCTAATGCCCTTCTCAAGGCAGAAACATTGTCAGGCCAAACCGATAGTGTTGAGAGTGATGAAACCTTCGCTGTCACAACTATTAGTTCGGTCTGATGAAGCTGAAATATGCCTCTACATAAGTAACCAAAATGTTTGGATAAATAAAATCTATACCACATATATATCCAACCTCATCGGGCAACCTTAGAATTTAAATTTGAGTTTTAATTCTAAGATGGCCCGATGAGGTTGGATTTCGAAATAGATCACAGCCGAAACATGTATGCACATATGTAGCCAATAATTTTTGTATAAATAAATGATTTTATACTAATATATATATATATATATATATATATATATATATATATGTATATGTTAGTAAAGTTTCTCCATAACACAATGTAATTGAATTTGTATCTAATTTGTTTAGTTAGGTTTTTTTATTTTCTTTCAAGTCAAATTCATCCAAGTTAATCTTTTTTTTTTCTGGATTTTTATTTTAAATTTGTGATGGTCAAAAAGTGGGGGATCAGTTTACGTTAAATTTGTATAGGAAACTGATCCCCCTCCTAAAATCTAAAACATTTGAAAAAATTCTAAAAAAACACAGAATTCTCTCGCGACCTGATAGGTAATTGTAAACCGAAAAAAGAAAAAAAAATGGTAAGCAAAAAAGTTGGGAAAAATGGGTTGTGGACAATTATGAACAAGCTCCGATATATCTCTAAGCTAGTGTTATAATTTGGCTATTAGTAAAAGTTTCTCTTTGATTACTTTCTTTATAATAGAATTGACCAGAGTTTTTATCCCCAATTTTTTTGATCTTTGACTAACAACCTTTGATAGATTCGAGTTTGATCATCAAGATGAAGGCTTGACTCCACAAAATTAACACTTTTCTAAATACAAAACTTTACGATACTACACAACTCATCCGTGACATTGGACGAAAGATAGCCACTTTTAGAAACGAGCCCCGAGAGACTGCTTGGATGCTCCAGCGCTTCTCCCTAGCCGAGACAACGCCATGTCCATTATGATGTTGTCCCGATTGTCTTGATGAAGAAAACAAAAAAAAAGTTTGTCCTCGTGTGGACGCAAGTCAATGTTTTATTTGTTTGATTGATTTGAAGCATTTGACCATTTTTTAAAGGAGTCCTGAGGGAGCATGAACTCCCCCTTTCCCCACTGGTTTAAATTAGATCTGCCCCATTTTAAAAGCCACAAGATTATGCTAATTTTCAAAATTTAGCAAATTTTTGATCATTTAAAGACCCGCTAATGAGAGCTTAACTTTAAAAATATAAACTTTTTAGTAAGGCCATAACTTCAGTTATGTAAGCTGTATTCTAGACACTTTCCTATCATTGCAGTCAATGTTTTTCATTGCTTTAAAGTATTTTGTGGTCTGACTCATAGCCAAATGTTATGAACCCCTGCTGGCATGTGTATTTCTACTAGTTGCACTAGTACATACACGAATATTTGATGTTACTGACATCGTTATGTCGCTATTATTGTTGCAATATACACTTAATCACACATAAGTATCAGATATTTAAGATATCAAATGAATAAAGCTGTGTTGTATTACTTGTGTATTGTGGCAAGTCTTCAGCTTTTTAGATTAAAGAGAATTTAATGTTTCCTAGTTAAGTTTCTCATTCTGTATACTTGAATGACGAACATGGCCAGCTGTGATGGCAGCAACAAGAATGCCACTGATTTCAGTGGATTGCCTTCTCTCGGCTCAGATTCACCTCATTTTTTATTTTTTTATTAAAAGATTAAATTGTTAGCTATAGTGATGGTCACTGAGGTGAATTGGTGTTAATAGCCAATGTTGTCTCTTTTTTTGGCATATCAACCCTTTTAAGATTATTTAAACACAATATCTATTGTATACAATTAATTGAACACAAGTTGTAATTTTTCTGGATGCAAGTTGTAGGTCTATACTTTTGCAGAAGGATATAAGTATAACATTTAATTGTGAAAGATCTGATTAGATTTGAACTTGGCATGCCGGAGGGCTTTCTACTCTAATACCTTCTTTCCTCAAACTGCTAGCCTTTGGAATTCCCTTCTTGCTTTCTGTTTCCATGAATGTACCAACACGCAGAAGTTTAAAATGTAATGTTAACAAGCATCTCTCTTCACAGCTCCCCAATTAAGATGCCCCTAATTTACAGTAGCCCTTTACATCTAAGTGGCCTTGTGCCTTGTTTGAGGTGAGCAAAAGTAAGAGAAAAAAATTACATTAGAAGATAAGTTAGAGGTTAAGATGTTGTGTCACACACAGGAAGTCTCCAGTGATACATAGCAGATAAGCTGATAAAATCTTTCTCTTGTTTCTGAACCAAAGAGGAGCGCAGTTGTGTTTGGGGCAGCTGCTCCTCCCCCTTACAGATATATTGTATATAGTTTTCCCTGCTTACAGACATTCTATATAGTTAGACATTCTGTATAGTTAGACATGCTTACAGACATTCTATGCAGTTGTATATATATTTTCTTGAAAGGTTGTTTTGTTTGTTCTGTTGTTAAACTATACAATTCCATTTACCTTTTTCATATTCTCCAAATTCCAGTTCTTTTTGAGTATTTTAAAGGGTTTTTAGGGGGCATACTATGGGCACAACTTCCGATTTGAAAATTCAAATATTTCAGATTTGCATTAAATATGATCCATAGTCATTAGAAACCAATTAAGAAAGATTCCCTGAATTTTAATTTCTTAAGATCCCTTAAGCTTAAGTCTTACATTTTTGACATTTTCTAGAATCAAAATCATGTAATGGCTTTTCATGAAAATTAAAATAAGAATTTGTTTTTATGGAAATCGCTCCAGACAAGGCATGAAACCACTTGATGTAAGGAGCTAAAAAAAAAATTACCACTTCAAGTTCAAAAACTAGCCAACGATAAGTGTTAGATGTATAGATTCCGACCCAGAAAACAGCAATTCTTTCCCCTTTGTCAGAAACATCGCTCATGAAATGTGAGGACTAACGGACAAAATAAGGCAAGCGAGAGTTACGAGGCTGCCGAAAGTAAACCCATTATGTGGGCATAAGATTTAGTAACATGGTTTATTTTTATCTTTGTAACGTGACATAAAAGTGGTACAAGGTTTTTCTGTTCAAAGAATTAATTTTTTACTGTCTTCGGATGAGTAGTTTTCTAGTGTGTGTGTGTATATATATATATATAAGATAAATGAAAGAAGAGAGATAAAGATGTACGAATGACAAATCTATTTCAACTTCAATTGTTCAATGCAAGGTGTACTCGATAAAAAGGGTGAGAAGGCAAAACCTGGAAGGGGGGATTTTCTAGAACTGCACAGGATGGTACTTAAGACCGACGGAATCAATGCCTGAAGTCCAAGAAGATACCGGTCTATAGGGTGTTGTATCTATCGGAACAGATACTACACTTTGATCTCAGCCAAAAGGCTGAGAACAATTGTTTGACTACCAGGATTTATTTATTTTATTATTATAATCTTTAATGGGGTCCATGGGAGTTGTGTTTTTTTTTTTTGTGGGACAAGGTTACACCTATCATCAAGATACTTTACCTGCGAGTTGACTGGTACAATTATGAAGAAAAAGACGGCAACCATTTTCACTGAAAATATATTTCATTAATCTTAATTGGATATCCATTTTCCTTTCGCTAACACGTTACTCAATAAGTCCCGGGCCTGACAGATGTTTACACTAAAAAAAATCAAAAAAAAGTCATGTAATTTTTATAAAGTACTAGGCTTCAAATGCCATGTGTCAAAATCTAAATCAATCGAATTATTAATTTACAAATTACAGTTATTTAAATGAAGCTACTGTTGCAAATTTTCAAAACAATGAAAAAAATCTGATAAAGCATCGCTTTCTGATGAGAAAAAATACTGTTCAAGCAAAACAATGGCCTCGTAAGTGCTATTCAGATTCTGCTCCACCAGAAGCAACGCTTAAGCGGTGGTACGTTGACTTTAACTGACATTGTACAGACACAAATGATGCTGAATTCTCAGATCGCCCAAAGTTGGCAGTTGTCTCGGAAAAAATCAAAAAAAAAAAATCACAAACTCGTTTTGGCTGATCGTAAATTAAAGTTGCAGTGTATTCACCATTTTTCATGAACAATGAACAAAAAAAGAAGCTGTGTTCAAAGTGGGTGCCGCATTTGCTCACAGTTGATTAAAAACGACGATGTTGATGGTTCAAAGCAACAAAAAGGAGTTTTTGCATCAATATGTGACAATGGATGAAAGATGGATCCATCACTTCAAATCAGCAGTTAGTTGAGTTGACAGTAACTGGTGAAAACCGTCCAAAGTGACCAAAGATACAAACATCAGCAGGGAAGGTTTTGGCCTCTGTAATTTGGGATGCGCAACATGTTTTGTTCATCGATGACACTGAGAAGGTAGAACCATCAATAGCGACTATTATATCGCATTATTGGTGCGTTTGAAGGAATCAAATGGCAGAAAATGAAGAAGAAGAAAAAGTGCTCTTTCACCAAGACAGTGCACCGTGTCACAAGTTAATTACAATGATAGCAAATTGCATGAATTGCTTCTGCATGCACTCTATTGTCCAGATATGGCTCCCATTGACTGTTTGCAGACCTCAAAAGAATGCCCCAGGGAAAGAGATTTGGCTCCAATGAAGAAGTGATTTTGGAAACTAAGGTGTATTTTGAGGCCGAAGACAAATTGTTTTACAAATTAGGCATCAAATTCGTAGAGAAGTGTTCGACACAGTGTAAGGAGACTATGTTGATGAATAAATTAAAATTTTTCCAGAAAGTTTTATGAATTAGGCTCGGGACTTGTTGAGTTATGTGTTACAAGTTGCTTCCGAGGAAGCACGATGAGGTCTAAAGCCTCTATCTAGTAGTCTGGTTTAAAAAAATTTTTTAGTGTCTGTTTTTTTTATTAACATTTAATCTGCAACTGAAATCTAACTTCAAATCCTTTCTATGTCATATGATTACATGAATAATCTGATACCTACTCTCATACCAAACTTTTTCAATCATATATGTATTTGGCAAATCCTATCTACGCATCACTTCAAAAAGTAAAAATGAAGTAATATACAAAATTAGTTTCTTTGTTACTTAATCTGATATTCTACGGGTCCAGTAATAATCAGTTCTAAGTGACAGTCTTTTGAGGTTGAAGGTTCAATTCTTAGTACAGGTGATAACTAGTGATAAGAATTACTTAAGACTTACCCGTTTATGGCTGACGGAACGAGAACAATCTAGCTCTGTGGATTAAATATAGATTCCCAAGTTCGACAATATACGCCTGAAGACGGTCGGAGATTACATCGGCTGAAACGTTGTGAGAATAACATCTAAGATGAGAACAGTAGTCCGAATAATACAAAGTATCAATCCTCATCTAAAAAATTCTCAAACCTAAAATATTAGTTTATTTGTTAGTTAAATCTAAAGAGGATTATACAAGTTTTTGTTATGATTAATAATTGAAGACTTGGTATTCTCACCTTCGTAAACTTATAACCATTAAAACATTCCTAATTTTATTTAAAAATAATTTAAAAAAAATTTATTTATAGAATTTTTTTTTTAAAAAGTTTTAAAATTATTACATTTTGAATTTCCAACCATAAATATATTTTAAAAATCTGCTGAGAAATTGTGAATTGATCGAATTAAGATACAAATTCATCAATATTACACGATAATGGCTGACAGGCTGGCAATGCTACTTGAAGTCATACAGGATTTCTATCAAAATCACTGTATTCAGCAAAAAATTGATATGCAAAGAATGTGGGCATCCTCTACCGAGCTAGTAAACTCCTCACACCTGGCATTATCCTACATCTCTACAAAGTCACCATCCGCCCATGCATGGAGTATTGTTGCCATATCTGGGCTGATGCATCATCCACTAGTCTCTCCCTCCTTGACAAGGTCCAAAAAAAGAGTCGCCAACTTAATAGGTCCCTCACTATCAACCAAGCTCCAGCCCTTGTCCCATCGCCGCAATGTTGCATCCTTGTGCTTGTTTTACAAGTACTTCAATGGGTTGTGTTCCGATGAGTTTGGTGCCCTCTCGACCTTAATACACTAGATCAACCCGACAATCAGCTAAATCCCATCCATTCACTGTGGAGGTCCCCAGATACTGGAGAGCCTTCTACTCACAAAAGCTTCTTCCCTGGTGCTGCCGACCTCTGACACTCTCTCCCTGCTCCCTGTTTCCCCAACTCTACTGACATGCAGAAATTTAAAACTAATGTAAACAGACATCTCGCTGCACAGCTTACAACTTAGGATGCCCCTCAAATCTAACTCCCTAATTCTCATTAGCCCCTTACGTCTACAGTGGTGGCCTGCCTTGTTTGGGGTGAACCATGTCATATAAAAAAAATTTTTTTTTATTAATTAAAAAAAATTAATAAAAAAAAAAGCAAAACAAAAAAATTATGCCTGTTTTTTGTTCAGTATGGATGATTTTATCAAAAGAAAGAATTTCAGATTTTCTTTTTATATTCAAGGGTAACCTTTTGTTATTACATTTTATGGTACTTTTTTTACATTAGGATCCACGCTAACTTAAACCATGACCCTAACCCAACACTAACCCTAACCCCCACTTTGACCCTAATCCTAATGATGGGGTCAAAGTTAGCTCGGGTCTTAATGTAACAGAGCACCCATTTTATTTCTACAACATTAAATGCTTTTCTTGGCCTTCGGGCTACATTCAAAGTGTAGTATCTGTTTTATCCTGAGTCGGAAGAGAAAGGATCCTTCTTGACTGGGGTAAGTTTTATTTTTGTCTCATCCAGAATTCCTCTTTTTGGGCAGCTGGATATCTCTCTCATTAAAAAAATGACCTTGTGTCTACCTCTGCCCTCGTGGGGAGGCAAGTAACTAGTGACTAAATGCTTAGATTTTACTCCGTGACGCATTCATATATTCATCAACGTTGTAAATCTATGAAAAAGGGAAGTTAAAAATGTAATCAAAGGTAATTGATATTTGGGTGGAAAAATTGATACACCTGTTTATTTTTCTTTCCCCAACAATCTTTCATCTTGTTTATTAGAGATATTCTCAACAATCTCAAATAAAATATGTCTTCTTGATATGAAGCTTCTTAATAGATATCAAATACAGTATATTTATTAAAAATAAATATCCGATAAATCCTCTCTTGTTTATTTTGTATGTTTTCGCACATTGAAAATAGAAAGTAGCATAAATATATGCAGCTTGTCTTCGTGGTTACCTCCCTTGATCGACTTTAGTTGTTTTAATTTTTTAATTGAAAAAAAAAAACATTTAAAAAATTTTAAAAAATTTTTTTATTGTTTCCTGTTTTAACCCTAACCCTTGATCGACTTTAGTTGTTATAATTTTTTAATTGAAAAAAAAACATTTTTTAAATTTTTTTTTTTTTTAATTTTTTTTTTTATTGCTTCCTGTTTTAACCCTAACCCTTCATCGACTTTAGTTGTTTTAATTTTTTAATTGAAAAAAAAAAAACATTTTTTAATTTTTATTATTTTTTATTGCTTCCTGTTTTAACCCTAACCCTTGATCGACTTTAGTTGTTATAATTTTTTAATTGAAAAAAAAAAATTTTTTTTAATTAAAAATTTTTTTTTTTTATTGATTCCTGTTTCAACCATAACCAATGAATCTAAGAAGATTAAGCCAGATATTTTGGATATTTTTTTTTATTGATTGCGTGAAGTGAAAAAAAGATTTAAAAACTATTTTTTTTTATTGATTGCGTGAAGTGAAAAAAAGATTTAAAAACTATTTTTTAAGTGACTTCATTTAAAGAAAATACTTAAAAATTCTAAAAAAACAAAAAAAAAAGAAAGAAAATTATTTGATATAGAATTTCATAATTTGATCCATTGGCCCAAACGCCTAATTACGATAACCAATATCTGTATTTGTCTGCTGTATTAGTGACTTTTATTTTGCACAGAAGATCAGGGTTATTCAACAGTTTGACTTGATTCAAAGGTTTATTGGTTGTTTTTATTTTATCTGATCAGCGTTCAACTTAATCATAAATTTATTTTCTTTGACCCCTTAATATGGTTTCCTTAAATGATACTAAGTAATACTGTTAAGAAAGATATGACCCTTCCTCGCAAAATAGCAGCTTGTGTTCATTTAATCGTATACAATAACTAAAATTGTGTTTCAGCATCAAATTATCCCCGAAAGGGTTGATTTGCCATAAGGGTGAATGTTACTGTTTAAAAAAAAAGAAGAAAAAAAGTAAAGTGATCGATCGTTGACCTGAAGCCTCCATTCTCATTAGCTATTGCCCCGAGATGTAGGGGAGGGCGCCACTCTGTTCCCAGGATTACTCCACTTACCCTTGGTCCTCACATTATGCTTAGTAAGCATTAAATACCATTTTTTGAGTCTCAACCGAGGAATGAACCCCGATCTCCCAACCCGTTATGCCAATGGGTCAGTTGACAAATGTTTACAAACTATAAAAACAAAAGTATTGTTGGAATAAATTTTATAAGATTAGACGTACAATGAACCCCCCCCCCCCCCTCTATTCGTGGGTTCACCATTCACGGTTTCACAAATTTGCGGATTTTCAGCATAAGTATTGACGTAACATTTTCTTCATAAATTCGGTAGAACTTATAAATATGCTAATCATTTAAGTCCAACTAAGGCCAATATGACAAAAACAACGCGATTAAAAACGCTAATTATTTCGTAGGATTCATATTAAATGCGGCTCATACAAAAGCATCAGTATTTCAAATTTCCAGGAATTTTATACGAAACTGAACATTAAAAAAAATCAACCAATTTTCAAGCAGAAAATGCTAATCTACGCTAATTAGTTGGTTTTCATGCAAAAACCACATGCTAATGTACAAAATCCTGATTTTTAATGAACTGTGGGGTATCAAAATCTATTTGCAGATGTTTGCAATTCGCAAGTGTGTCTGGAGCGTAAACCCCGTGAATAGCGGGAGCCTACTGTATAGCAGTTAGTCGTTCATCTACTGATACTGTTATGAAAGTTTCCATCAACTATGAGTAAAATCGCAATTTATGTTCAATTAATTGTATACCACCAGTCATTTGCAATAGTTAAATAACCCAAAAGAGGTTGATTTGACGTAAAAGACACAAACAAAACAAATCTACTTGGTTAAATACCAAGGCATGAAACTTCGTCCCTGACCTTGAGTATTATTTTATTATCATTTAATCTCAATTGGTTTTATTTTTTTTTTTCTAAAGGAGAAAAAAAAATGATGATATCAATAACATTTTG
The DNA here is from genome assembly GCA_963556195.1 of Sepiola atlantica. NCBI lineage: Eukaryota > Metazoa > Mollusca > Cephalopoda > Sepiida > Sepiolidae > Sepiola > Sepiola atlantica. The sequence continues at coordinate 3,694,484 of OY744521.1, forward strand.
TAAACTTTACAAGTAGAAAACATGAAAAGAAAATGTTTCATTTGTTGCGTTTTTTTTTGTTGTTTTTTTTCTCCCTCTGCAAATCATGATTAATGAGCCCCACCTAGCCATTAACAATGATTAAATTAAACCTAACAACCTTTAGTCTAATACTCTGGCCACTGCTATGCTATACAATAATGGTATTAACAAAAACTGAACATTAAAAAAACAAAAAATCTGTTTTACTTATGACCATTTTTGCGCTGACATTTTTAATTGCAAATATCTGACCTTTGAATATAGATGCTCTGTGTTTTATTATTTGAAATACATAACCTCTTCCTTCTCCTCTTCCTCCTCCCCTTCTTCCTTCTCTTCCTCCTCCTCTTTCTCCTTCTCTTCCTCCTCCTCTTCCTCCTCCTCTTTCTCCTCCTCCTACTTTGCTTGTTTGGTACTAACACAAAGGCTAGATAGGATTTATTTATTTATTTATTTGAGATAAATATTAAAAGAAGTTTCACTTGAAAGGTGACAAACTTATATATTTATTGTTAGCCCTGATTATTTTACAAAAAATATTTTATTTTGGGGTTGAGGGACAGTTCTTGAAGAATAACAAAAAATTGGGCACCACAGAGTCTATATCATCCCTGGAAAAATAAAATTGAGATTAGTTTAAAAAAACAATTGATGACGATACTAATTTGAATAATGAGAAGTTTGAAAATACTCTAATCTGGCCCCTGGTGAACCTCAACCCAATGAATATTAGAGTATTTTTTTTTTTTTTTACCATAACCTGCTCGAAGTCATACTGAATCAAGATATGTAAATTTGTGAGTGTATCTTTGGTGGTTTCTGAGTTTTAGCCGGACACACAGACAAACAGAAATACAACTTATAACTTTATATCTTCGTATATATAAAGTTATGTTATCCCCCCCCCCCCCCCCCCCCTACATGGGTGCTCGATAGCTTCAGTAACAAAAGCCACATTAGTTTCTGCCACATAATTATCTATGTTGGAAAAGAAAATATTAGATTGGCTTGCTTTCTTCGATTTTAATATCTGTTTCTGCTCGGTATTTTTTTGTAAATTAGTCATACATACAGGAAGTCAGATGCGTTTTCACTCTCACATTCAAATCTACTACCACCGCTACTCACGTACACTGGGTAGACTTTCTTCATGTTGAACAATTTCTCAGAATTTTAAGTTAAAAAATACACAGCTAAAGAAAACAACTTTCAATAACGTTTGCTAACTTTTCAAATAAAATTACTCAAATTCTCTTGTATCCATGCAATTTCATGATACTCTTGTTTAATACTGGAGATATATAATCTCAAAATGATTATATTCGTGAATTACAAACAAAAATATATTACTATATTGATTGAACACGAAATCTTCAAAGATTTATTTTTGCAATGTACTGTTCAATTTTTACTAAGGAAGAAGGTAGTTTAGCATAAAACGATCCCCTTGTTTGAAATTCCAAAATGGAGTTTGTAAATGTTTTTTTTTTGTTGTTTTTTTGCTAAAAATTGATCGAAGCAGTTTATGTTAAACATAGATTAACAAATTGAAACTTCCTACTAAAAATTAAAGAAATAACTTTTTAAAAATTGTTTTTTTTTTATATAATTTGAAATATAGTTCTTAATCGATAATATCCCAAAGAATTAAAGTTAGTAAACAAAAAAACAAAAGCTGAGGATGTGTCATACAAGTCTGTTAATATTTTTTTCTTTGTGTGATTTAATGGCTTATATATATATATATATATATATATATATATATATATATATAGATATTCTACAGCAATGCTTGTGAGTAAAGCTTTTTTTAAGTGTGGAAATATATATAATAGTATAAAAATCTACTTATGGCAGAGATGTTTGTGTTTCATATATACAAACAAAAATATGCTCCGACCGGTTGCATATTTTTGTTTAAGAAACTCAAACTAAAAAAAAATCTTATGGGCAGAATATTTAGCAGATGTTCACCGAATATATTTTAAAAAATTTCTGTAAATACTATTAAGCGTCACGTTTTTTTGATCATAACGCAATTTTTAAATTACTGCATTATTTTTTTAGCGTACAGTTTGCTATGTAAGTTTAACGTAAAGCGATCCGTTTGGTTTTGATGGGTTGCGAATTTCTTTGTGGCCCTTGAAAGTTTTACTTAGCGTAATTAGCTGGAAGGAGCGATATGTATGATAAACATCGGATTAATATTGTTTTTAAAATAAACTTTTCACATAATTAAGTTGCAAAAAAGATAAAGTGAAAAGTAAATAATAAAGTGAACATTCTATGATCGTTTTTTTTTTTTTTTTTTTAATCTGCTAGAAAATTTTTTTGTTTCCGACCCCTTTTTTGGGAGGGATATCTGGAGGGGTGGGGCGTGGGTGATCGTTTATTTCTTTATAATCTTACAGTAGTCTGACAATTTTTTTCCCCCAAAAAATGTATACCAATTTAGAGTAAAAATCTTTGTAAAATATCAACTGGGGGTGCATTTTACGTTAAACTTATATAGCAAACTGAACCTCTTGCTAAAAATTAAACATTTAACTTTTTCAAATTTTTTTTAAAAATATAAAGTGCATAACAATAGTATTCCAAAGAATTAAAAAAAAAAAGCAATCATTTTTGACAGAGGGCGGTTGGTTCACCTTCAGTGCTTTAATCGATAGTATATATTTTTAAACAGGACATAATATATATATATATATATATTACTAGCGGGATCCATTGTCTGAGTAAATCAAGAACCGCTGCTTAAACTTAATTATTATCTTAACCATAGAAAAATGTTTTGTGAAACGTCGAAAACTACTATATGAGAAATATAGTAGAAAGTGAACGTTGGGTTTACTTTCGGCAGCCTTGTAACTCTAGCTTCCCTTATTTTGTCCTTTAGTCCTCACATTACATGTGCATCGTTTCTGACAAAGGGGGAAGAATTGCTGTTTCTGGGTCGAAATTTATCCATCTAACACTTATCGTTAGTTGGTTTTTGACCTTGAAGTAGTATTTGTTTTTTTTTGTTTTTTTCGTTTTTTTTTAGCTCCTTACATCAAGTGGCTTCATGCCTTGTCTGGAGCGACTTCCATAAAAAAAAATTTAAAAAATCTTTAAATTATTTTTTATATGAGTGTAGACTCTGTCAAAAATGACAAAAAAGAATTATGCTCTGCCAGTGTTCGAATTTGCTATTTATATATTACTAAAATATTCATACAAATCAGAGAATTACATCAGTAATTTAATTTTTCACATATAAATTATCATTTCTGATGACCTAAAGAAAGAAGAAAAGAAATGCCCACCATTGACTTATTATAGAATGGAGGATTTCTTTCCAAACTCATTTCATTTTTTCAGGGCAAGTGGAAGTCAGAAAGCAAACAGCAAGTCTGAGAGGATTGTCTGACTTGCTGTTTGCTTTCTGACTTTCACTTGAAATGGTTTTGTCCTTTTGTTTTGCTGGAAAAAAAGCACATATTTTACTCGCTAAATTTATATGACGCAATGGAAGTACATATATTTATTTATATACAAATAAATACACGTTGGGCTTTGTTATAGAGTGGGAGATTAGTTTTTGTTTAATAACTTTATTGAATCAAATTAAAAAAAAATTTGTTGATAAACAGTAAAATAAAAATGTTCCCTCTCCCTAAAATTTTTGTTATTTTTATTTTGTTTTTTAATATTTCTGGATTATTATCCATTAAGCATGAAATTGTCAGATTAAACATAAAAAGTTCCATTTTTAGGAGTGGGTGTGGGTGGGTGTTTAGGTGGGGTGGCAAGTTGCTATGCATGTGTAACGTTACATGATACCCCTGGAATTGATATCTTGGAAGAATTCTTCAGCACCCTCTAAAATGTTTATTTCATTTATATATCTATATATATATATATATAATATTATTATTATTAATAAATAAATATTTTTATATCCATAGACATATATATGTTTCGCGTTTTTATTTTATGCTCGTCAGTATGAAATTACGTAACCGTATCGCCGGTTGAACAATTCTAACCCCGGATTCACATATTATGAACCCTGGTCTCGTAACCATTTGGCCAATGCTACGATCACGCTTTTAATGCGAGAGAAATACACCTTGTATTCTTTCTATGTAAACACAAGTACTGTGATTCTAAAGAGAGTTCCATCTCCCAAGGGAGAGAACCATGCAACGTGGCTAATTTATGAATCATCAATTTAAAGTCTCTGGATTACGATATCAACGTTTTTTGAAAAAGTTAACTGTTCCGTCTTTAGAAGGGGCAGTTTGCTATGTAAGTTTAATGTAAAATGATCCCTTCTGTTCAAAATTACAGAAAAGCGTTTGTTGATTTGATTTTTTGGGCTAAACACCAGTAGAAAAATTAATTAAAAAAAAAAAGATCATTTTTTTATGTTAAACTTAAATGAATCAATAGTATTCATCATCATCATATTCGGTTTAACGTTCATTTTACATGCTGGCATGTGTTGGATGGCTTCTAGAAATTGACTTCCAAACTAACCTATCTCTGGCCAGGTCTTTATTTATCCTTTTTTTTCTCAAATCCATCCTTATCACTTCCTCCCACGTTTTTCTTTTGGCCTTCCCCTACCAACTGAACCTACATCTACCGACTCAATAACTCTTATTCATTCTTTCACTGTGGCCAAACCCTCTTCTGCACACATCTCCCTATACTGTCCAGATTTAATATTCCTTCGAGATTATCAGAACTAAGTCTGTCTTTAAGACTCTCATTACACATGCATCATATCATTTCTCTCCACACAACAAATGGAGAGAAATGTTATGTCTTGATGTTTATACGTTTCGGTTCGATTAAGACTCAGAAAAATGAATGCGAGATGCTTGTTTGATTGTGAGACCGTTCTGTTTACTTTTCACTGTGCGCAGACCACATGTTTAAAGAATGGATGAGAGTTCTTGGGATAGTAGATGTAGAACAGTAGAAGATAGGAGTTGGTCTTAGCAGAGTGTTAAGACCAACTCCTATCTTATAGTAATGAAAACCGTCGCACGAAATTGTTACGTTTTGATGTTTATACGTTTCGGTTCGATTAAGACTCAGAAAAATGAAGGAAGTACGAAGTAGAATCTTTAACAGATTTATTTAACAAACGCACTGATTAAATTAAAATGTAGAAAAAACGCTGAACGCGAGATGCTTGTTTGATTGTGAGACCGTTCTGTTTACATTTCACTGTTGTGCAGACGACTCCTTTTATCCAAGGGCGATAACTTGTTCTGCACTTGACTGCCCCGCGTTAATTCGCGCGAGTCAAACCCGACTTCCACAGATGCGTCCATCTCTCCAGGGCCATTATCTAACACTCTCGTAAAGGTTTTTATAATCCCACAAGTTACGTCCGTCATTATATACTACTACTACTACTACTACTACTACTACTACTACTACTACTACTACTACTACTACTATTACTACTATTACTACTACTACCACTACTACTACTACTACTATTACCACTACTACTACTACCACTACTACTACTACTACTACTATTACTACTACTAGTGCACAAGGAAGTTAATTTATTTTTAATGACTTATTGCATTTTTTTCTTTTTTTGTGTGTAAATATTAAAAAAAAATTATTCAAATAAACTAAATATTTAAATTTATTCGAATCATATTACCATAAACTCATGTCTGACATGAGGCATGTAGAAATGGTGTAATATCTTAAAGCTTGGCGACTCCCTTAACTTCTAAATGGACTTAATTTAAAAAATAAAATTATAATTTAACTAAATAATCAAATAACAGTTATTCCCCTATTTTGTTTGTTTTCCTTTAAGATTTATCCATACAATCATTTTAAAATCATACAATTCGAAAGCGATAATATTAAAATGATTAAAATCGAGTAAAAAAAATCAATTTTGTTATTTAGCCGTACCGTTCCTTCTGTGAACCACGATTGTGTTGTTGCTATAAATTGAATAGACCATTAAAGTGAGGTAGACGAATGGTGTCAAGAATATAAGACATTACTTCTCAATTAAACATCGACAACTAGAATCATCTAAAATAAAAATTAAGAAAAACTTAGGGGGAGGCGGGATTGTGATTTCAGATAATTGTGGAGTTTTAGTTACAGACACATAATCTCCATTATAATATGATGTATTTTTATTTGTCTTTGTTAGATTAAAACTTTGTTAAATTTGGAGTTGTGCAGTGAGATGCTTGTTCATATTAGTTTTCCATTTCTACATGTCGGTACAGTCAGGGAAACAGGGAGCAGGGAGGGAGTTCCAGATGCCGGCAGCACGAGGAAAGCAGCTGCTGAAGTAGAAGACTCTCCGGCATCTGGGGACCTCCACAGTGAATGGATGAGAATTAGCTAATTGTCGGGTTGGTCGAGTATATTTACATCGAGGGGGCACTAATGCAGCAAGTTCATTGGAGCACAATCCATTGAAGTATTTGTAAAACAAGCACAAAGATGCAACATTGCGGCGATGGGACAGGGGCTGGAGCTTGGTGGAAAGTGAGGGACCTATTAGATTAGCGACTCTTTTTTTTTAACCTTGTCTAAGAGGGAGAGATTAGTGGATGGTGCACCAGCCCAGATGTGGCAATAATACTCCATGCATGGGCGGACGGTGGGATTTTTAGAGATTTAGAATACTATCAAGTGTGAGAAATTTTCTAGCATGGTAGAGGGAGCCCACTTTCTTTGCAGCAGCTTTGGCAATGTCTTCTATGTATTTGTTCCAATTCATGTTACCTGTGAAAGTTAGGCCAATGAGTTTGAACGTTGGACTCTCAGGTAGGATGTTATTTGCCATGACGATCTGTTTCTTGTAGTTGTTGAAGGAAGTCGAGTTCAAATCAAATTGAATCTATTCAGTTAGACTGTAATACGGTATAAAAATGTCTGAATATTTCCCTGAGCTGTGGGCAAAACAGCAACTTGTATTCAATGACTGAGGACAGAACAGATACTACACTTTGATCCTAGCTGATGACTAGAAGCCTTTTTGTTTTGTTCATCAGTCTTAAATAATAGCCATTAATATTTGAGGACATTGACTTGTTTGGCTAGAGTTACCGAAGATGAGATTTTGTCCTTCGGTGAAAGATCTGACATTCATTAGCACTCCTTATTAAAACTTATTACTTATTCCAGTGTTAATTTAGAAAATGAAAAAAATTGCGCTCACACATTGCATCAAAGTTAATTCGTTATAATGTAATTAATTTGACTTTTAATTAATCTGATTGGCATAAAAATAAGGATTGTCACCAGAGCCAGTTTAGTCACTTACGGGTTAATTGTACGTATAAAAGATGAATGCGAAAAAATTTCAGGAATATTAAATTTCTACTTGGAATGATTGCTTTGCGGTGAGCAACCGAATTGACGATGTTTCTAGACAATCACAAAAATGTAAAGATACAAAAATGTCTAAAGAAAGTAAAATTTGATAAAACTTAGTATTTCGGCAGCATGATATATATTTTTAGGTCTTCTACTGCTCGTCTCTATATACAAAGCTATTCAGTTTATCTAACATCCAGCCAGTGCTTGGTACCTTGCTGCCCCTTGATGTTGTAGAGTGCTGTGCAGGGTCCACTTAACAGAGGGCATCGAAAAAGGTGCTCCATGGTCTAAGGTTCTGTGCCACAGTCGTGGCCCCAATCTACTTAGGGCCTCCCTGGAACGGCAGACACCTGAACGGAGTCGGTTCAGGCACTTCCATTTTGCCCAGTTGTTATATCCAGGTGGGAGGGTTTCGGCAGGGGTATGAGCATAGTTGAGCTGTGTGGGTGGTTGGACAGCTTTTCCTTCCACATTTTAAAGCGGGCTTCAGATGGTGTTGTCTCCAGTGGAGCAGTGCTTGTCAGGAAATTTCTCCGTGATTTTAGTTGACTGGGGGCAGGTACATGGCCATGTAGAGGGTGACTCTCATCTGTGGTTTGCCTGCACCACTCTATCCTGGATGCTACCACTCTTCTGATGACTGGAGGGGCAATACCTTCCAGGATGTACGGGTTGTTGGTGTTAGTGGCTTCAGGCATCTAGTGATACATCTGCAGCTCTTGTTTAGAGCGGAGTTTAGTTTTTTTAGCATTGGTGGATCTTTCCCGTACTGGACTGACATATTCTGCAGTAGAGTAGCTGAAGGCAAGGGCTGCGGCGCGTAGTGTCTTGGGACATGCACACCATCTGGTGTTGGTGAGTTTGCACAGGATGTTGTGCGAGTGCTCACTTTTGCCTTTGTCATCATTATATGGGTTTTGAATGTAAGGTATTTGTCGAGTGTGACTCCGAGGTGTTTTGAAGTCATGACAGTTGTTTAAATTACGTATTGTTTCTATTCTTGTGGTAATATTTGTCGAGTGTGACTCCGAGGTGTTTTGAAGTCATGACAATTGTTTAAATTACGTATTGTTTCTATTCTTGTAATATAATTTCGTAAACAAAAATCAAACTGAAAAATTAAAAAATGAGTTTTTTTTTGTTGACGTCTACAACACTTTTTTGTTCGAATTATTTCAAAACGTTTTGTCCAATTTTTATCGATTAAGCCCCATTTGTTTCAGATTCTAAAAAAAAAAAAATTTTTGAAAAAATGTTTTTCATTTTATTGTGGGAATTGATTTTTCAATAGGTACAATAATTTTTTAGTCTTTTTTTTTAAAGAAAAATGTTAGATTTTATTTTTTAATAGAAAGGTGCTTTAATAGAGACTAGTAGTATTTACTCGCGTACATTGCCGGATAGAGAACTTTGAAGAAAAAAATATAAGCATGTTTACAATATATATATATATATATATATATATATAATTATTTTTATTTATACAGACATGTACAAAAAGCTGCTACACTGGCATGTTGATGTTATCAATCAATAATTATTAGAAACTAAGATCTCATCAGGTGGAAAAACATCTAAGTGAAAGATCAGACTGTTTTTTCTGCCTGATGAGATCTTAGTTTCTAATAACTATTGATCGATAACATCGACATGCCAGTGTAGCGGCTTTTTGTACATGTCTGTATGAATAAAAAATAATTATATAACTAGCTCTATTTACTATTGAACACTTTTTTATAAGCCCGGTTGAAATTTGGTAGATTTTTATCCTTGATTACTATATATATATATATATATATTAGAATGTGACATGTTGGGTCAGCTATTAAGCTCAGGTAACATTGTGTGAATCGAGGTGGGGGGTATTTTGCAGGGTAACAGGCGTCTACTAGACGAACGTTTCTACCCCTGGGTATCTAGTAGACTACTGTATAGATCTTGGTTACTTATGTTTGCTTTTTTGTTTGTCCCCATGCACACTGGATGACGTCATCATTTTGTGACATGCATTTAAACAGGTGTGGACAATTGTGCACAGTGGATGACATTACAAAGAGATGACATCATCCATCAAATCGGAGAGAGAGGGGAGAGATTCTTTGACCTGTGACCCAAACGGGTCATGGCTCGTCTATTGGACGAACTGTTGAGATTAGTAGGGGTCTAGTATGCTACTAAAACTCTGGATGTAGTTTGTTAATTTTCTCGCTTGTCACCATCTGTACTATGTTAGATAGTGGGAGGAAGCACAAATAATAAAAGAGGTAGTGGGAGGAAGCGAATGGCACAAATAAATAAAAATGACAGTGAAAGGGATAAAGGGTGGATAAAAAAAATGAATGATTATTGTCAATAAAATTATATATATATATATATATATATATATATATATATATATATATATAGTCTCGGAAGTTTATCAACTATTAAAACTATATAAAAAAAACAAAAAAAACAAAAACATTTTAGTCCCAAGTCGTTTGGTGGAAAATCACTTTTTTGTAAGTCAATTTACTTTTTACAGTTACTATATTAGTTTGCTTCCAAGAATTTTCGCTAGTCTTAACATTATTTAAGGGATCATCAGTTGTTTACCATGAAAAACTGTTTCGGGAATTTAAAAACAAAACAGTATTTTATTTCATGGCTTCTCAGCAGAGTTGATCAGACCCCACTTCCCTTAAAAGATGTTTATGAATGATGTCACAAAAATAAGTTTAATTTTTTGGAAATTACCAAAAGCTACCCTTCATCCTTTGTGGCATCATTCATTTTTAAGTAGATATTTTCTTGTATACACATGATTATCAACCAATATCAAAGTTAAGAAATATATATATATATTGATATATAGTAATAGATGAAGTGAAAGAATAAAATAAGGTGCGAATCAAATTTTATTACAGTTCAATGTTCAGGCAAAGTTCTTTAAATTCCTTAACTCATGAGTTTCCAAAGAAAATCTTCTTCTCAGAGGACCATTACCGCAATGACATTACTGCAGGTAATAAAAATTAAACTTTGAAAATATATATAAAAATACATAAAGGTACATAACACATCAAATATATCGGCCCAAAACATACTTTTTTGTAAACCTATACGGTTCATCCAAGTCAAAAAGTTTAAAATAGCTCCAGGAAAGATATCAAAGAGGTTGATTAAAAAATAATCCAAGTGGTGAATGGTGGTCCAAAAACGAAAAAGTTATCCAGGCGGGAAATTTGTTTGCTATTGATGCAATAGATATATAACAAATACTGACTCAATGGGTCACGGGTAATGTAGTATATGTTAAAATTTAGAAACATTAATCCATAAACTTATTTATCTTCCCCTTAGCTATTAAATGTATAGCGATCCATAAGTTATATTCTCTTTTATTTCATCTCTCTATATAAATCCTAATCCCTCTATATAAATCCCTGTATAATTTATGAAATTGCCGTATAATATAGACATATTAAACTTATTTTATCCAAAGTTAAACTTTGTAATTAATTATGATTTAATTTCTGTGACTTACTAAATTTATCTTGCCTGCATATATACATACCTACACGCATACTTAAACGTAATATTTAAACATAAATACACGTACACAAACATATATACACACATATAAAACCACACACACATAAATATAAATGCATACATAGGTATATATACATACATAGAAATATACACTTTTTATACAAACATAACCTCCATATACACACAAATGTATGCTACATACACATACAAAATACATATAGACACATACATATGTACACATAAGAATAACATACAAATTTCATATAATGAAGATAATTTTACATATAAGAACGCATGCAAATACCTCAAAAAAGTAATCTCTCTATATAAGAAGATATTAACAACTTGAAGCATAAAAACTTTTACCAAAATTTGTGTGAATTTGACATTAAATGACCTAAAAAGATTCATATGCTGTAAAACAAAACAACTAAACCAAATAAAAATGACACCCACTAAAATTATCTAAAAAAAAAAAAATCAGTTTTAGAATTATTAATTCATCAAATATTAAAGAAAAATCATAAATTTCAGAATAAATGTTAAAAAGTTAATTTAAATCAGATAATTCCCTGATCTTTGGTGAATTTTTTTTTTTTTGGGGGGGGGGGTAAGGTTATTTGTTTACATTTAAAATTGCAAAGGTTATAAAGTTGAACATGCATATATTATGATGCGGTGAATGAAGGTTTTTTTTTTTCATGATTCTAATTCAGGTTTAAATATTTTCCTGTCTGTTTTATGCCTTCTATTTAAATGACCTTCGATGTTCGTTTAATGTCATTTTCTCATTTAAACTCTCTCTAAAAGGACATTGTGATGATACTGTTATTTGCATATTAAATGCTATCATCAATTCTTGCGATAAAATAAAAAAGTGTCATTGTTTTAAATTCTACTAAATGTTCTGTCTGTTTGTCACAGTTTATCCAAAAGTTTTTTGTTTGTTTGTCGTGGAGGTTCACTTCAAGTTGGATTCAAAAAAACAAACAAAAAAGAAAAAGTTTGTTTTGATCTTTCACAGCATAATTTCTGATGATTTCAATAATCAAATGTAAACAAAAAAAAACACACACACATTCAAAATAAAAACAAAAGATCAAAGACAAAAAAAAACAACATTACAAACATTTTATTTGAATGAAAGAAAAAAACAAACAAATCTCCAAAAACCTAAATAACAAAAATGGTTGACTTTGCTGAAAATCCACTTCGGAAAGTTTGTAAGAAATAAAAATCCTTCCATGATTGAAATGACAATCTTCTTCCTTTTTATAGAACAGCAAAAAATATCCAATCCCAATTCCTTTTGAGAAAAAAAAAACTCCTTTAGTTTATTTTATTCCTTATACTTAAAATTTCTAATTAA